>CM035791.1:15949505-16352005 GCA_020466265.1 Siphamia tubifer
GTGTCAGGTTGAAGATTGTGGGTCACTTTTCAACAAGAGGTCTATATTTAGAAGGTGAGGGGACTGGGTGACCCACTCTGACTTCACCAGACACAAACAGACTCTTCTGGACCACAACACTGATTCACCTGTCACCCTTCTCTCTCTCTCTCTCTCTCTCTCTCTTTTTTTTTTGTTTTAATCACTATATGTGTGCAGTACCATCTATGTTCCTGACTGATGAGGTGAGTTTTAAAATGTCTGACTACAGAACTTGAAATCACAAAATTGTTTTTACCATTAGTCATGGGCTTTTGTTACCATAGTATTAGCTGTTTATAGCTAGGGACGAAGTAGGTCACCTTCTGCAGAGTCCACCATGTTTAGTCACCACATTTCCACAGGAAGACTTTTTCCATCATAACAAGGTATAAGTTCCACAGGAAACACTTTATAATTGATGTCAAATTATTATCATTACACGTGTTTAATGACAGTAGGTCAAGTTGAATATGGTTCCATTGTGTATAACTATTACTTTCTATTTTTACTGACTGAGTTAAGGGGTGAGATTAAATACTGTACATCTTGGAATTTAGCCTGGTTTGAAGTACAGGCTAAAGCCACAGAATAAATGTTGACGCTAACTTATGTTGTAACATATCCTGCTTTTATGCAACCTCATTTGGCTGGAAGTGCAAGTACCACATTGCATGATGGGAAATGAAATGAAAAACAGAAACAATGCATTTGCTAGTTTCAGTCCCTAGGTATTGGTATTAATATGATCCATAGTTTCCTACAGATCCTACTGGTTAAGGCAACAGTAATTTTATATTGTGACAAAAATCATTGCATTACATGGGTTAGTATTGTTTCAATTGTTATTGTTGTTTTTGTTTTTTTTTACTTAATTCCTGTTGATAGTTTTTTTTTTATCTCTGACTATGATTTAAAATGTTCTACCTCTAAATTTCTCAAATATTTTGTGTGCTCTGACTGGGAATAATACATTTTCTATAACACTAACCATCTAATTTTTAAGATCTCACTTTGGAAGAAAAAATTCCTATTAACCTTGAAGGGAATATTGATGTTTTTAAATCATATAGAAAATCAAGGTTACAGTGCTTAAAATGTCTCGTTCTTGCTGATTCGACATATAAACATTAACATTTCTCATGTCATGTAATATCATCTCATTTTCTGAACCTGCTTTATCCTCACTAGGGTCATGGGGGTCACTGAGGGCCTATTCCAGCTACAATGGGTGTAGGCGGGGTACACCCTAAACACCCTGGTTCATAGCAGGACTGACATATAGAGACAAACATTTAACATTAATAATAATAATGTGATTTTTTTTCTCCCAGACATGTGTAACTAAGGCCTTTTTGCAGTTTTAGGTGAAGGTAAAGCCATGGATATTCAGTCAGAGATCTGCAAAACTCCACCACTATCTACCTCTACAATGGTTTCTTATTTGGAATTGACAATAGAGCATGTATTTGTAAGGTCACTAATGTGTGTTTTCATTTATTTCCCATGAACAGCATCCTCAGATGAAAATGGCCCCCTGATGGATCTAACAAAATGGTGACGCTATTGTATGAGAACACAGAGGTGATTTGTGAAGTGGTGATACCATGTGTCAGTCAGAGGTTCCAGAAGCCAGACTGGGCCTGAACAGTCCTGACCCACTGGTAAGGGAGGCTTTTCTCATGGCCCATGACTATATAGACTATGTAACTACAGGGGGTGCAGATGGTGCTATGGGTCCAGCCCCTACGGCGTGCACCGCAGCCCTGCGTCACGCTGGTGATGAACTCCTTATCCGCTTCCCCATCTTCTTCAAGCGCTGGCCACGCATCTTCCAGGATGTGAGGGAGACCACGGCCTGCCCTATGCTCATGAGCATCCTGGATGAGCACTTCTTCCCCCCCATCCCCAGAGGACGGCAGCGGGACCTGGCCTGGAGCGCTGTGTTGTCTGTGTATGTGCTGGCCGGACAGATGGCACTACACTGTCACGAGAGGGGCATGGAGGCTGACCTGACCAAACTGAAGGAGTGTGTGGGGAGTTACGTGGAAAGGGTCATCTGCCCTGAGATACGGGACAAGGGAGGATGGGTAATTAAACCTAAGAAACTAATTTAGTTTCACACACAGGGAGAGGCAAAAGTGATTAAAGGGATAATTCACTATTTTTCACATGAATTTCTATGGAATCAGCGTCTTTACTCTGGTCCTCTGAGCCCAGTTCTGGTCCAGTTTTGGTCAAAGCTAAAGTAGGCCCAGTAAGTTTCCTAGGGTCAACAAAATACAATGTACAATGTATGTGTTCGAATGAGTGATTTATTTGAATAATAAAATCATCACGGAACAAAAACTCACACCTCGTAATTGCTCGGAGCTGTGCACCAGCACGTACACAGTAAATTTTGCAGTGTTAAATCAACACTTAGAGAGTTTATTTAACTTCTTCTAGAGTGTATTTGGTCCCATTGTCTCCAAATTAACACTGCAAAATCTACAGTGTACTAGCCGCAAACACTGCCAAACAACTGATGACAGTAGTTTGCTAAGGCGCATAACTGTTAGCAGTGACAATTGGGAGAAAGTAGCTCCAAGCAATTACGAGGTGTGAGTTTTTGTTATGTGATGGTTTTGTTATGCAAATAAATCAGTCATTGGAACACATATTGTTTTGAGAAGAAACACAGGAAACCTGCCGGGACTACTTTTGCTTTGACCAAAACCTCACCAGAACTTGACTCACAGGACACTGTCGGGGGTAAGTCACTGCACCAGAGTAAAAACCATTCTATACAAATTCATGTAAAAAAAATAGTGAACTCTGCCTTTAATATACTCTATGTTTTAGTTCCAACAATTGCCACCACCAAGAAGGTTATGTTAACATAACTGTTAGCAAAGATAACTCCAAAAACTTATGGATGAATTTTGATGATATTTTCAGGAAATGTTTATATTTGTACAAGGAACAAGTAGTTCCATTTTTGGTGATCACTGAATACTTTTCTATTTTATTTATTAAGTAGGGACAGAAATGATTGTGAAAGCAGACAAACATGTAAGATGTTTCTAATTGTTTGTGCTACTTCTTATCAATGGGTCAGGGTAACACATTTAGTTCATTTTTGTATATTTTCTTGTATCTGAAGCAAATGTATATGAATTTACATAAGCATGTATAAATAAGTATGCATGATCATTGCAACCCTGAAAAAAAACAACACATATAAAAGTGCAATCAAAATTTTGCACCATACTGTGCATTTATATTGGACTTTGTTGATCCTACAAAAGGGAAAATGGACTTTTTTCTTCTCAAATATATATAATCACTTCACTGAAGGTGGGAGTTTTTGTTCCAACTGCATTAATTGTATAATTTGGTCACTTTCCCCCACAAATCTACACATCTTTGCATTTTTACTTTTGTCTGAAGCAGCACTGTAATGGATGGCTTATACACATTTTTTTCTGTCATTGATCAGCAGAGGATTTTAGTCTTTTACTACCTCTATTAGAAATACCTTTTCTTTTTGATACATGCTTAAAGCAAATGATGAAGGTTCATTCATTCAATCATTTCTTATACTGCTGTAACCTCTGGAGGGGTTCCCAATATTATACTGTAGGTGTTGGAGCCCATTTATGATAAAAGGAAATTAACTCATATACGTACATGTGGCATGAGGGGTTGTGGTGTATGACAGTATACTTTGTACTAATGGAAAGAACCGACAACTTCACCAGGGCCCTGGGACAGTGTAGACACATAAGACAGAGGATGTGATTAATTACATAAAATTTACTTTATTATAAAAATCACAATTCTTCCCAAAAAAACTAACTATTATTGAAATTTGAATTAAATTAAAATATTCCATTCAGAGATAATTTAAGCAAAGCAAGAAAAGACACAAAGCAGCAACAAAAATTAAATAAATGCACAGTGAACATACACAACAAAACACAAAACAAGTAAAAAAAAAATAAAAAAAAAAATAAACATGGAAAGCAAGCAATGGCAAAATCATGCAAAACAAAATACCACACATACACACTAAACTCACCAAAAAGTAGAATAAATTAAAGTGCAGAAAAAGAACAATTCTCTGAAGTCAGCTAAACTTGTGCTTACACACACTGGTTACCATGCAGCAGTATTTGCAGACAAAAGACGCACAGTCGACAGGAAGGGGCCCCACAAGATGGAGTGTTTGTCATTGTTTGTTGTCGTCCTGACGGCACAACAATGACTAGCACCATGTCTTAAAGACGACAGCTTGAACATTCACTGACCCACAGGAAGACCCACCAGCAGCTTGATGAAGGTGGCAACATTAGTGCTGCCCAGCAGTGACACGGGTGGTGCAGCATGGAGACAGCTGGCAGGTGCCTCAACACCTCCATCCTTTACTGGGTGTTACTGCTAAACCCTCCATAGGATCATTGGGTGGGTCCCTTATTTGTTTGTAGTTTATTTCTTTCAAATATGCAACAGCTGAAACGATTGCATTCAACTAATATAAAAACATATTCATAACAACACATCGTTTTATGCATATTCGAAAAGGAGTGGGAAGAAGCAAAACTTATTTAATCCCACCCCTTCTCCTAAAAATAAAAATAATAATAATATTTTATTTTTTTTAAATCAAGTACTTTGGATCAATTCAGTTAACTTTTCACATTCATACAAGCCTAATTTTAAAGCACCAGTGACCAAACCAGCCTCAGAGAAATCTGGATGAGGGGTCACTGTGCCTCGACGAGTCACTTCTCTACATTTGGGGGCAAGATGATTCTGCCCTTGGACGCTCTGGTGGAGGCACAAGCCCAACTTGGGCTTTAAGGATGTTCCTGTGGACATTACAGGGGCATGCACATTGGTCACACATAGTTCTCTTCTTTTGTGATCATTTTTATTTGGCTTGTACCAAGATAGGCCCCCAGACCCTCTGACCCAGGAATGTCAAATCCTGTGTGATATAGATATTTAGATAATTTAGGCTGAAGATTCTGCCCTTATACAATACAACAGTTATTACAACTTAAAAACTGCTAATTTTGGCAAAAATACTCCATTTGTGTAATTCTTTAGTAGATGCCACAATTAAAAAAATAAATAAATACTCGTATTGTATTCTGGGAAATTTCTCGTACCCCTCCATTTGGAGTCTAAGGTTTATAAACCCCTACCCCTCATCATCATCATCGGCGGTCACTCGGTTTCGAGTATGACTGTCCTCATTCTTGGTTCTTGTGGGTCTTCAGGTGGGCGAAGAGGCCGATCCTGGAGCCACATACTTTGGTGCAGTGTGGACAGGGATGGGTAGTTAGGGTCGTGGGTCTGGGTTGAACCTTTTTGGTAGAGGCACCCTCCTTTCTGCGTCTGCGCTTGTCTTCCGCAGCACTGTGGAGGTTGTTGTTATATTGTGCGGCTCCATTATTGACAAGTTGTCTCCAGGCCACCCTGTTGGTAGCTGTGGCCTCCCAGGTCTTAGGGTCTATGTGGAACTTCTTGATGTTGGTTTTGATGTTGTCCTTAAACCTTTTCTTTTGCCCGCCTGGGGCACATTGACCTGTAGATAGCTGTGAGTACAGGACTTGTTTCGGGAGGCGAGAGTCAGGCATGCGGACCACATGACCAGTCCATCGGAGTTGTTGCTGGGCGATGGTGGCAGTGATGGTTGGGATGTTGGCCTCCTCTAGGATGCTGGTGTTGGTGCGTTTGTCTTTCCAGGTGATCTTGAGGATTTTCCTGAGGCATCTCTGCTGATATGCCCCTAAGGCCTTCAGGTGCCTGCTGTAGGTGGTCCAGCATTCTGATCCATATAGTAGGGTGGGCAGCACTACCGCTTTGTAAACCAGAACCCTTGTCCTGGCTTGAAGGTCATGGTTCTCGAACACTCTTTTCCTCAGTCTTGAGAAAGCGATACTGGCAGAGCTGAGGCGGTGGTGTACTTCCTCATCAATGCTTGCCTTGGAAGACAGGAGGCTCCCGAGGTAAGTAAAGTGGTCCACATTTTGAAGTCTAGTTTTGTCAATGGAGATATTTGGAGGTGAGGCGGGGGTAGTTGTGTTGAGAGGTGGCTGGTGGAGGATCTGAGTCTTTTTGATGTTGAGGGCCAGACCGAGCTGTTTGTATGCTTTGGCAAAAGCATCCAGAAGCAGCTGTAGGTCTTGTTCTGAATGGGCCACAAGGGCATTGTCATCAGCATTCTGCAGCTCAGTGATGGATGTGGTTGTGGTTTTGCCCTTAGCCCTGAATCGGTTGAAGTTGAGCAGTTGGCCGTGAGTCCTGTACGTGATTCTGACTCCTTCAGGCATATGCTTTCCCGCGAGATGTAGGATGGCAGAGATGAAGATGGAGAAGAGGGTGGGAGCAATCACGCATCCTTGTTTTACTCCGGTGTGGACCCTAAAGGGTTCTGTTTCATTTCCACCACTGCTGAGAACTGTGGCTGACATGTCGTCATGGAGCAGTCTCAGTACCCGGATGTACTTGTCTGGGCAGCCAACCTTTGCCAGAACCAGCCAGAGGGCCTGACGGTTCACAGAATCGAAGGCTTTGGTGAGGTCTATGAAAGCCATGTAAAGTGACTGATTTTGTTCCCTGCACTTTTCTTGGAGTTGGCAAGTAATGAAAATCATGTCCATGGTACCTCTGTTTGGTCGGAAGCCACTCTGAGATTCAGGGAGGACGTTTTCAGAGAGGGGGAGGAGCCTGTTGGCCAAGATCCATTGAAGTCTCCAAGTAGGATAAGCTTGTCTTCCTTGGGAACCTGGGTTAGGGTGTTGTCCAGGTCAGCATAGAAGGCCTCCTTCACTTCATCCTGTGAGTCTAGAGTTGGGGCGTATGCACTTACAACTGTGGCCTTTTGGCCACCTGCAAGGATCAGGCGAATGGTCATAAGTCGTTCGCTGATGCCAACAGGGAGTTCGGAGAGGTGGCTGATGAGGGTGTTCTTAATGGCAAAACCCACACCGTGGATCCTGGGCTCATCAGCTGGTTTTCCTTTCCAGAAGAAAGTGTATCCCCCCTTCTCTTCCTTCAGCTGCCCTTCGTCTGTCAGTCGGGTTTCGGAGAGTGCAGCAATGTCGATCCGAAATCTCCTTAGCTCCCTGGCGATGATGGCAGTTCGCCGTTCGGGTCGATCGCTGTGTTTGTTGTCCATAAGGGTCCACACATTCCAGGTTCCAAAGTACATTTTCTTTTGTTTCTGACCGCGTAAAGGTGATCCCTCTGGGTGCGGTATCCCAGACAGGAGTTTTTGAGGCAGGCTATGTTTAGGGCACCTTTTCTAGCCCCTTCCCCTACTGGGGTGAGCAGAGTGGATCCTGAATAGGACTGCTCAGTCGTGGGCGCAGCTGCCGGGAAGCTCGTTCTGCCTCATCCAAGAGCTTAGCGACTGGTTCAAAACACCCACCGCCTGTGTGCTAGGTTGTGGCTAGGAACTGCCAGACTTCACGGTCCTGTTCCCGTCACCACTTCCTGGTCGCCACAGGACTTTTAGGGGGATGTTTGGCGTGGGCTGTTCAGGAGGACGCCTGTGCGTGGAATCTTTTAATGTGGGGAGACTGATGCACGGTCAGCCACCACACAGTCCTTGACAATGAGTGGGCCAGGGTCCAGTGGCATGGAGACCAAGACAACTGGGGACCCGTCTTTGCTACAGCCTTCATCCGCCTTTCCAGCCGTTGTTGAGCACAGCGCTGCTGCCATCTTCTGCCTGGTCTGCCGTTGAGGCAGTTTTCACTATTTGCCCATAGCTGGGGATATTTACCCATAGCTGGGGCAGGGGTTGACAGGGCAGTAGGGCATGTCCACACGCCGGTGGGCCTGCATGCCCCGTCTCTGGGGCCCCCTGCTGCTCCGAGATCCCGTACAACTTAGCCTGGAACCGCGAGGAACCAGTTACCGTGTGTGGCCACGAGGAGGTGTGTACGAGTCTTGAGCTATGTACCAGGCTGAGGAGGCTTACGCACTCGGCTCCTCTTTTCGCCCTCTGAAGGAGAGGGCTAGCCGGCGGCAGTAGTTGAAAAGCAGTAAGCAGCAAGCAGAAAAAACATGCAGCATAGCAAGCAGAAGCGGCATGCAGCATGCACTAACTACAGGTACCACTACTTCAACACCGCTGCGCTAGACACTTCACATTGCCCTGTGCGCACACACCCCCTACCCCTACACGTGGATGCACAATACAGAGGGGAAGGGGTTAGTGGTGAAATGAGATATAGATATTTCCCTCTTCCATCACACCTGAAAGATATGACATCATTATCAGGCTTCTGCAGAGCTGGATGATGACCTGATCATTAATGAACCAGCTGTGCTAAAACATGCAGGATACTGGCCATTGAGGACCAGAGTTTTACACCTGTGCTCTGAGTGGATCAGAAAATGAATGAATGAACTGTACCAGAATATTTTGCTTAGCTGTACACACACAGGCCACTCAAGTTGTTTGACTTAGTAGACAGTAATCTTCCCTGCAACCAGACAATTAATATTAATGAGTAAAATACAGTAGGTAGTATCCCTTAAAATACTGCAACAGTTCAGTTTGATATGGCTTTGGATAAACAACTAACTTTTATTTTTCTATTCCTCTTAAAGAAATGTAAATGATCAATATAAGACAGCTACAAAATGAAAAAAGAAACAGAAAAAATAAAGTTAAAAAGTTTTTAATTCATTCCATCCCCATGATGCATTCAGTGGTGTAATCGGTGGGTATACAGCAGTATACAGAGTAAACATACTTATTTTTCAGTCATACCCACTGATGTATATGAAGACCTGACCCAGCTATATTGAAAAATACAGAAATATAAAAATTATAATAGAATTTCTGTACAATTTATTTATTCTTTATTTATATTTTTGCTTCTTTCATTTTTCCCTGCATTTATTTCTATGTTGTTTCCTATTTACATTTACAATTTCTATTCTCTTTTCTTATTTATTTCTACATTTTATTTTCATCTGACATCTTAATAATTGTAGAAGAGTAAGTAAACACTACTGTTGGATTTTTTTTTTGGTAAATTAAATAGAGTTGTCTTATATGCCAGTATTTCTAAAACGTTATTTTTCTGGACAACTTAAAAAAAAATACAAATTCTCTTGAGACCACTACACCACTGCGTCCATTCCAACATGAAACTATTGCAGTAATGAGAAAATGCATTGTGCTGATGTGATGACTCAGCACAATAATGCTAACTGCTAACTAATGACAATTGTCACATTCTGAAAAATAATACCCTATTACCAAACCAACTTAAAATTTAAAAAAACATTTTCACTATGAAATGCTGACTAATGTGAGAAATGACAATCAGTCTTGTCGTGTTCATGACAAATCACACAATTTTACAGGACCATAAAATAAAGATGATTCTTCTTGTAGCCATCTTGGGTCTTCTATTAGTACAGATGCATTGTGGGTATTTTCACCTCATATTCTATTTCCTATAGCTTTTTAATTATATTGCGGTAATGACAATAATGACTCATGGATGTGATATTTTCTTGAAATATTATGAATAATCATTAAAATAGCCAAAAAACAACACTTAATGAAACTTTTGACATATAACAATGTATTTGTAGTTGTATTTATTTATTTATGTACTGATTATTATGTTTTCCCCTAATTCAAAGACCAGAAATTGTGAAATTATCATTACTGAAATTACATTTCAGTAATGATAATTTGCTCAGAAAATGTATAGAAAGTAAAAAATAAAAATAGAATGTTTTAAAATGGACTAGTTTGAAGGGAACTTTCCTCGACAGTAAAATGATGCTATACAGTATATAGGATATATTTAATATTTAACCACTAAAACCCTCAGTGCCATTGATTTTTTTTCTAGTCTAGTTAACTTTTTTAACGTCTAATGTCTGGACATTTCTTTTTTTTTTTTTACGTCTAATGGAAGTGTTTGGTTCCTTCTTTTGTCACAGAGTGGTTTCGTGTCCCGGTTCGGGGTGAAACAGGACTTGGAGGGCCATGTGAAGAGGGTGTGTTCCTGGTCTCTGTTGGCTCTCCTTTTCAGCATCCTTATCTACTGCCTGTGGAAAAGAGTAGCTTAGCCAACATTGCCACCTAGTGACTAAAACCAGAAGCTTTTACCAGACATGCATGCAGGAGTGACTTGACTCATTTTTAGTTCAGTGGGTTCTAAACACAGCTCCACTACTTCCTCAATTGAAGACAGCTCCTTTATTTCCTGTCTTTCATTGTTCATCCAGGTGTCTGACCATAGTAGTCACAACAAGAAATAGCAGGAACATCTGGTTTATTTAGTGTCCTACAATAAAAGACCAGAGCTGCTGTAAATCCAGGAAATAGTGAGGCTGTGCTTAAAAAAAAAAGAACCTAAAAAAAATATATCAAGACAGACCAGTAAAACAATTAGTGAAAAAAGTAAAATTACCTCAGTTTATCATTCACGCATGTGCATTACAGGTTACAGATCACAGTGGATCTACAAAGATACTAAATGTTAAAATTATTCATGTTAGAGGTTCTTTGGGTTATTCACATTGTGTTTGTAAAGATAAACATTTTTATGCAATTGTTTTTCAGCTATTCATGAGCTATATATTTTACTGGTCTGACAGACTTGATCATGCAGTGTATGTGGCCCCTGAACTAAATTGATTTTGATATCCTTATTTTGAATTTAATAGTTTAATTTCAAATTCATCCCATCAACCCAATAGGCCCTTTCAATAACTGGTTTTGCCCAGGGCTTTATAACCCTGTGCCATGTAGGGCTTGTATATGAAATAAACTGAAGTTTGAATGTAGCATAACTGCTGATGTGTAACAGTCTTCTGGTAGAGCTGAAGTCATACACAAGTGAGTGTAACAAGGTTCTTTGTGCATTAATGTACAACCTCTGATGTTAGCTTAGTGTTAGAATTACAGAACAGCATAATTTGCTAAACCACAAGGAGTTTGTCAGTTGATATTTCTTTGTTATAAGTTTAAGTTAAGACATTGAGTATAATGAAAGGCTGGCTGATAAGAGTTTAGCTTTAAATTTGGAGTTGTACATTAAGCTTGTTAACATTTCCATAAAGTTAAATTACTGAAATAGAAGCAGCAGATGCACAAATTACCAGAACATTAGGAATAATTTAACACCTTTCAGGAAACTGCTGCACTTCTAAATCATACGCCCTTGGAACTGTACTGCTTTATTACATATTTATACGAGTACACATTCCTCATTCCATTCAACTACCATCTTAAATACTGTAATGAAGAGGCAAGATTCCATAACGTTTGACAAGTTTTATTAACATAAACAGACACTGAAAACTGGAAAGGACTTGGAACGTTACATTTCACTGCAAATATTTGACAGACAGGAAAAGTGAAACATTTAAGCCAGCTCCTCCTCACCCTCCTCCTCAAACTCTCCCTCCTCCTCAGCAGTAGCATCCTGGTACTGCTGGTACTCAGACACCAGATCATTCATGTTGCTCTCAGCCTCAGTGAACTCCATCTCATCCATACCCTCTCCTGTGTACCAGTGGAGGAAAGCTTTACGCCTGAACATGGCTGTGAACTGCTCAGAGATGCGCTTGAACAGCTCCTGGATGGCCGTGCTGTTGCCGATGAATGTGGCAGCCATCTTTAGGCCACGGGGAGGAATGTCGCAGACGGCGGTCTTGACATTGTTGGGAATCCATTCAACGAAGTAACTGCTGTTCTTGTTCTGCACATTCAGCATCTGCTCGTCCACCTCCTTCATGGACATGCGGCCTCTGAAGATGGCAGCAACTGTCAGGTAGCGGCCGTGGCGTGGGTCGCAGGCAGCCATCATGTTCTTGGCATCAAACATCTGCTGAGTGAGCTCTGGCACAGTGAGGGATCTGTACTGCTGACTGCCTCGGCTTGTGAGGGGAGCGAAGCCTGGCATGAAGAAGTGCAGACGAGGGAATGGCACCATGTTAACGGCCAGCTTACGCAGGTCAGCGTTGAGCTGTCCAGGGAACCTGAGGCAGGTGGTGACACCGCTCATGGTAGCAGAGACCAAGTGGTTGAGGTCACCATATGAGGGAGTTGTGAGCTTGAGGGTGCGGAAGCAGATGTCATACAGAGCTTCATTGTCGATGCAGTAGGTCTCATCTGTGTTTTCTACAAGCTGGTGGACTGATAATGTGGCATTGTAGGGCTCAACAACTGTGTCTGATACTTTGGGGGAGGGCACCACACTGAAGGTGTTCATGATACGGTCAGGGTATTCTTCACGGATTTTGCTAATAAGAAGTGTACCCATACCAGAACCAGTACCGCCACCCAGGGAGTGTGTGAGCTGGAAACCCTGCAGGCAGTCACAGCTTTCTGCTTCCTTCCTAACTACATCTAAGACAGAGTCCACCAGCTCTGCACCTTCTGTGTAATGACCTTTGGCCCAGTTGTTACCAGCACCACTCTGGCCTGGAATAAAGGGAAATTAATCATTAGATTGACACGCAATTACACTAGTGTAAACAGGCCCTAAAGCAGGTAGATGTGCACTTACCAAAAACAAAGTTATCTGGCCTGAAGACCTGCCCAAAAGGTCCAGACCTCACTGAATCCATGGTGCCTGGCTCCAGATCAACCAGCACAGCACGGGGAACATATTTGCCACCTAAAAATAAAACCCAGAACATTAGACACTACAGATGAGTAATGATTACTTCAGATGTTCAAAGGAAATGACTGTCACATACCAGAGGCCTCATTGTAGTAGACATTGATCCTGTCCAGCTGCAGGTCACTGTCTCCGTGGTAGGTTCCAGTTGGGTCAATGCCATGCTCGTCACTGATCACCTCCCAGAACTAGACAGAAATATTTATGAGTGCTGGATAATTCACGCATTATAGTTTAATCAAATAGACTAGGGGTGCTTAACAGTTAATTACATAAGCGCGCTATGTTTTACTAGTTTCCCGCCATGCTTTGAAAGGCGCGCGCGCCCTGACGTCCTATTGGCCACGGCACGGAAGGGGGGGGGGTTGTGAATTTTAAAACTCCGCCTACGTCACTAACGGCCAACACCGCCTCCCGCCGGGAGAAGCAGAGCACAAAAGCAGAGCAGGCCTCAACGCGCCCAGCCCGTTACACAACCACCGATTTATACCGGCATACAGCCATAACGACACAAACGTTCACTCATTGTTGGAACACAAGCACATAACCCATGACACTCCCATCCTGTCGAGATTTTTCACCGTTATTCGCAGTTTAATTCTACATCTCAATTCATTTAAAATGTTCTAATCCAATAGCTCCCGTTATTTTTGCGCAAGTACAAGTCATTTTGAGCGTAAGTTTTTTTTTTTGGTTTTCTGTATTAATCAAAATATAGATCTTGACACATTGTGTGGTTAAAATGCCATTAAGAACCACTAACTAAAGATTTAATCTTAAAACAGCGTTCAATAGGACACAATGAAATTCTCTGGGTGTGGTTGCCGGGCCGGGCACAAAGCACTGGTTTGAAGACGGTAAAAACGGCGGTTTTGGACTGAAAAGACGACAAATACAACTCATAAGAAAAGCTAGACCGTACTCACTTTGGCACCAATCTGGTTTCCACACTGGCCGGCCTGAAGATGGACAATTTCCCTCATTTTGTCTGGAGGTAGAGCAAGTCTTACACAGAGGTTCCTACGCTTTCGTTGAAGTGCGTAAAAGGAGGGCTGACCGCTGCTTTTATATGTCTTTTTGACCCGCCCCCTTGTCATACACCAGGAATCTCTATTGGCTTATACGTACACTCCACTTTTACAGCCACATATATAGACCAATAACATGTGACATGCTTATAGACGATTGGTCCAAATGTGCTGTCAATTTTGATTCTGTCACACGTGTGACTAAAGTATAATCTGGAGACGTTGGCCTATTTCCTTCATGATGGCGGAATGAAAATGCGACACAGACCAGTTTTCCTCTGCATTTCTCAACCCATACCGTCTAAGTACTACAGTGAAACCTAACATTTGGTCAAGAAGCAGTTCAAGAATTGTTTTTTAAACGTGAATTCCTGTGACATACCTTCTTGATATGCGCTATTTCTGAGCAGTCCACGTGGCTGAGAAATGAATGTAGGGGTCTCGTTAGAAGTTTCAATATTTGCAGTTGCACAGGCCCTGACTATGGAATGGCTTCAGCACTGATTTTTCAGTCATGTGCTGTAGCGGGTGTGTTTGTCTGCAGCTTTTCATTCCAGCAAAGTACAAAGCAGCTCATTTCACAGATTAGTTCCCGTTTTCCTGGATCTGTTTTCTGTAATGAGCTGATGTGGTTACCGTTTGGAATGAAAAGCTTAATTCTTACGTTGCAAACACAGGATTATAATATTACAATCCATGGAATGGACGAGTAACCGATATGTATTCATGGTTATATACAATAAACTATACTGAGGCGTTGACAATTATATGATTTATTAGCTTTTATTTAATGTAAATGGCTCTTTCATCTTAAACACTTTCAGTGTTTTGCTCTCTTCTATCTCTACATCCGAATCTTTATGTATGTATTGTTGTATGTTGAATCGAACTGTGGGATGAGAGCAGATGGGTATATTCATCTGAATACCAGACATGAATGTGACTGCAACCAGTGCTGCTGGGTGGTGCAGTTGCTGTAGTCGTATCTCTAACAGTCTGTGGGGAAGGACATCACAGCTGGTTGTTGCCATGATGGCAACAACCACTGGACAGTGGGGATACTGTAGCTGTGTATTAGTGCAGGGCTTTATACTGTTTAAGCTAACTAAAACCACCCTTTGGAATGGTATCTATACATACCATACATTTGTATGTAGATTAGTTCTATACAGGAAAGCTTTCTGTGTATGGATGAATAATAGTACATGTATATAATGCAGTCTGTTATTATGATTTGATATCCCTTGAGCATGGCGCTAGTTTTTTACACAGACACCGCTGCTATGCTTATCTCATACAAATGTAGGTCATGCTAAGCATGTATTGTAATCTGACACAGAGAGGTCTCTGTTCAGTTTTGTGGAAGGGCTATGTCACAAAATGTATGTGTCATCATGCAAATATGACAAGCTCTAACTAGTGTGTGCTATTATCCTTGGGCTGTTTTATGTAGGTGTTGTTCAAAGTTTTGCAACCTGATATGTAAATATTCATGTCACCAAACCCATGTATTTGCTCTTTTTTCTGCTTTTTTTTTATTTATTTTTTTACATGGTGTCGCCTGAAAATCCTAATCTTTTTCTCATTGCCTTCTGTAAAAACCTCTTAACATGTAGAAGATGTGTTTATTAGATAAAGGTTTGCATGGTCTCCTTAAAATATATTTAGGGGCAGGATTAACTGACATGACTAGTTTAACCAGCTTCAACCTACAGTGTTATGTTTAATTCACAAAACAGAAGTTGAAGTAATTTACTTTATATCTTGAAATTCATTGAAGTCAAAAGTAACTTCAATACCTTATTAAGACTTTCCCCTAGCCTCAACCAAACTATACCCAGATTGTAAAGGATATTCATACCTAAAATATTTGTATATTATATTAGTGATATTCAGAATAAGAGCAGACTTTACCATTACAATTTTGAAGCATGCTCAGGCCAATACAGTATGCAGTGGTATATTAAAAAAAAGGATGAGAATTAAGAAGAAAAAAAATACCAAAATTCAAAGTATAAGGACATGAATAAATTGACAGATATTAATAAAATTGAAGAAAAATCTGAAGTATAAAATACACATGATGTATTTTGTTAGAGCCTACTTCACTGTACATGTAATATTGCACTGTGAAATATATATATATTCCAGAATATATTTTGTATTGGCTTCATGGTTCATGGACATAATTCTGAAAATAGATTTGTTTTGTATCGATAAACGACTGGATAGAAAATTCAACAAATAAACATAAAATGTGGATTTAGTTTTGCATTATTATTTATTTCCACAGAAAATCCTGAATTACAAAGATGTTGAGGTCGGATGCCTGTCACATACTTTTTATGTAAAATGTTGTGTACAAGATGTGATGTTTACAGCTAAATCCATATATATCATAATTGGAAACTTTTCAGGCATTTTCCAAATAGGGAAAATGGACAGACCTATAGAAATTGTAGTGATTTTTTCAAGAACCATTTTTTACAGGGTTTGCCCAAGTAAAATACCTCTGGTTGATAAACCTAGAAGCTATTAAAAATAATTAATCAAATAATTCTTATTTTTCTGGAAGCTATAAAGTGGGCTTAAGTGAGATTCAATGTCAATTAAATAAATTTAATAAAACAACAACTAGCTTCTAATCAGTAGATTCTTGCCCTACATGTCCAACAAGGCAACAATAAATGTTATAATTGAAATGTGACTGAATCATAATTTTTTTTTTTAATTGAAATGTCCTTGTGTGTATGGGTCTTCCAGCTCTTCTGATATTTAAAGTGAAGTGAACACACGTTTCGTGCACATTTTGGACTTTATACGATTATGCTCCTCATTCCAACAGCCTGGGCATTACTGTGTTGTTTGTGATCCATGTTCCAATTAATACAGATCGGGCTAAGGCTGGGGATTTGTGAACCTCACCACACCAAACACCTTACCACACAAAACCATTTCTTTATAAACCCTGCTTTGTTCAATAAGGCTTTGAAATATGAAAGGAGAGAAACCTATTGAGACAAAGCTCACTACTGTCTAAAGTACACAAAAATTCAACTAACAATTAAATGTTCAAGCTGTATTTAAGAAGAGTTAGCAAAAATGCAACTATTTTCCTGCTTTAGAACCGTGTATCTTCTCTTTCATCTCAGTGAATTTCTGCAGTCTGTTGCATCTGTGCCAAAACTGATCAATTATTCATTCTTTACAGGGGGTGACGTGTGCTTTGAGTGGTTTGTGGCAACAAGATGAACTGATCAGCCAGAGTTTAATGCTTTAAAAAAAAAAAAAAAAAAAACCTTTCAGTGTATTAGGAGGATGTTTTGCTGTTTAATGCATTTCATGAGTGCAGTACTTCATGATAAAATGCTTCCCACAATGTATTTGCAGTATAGTAACACGGAATCTGTGTGTCTGTAAAGCTCTGTTGAACTGGTGCAGCTTCCTATGACTCAGCATCTCTCAGGATACTGCAGCATCTAGCACTCAGCCTCCAGCAGCCAGATCAATGAGGGAACAGATGCTGGTGGGATGGACACACCCTTTATCAGCTCTGCTCAAATGCTGTAATGGTTTGACAAAATTATCACTGATTAGATCATGAAATACTGGTAATATCCTTAAAATTCAGGGCAGAGTACACCTCTGTCTCTGCAAAGGAAAGTGCAGTATAGCTTTCGGATCTCATCAATTATTATTAATATTTTTAAATTTTATTTAAAATGTACTCGTGATGAAGTTCAGTTATACTCCTGTCTGGGTTGTCGGTGATTGGAAATGCACATTGATTTTTGTGAAATTTTGCAGATGTGTACGACACAAAACCAAGAACAAATCCATTGTAATTCTGGAGCAAAAAGGGTGGATCCTTTTTCTTACATTTTTAGATATGGTGTTAAATTTGATTAGTCGACTCCCCTTGGCGAAGGCATGTGCTCTACTGATTACCTTGAAGAGGTACAGGAGCTTTGATCAAAGGACTGGAACATAATATTTCACTACATTTACTGCATTATGAGATCATGCAATATGATATGCTTTCATTGTGCATGACAAATGTGTTGCTGGAGTCCTTCTCTTCATACTTTTAGGTGAAATAATTCAGCTTTCATGTGCTTTTCTTGCAGCATTGAGCTTTGAAATGGAAATAATACAAATGAAACTGTATATCACATGTCATATACCTTGCATAACAATCCACATGTCTAGCTAGCTAGCTAGCTAGCTTATTATAGCTGAGAATGGTTTGCACATTTTGATATGCAAAACATGGGGTATATGATTCTATGAAGTGCTTCAAGCAGATATGAGGGAAAAAAAATGATATTTATTAGACATACATAGTCCAGTTTCCCACAAAGACAGGTTAGGTTTTGTTAGGCAAAAACGATGAAGACTATTTTCCACAGCATCAGTTAAATGGTTCAGGTTAAATGAATCTTAATTCATACTCCACAGTCCATGTTGTTTGTGAAAGGCATGTTGTTGCCTTATAAACTAAGCTGCTTCAAATAGAAATATGAAGAAAAAAGACAGTTTATACTTTATCTGTTTTCACATAGTATGATACAGGTGAAAAAGGCAAGGCTTACATAACACAATTTGTTATTGCTATGATAGATAGATAGATAGATAGATAGATAGATAGATAGATAGATAGATAGATAGATAGATAGATAGATAGATAGATAGATAGATAGATAGATAGATAGATATGAAAATATAAATCTCTTTGGCAATGCCGGACACACCCAGTGTTTGCTGTAGATACAGTAGGGTAGGGGCGCTTGGGGTGGACAGGTGTTAGACAGGAACAGCTGGGTTTTTGTACAGTATGTCTGCTGTGAGAACCACTGATTCACTGATGTATTAAGTTACTGACTCCTCACTGCAGCACCATTCAGCCCATCTCACTCTGCTCTGAGCCACAGGCCTTTCAGTCTATAGATGCGATAAAAGTGTGTCAGGGCATACTGTGTTTGCTCGAGTGCAGGTTACACCCTGAGCCAGCTTTGGGAAATAACACAAAAATACAATGAAAATACAATGGTTTACGTGGGAAAGATGCATGATGAATAGATGCTGAGAGAGATTCATGTTTGTAAGTGGATTGTACTACAGATTTGAGATAGCAAATAAAAATACAAACAGACAGTGTAATGTTTTAGAGCTCATACAAACTGTGATTTCACAAACAACAGCCAAATAAACAGTAGATGAAAGAGATGGATTAATGTCCCTTAGGCCTTTGTTCTCAGCCAGTACGTAAAAACTCCAAAAGCCTAATAGGAAAAGATGAACCACAGTGAAAGACAGGTCCCTCCCATGAATGGACAGACTGTAGATGTGACCAGGACTGATGGACCTCAATTTAAAGAGTTCCAGTTTAAAATGCAGACAAAAAGCTCCTTTAAAGTGCATTATCGTATCTACTAGAGAAGTGGTAAAATGATAACAATTTATTGACTTCCTGTGTTATAGCTTTGACACTTTCTATCAATATATTGAACTTCCTGAGAGGAAAATGGTCACCATACAAGTATTATTTATCAAAATGCATTCTATTTTTTTTTGTTAAATATTGAGCAAAAGACATGTAGTAAATAGAAATAAATTTAAGTAATGACATATATATATATATATATATATATATATATATATATATATATATATATATATATATATATATATATATATATATATATATATATATATATATATACAGAGTGTCCCACAAGTCTTCATACAAAGGAAAATACATTTCTTGACATAAACCATTTTTATTTATATAACATCCTCTATATGACTGCTCTTTATTCAAACACATTCTTTGGGATATCTATAATATAAAGAAATACATATTAGAGCCATATATGTATGGAATATATTATGTCTCCTATGTATGAAGACTTAATGGGATACCCTGTGTGTGTATGTAAATGTGTCTATCTATCTATCTATCTATCTATCTATCTATCTATCTATCTATCTATCTATCTATCTATCTATCTATCTATCTATCTATCTATCTATCTATCTATCTATCTATCTATCTATCTATCTATCTATCTATCTATCTATCTATCTATCTATCTATCTATCTATCTATCTATCTATCTATCTATCTATCTATCTATCTATCTATCTATCTATCTATCTATCTATATATATATATATATATATATATATATATATATATATATATATATATATATATATATATATATAGTCTTCAACAAAAAGAAAATGTATGCTAATACTAAGGACTATAGTATATTTTAGTCACTGTTGAAGTAACACTGCATGAATGATGAAGTTTTCCTGCCCCTGTTCTGTTTTCTGTTCCCTTTTTTGTATCTTAAAGGAGAAGTGAAGCTGTATTAGGTATGGAATAACACTCCAATAGCAACCTTTATAATGTTAATGTATTTGAGGCACAAATTACACCACATTTGTATAAGCACAGTGAAGCCAGATAAATACATGTTGTTTTCATAGAGGGTGACATGAAATGCTGATACAATCTGCTTTAAATTATTAAAGAATTTAAAAGTCTTTCCTCCATTGATTTCCCCGTGCTTCTCTATGTGTAATGTGACTTTAAGAGCTGTGTCTATCTGCTCTCTGGAGATTTGACTCAGGAAGTTGATTTGATGGAACATGGCCAGACAGTCAGCAGCAGACTATGCATAACCAAAGATCGACAGTCCAGTCTGGTCCAGGGGAAGTCCATGATGCATCTGCCCACCCCACTAACCCAGGATATCACATTACAAAAATACAGCAGTGTCACGATGCTGGGGCGTAGCTTGGGAAGGGGTGGGGGTGGGGGTGGAGTTCCACTCTTCAACATCTACATGTCTGAGATTTGATCATATGTGATTTTAGATTTAACTGTGTACACTTACAACATGTTAGTATCAGTTTATCATTAAGAAAGACAGATAATCCCTTACTGGAATGGGAAAAACACACAAGGGAAGGACACAGGAAGGAACGATATTTATGGGAAGTGTGGTCTTAATCAGAGACCAAAAAAAAAATCTGAGACAGGAAATACATCCAGGCTTTGAACAGCTACATATGGAAGCCTGTTTCTGCGATGAAAAAAAAAAATCCACATGAAAAATCATAATTATGAGACAGAAAGTCACAATTTTGAGATAAATAGTTGAAATTAAGAGATAAAAAGTCTAAATGATGAGATAAAAGCCATAATTATGAGGTACATAAGTCATAACTATGATATAAGTAGGTCATAACTGAGACAAAAAGTCACAATAATGAGATAAAAAAAAAATCCAAATTATGACATAGTTATTAGATTACATGTCATAATTATTAGATGCAAAGTTGAAATGATATGATAAAAGTCATAATTACAAGATACATAAGCCATAATTATGAGATAAAAAAAACTTGAAATTATGAGATAAAAAGTCATAACTATGAGATTAAAAAAAGGTGAAATTATGAGATAAACAGTCAGAATTATGAAATAAGTCATAGATATGAGATTTAAAAAAAAAAATCGAAATTATGAGATTAATATGTCAAAATTATAAGATAAAAAGTCATAACTATGAGATACAACCCATCTTATTCAATGGAGTTTTTATCACCAACACAGCTATGCAGTTCGAAACACAAAAAAGACTTGGATTCAATGAAAAAGCAATTAAAATGATCTCTGCTCTATATAAAACACCCACAACAAGAATTGGAGAGACCATTCATTTTAATGGAATTGTGGAATGTAACATGGAAATATAATCACTGAGGTGGAGAGAATTTCTGTATTTATACTTTATTACAATTGAGAAGTTGTACTTTTTTTTTTTTTTTTTACTTTTACTTAAGTAAATGAGTTGAATCAGTACTTCTACTTTTACCAGAGTATTTCTTTCACACAAGTAGCTGTACTTCTACTTCAGTACATAATGTGAGTACTAGATACTACTAATAGAAATAATGACTTACAAATTGAAAATTAAACACCATCTTTTTTCGAAAAATTGGAGAAAATGGCTTGATTTTAATAAAACAATATTGTAATACAATACTCAAAATGGGATAAAATATGTCCAATGTCAGGCTGAAAAGTTCTTTTAGGTTTTTGTTGTTGTTGTTGTACATGTATATATAACTTTTGTTGATTTATTTGTGTATTTGTGTACTGTAGAATATGAACATTTAAGAATTATAAAGACTGAAAAGTATATACAGCAAAATGTGAATGTATATGTGTTTTTCTCTTTGTATTGTGTTATTCATAAAAATTAAAAATTAAAAAAAGTTATTAAAAACCTAATACTATATTTCTTTTTTTTTCTTATTTGTTTTCCCTTTTGTCTCCAGTCAAACACTTTGATTTGTTTTTATTTTACATACATTTACTACATGTTAAATGTCGCCTCCCCTTGTCCCAGATACATCAGAATACATTCAAAAGGTATAGATTGAAGATAGCAGTTCTTTTTGTCAACTATCCATTCCAAAGGGTGGGTTTGTGACCTACAGGTGTTCGTCAGGAGATTAAATTTAGGTCGCCAAACACATTTACTTTTGCAAATTTTCACACAACAGACAAAAAGATGCATAACTTCTATAGTAGTGTTCTGGTTGTACTTGTAACACTGAATATAGTATGAAAATGTATTGTTCATTCTGTACAAGAATCAGAGTAACTCAGTTCTGAAACATTTATATTGTTTCATTTATACAGTTTTTACAATGTATATATTCCTTTTAAAAGATATAAGTAAATACTGAGATAACTTGCTCACTTAAATTAAATGCATTTTAGTTTAATTTGTTTCACACACTGTATATTTATCTTGCATAAGTAAAATATGTTTTTTATTTAACTGAAAAAGATGATTTTCCTGTTCAAGAATTTATCATAAAGTGATGCATAAATCATTCATATTCTTTGCTTACACGCTTATGGGGAATAGTTTATTTTGTGATTTTTGTGATTAAAACGTAGGAAATACTCACCAGGATGATGAATTTGTTCATGGATCATCATCGTGTGTTCTCAGAGTGTTGCATTGAATTACATTTACTTCTGTAAAACTTCTCAGTTTTAATGTCACTGACATTAAATCAACAAATTGAAACTAAAACAAGACAGTCAGAGACAGCAGACCTCCGTGTTCTTGTTGTGGAGTATGTGATGTGAACCAGCCTCATACAGACCTAACCTCCAGTGGCCCCCCCACATAAGATGAGTTTAAGACCCCTGTTCTAACTTTATTAACTATTGCAAGAAGGAAAATAGATCCTTGTACAAAAGTTGAAACATACTCAACAATAATTAGAAATAACTGTATCCAAATGTATAACCTTGCACTATTTTAGCCAGTACGCAAATCATATAGACACAGTGACATTGTATGAAACTTCCTTGTCACCCATTTCATGCCTATTATTAAAAGGCAGAGGTGCTGGAGATGGGTGTAGAGTAACATGTTTTATAAATTAATACCACTGTAGCACTGTACAGAAATATAAACCAAATGGGAACACCAACATTGATGTTAACTCATGAATCATCACAATTACTTATATTAAATTTATCAAAATCCGTGACACATTTATGATTAAAATTACATTTTTTTATTCATGCCCTTTCATTTTATTTGAAGCAATGTGACCAATATATGTATGTTACTGAAGTCCATGCATGTTAGTGGTGGAGAAAGCTAATAAAACATCTATGAAAACAGCATGACTGAAGCATATTGTACAGAATTTCCTACTTTCATATCCTGCAATGATTGAATGACTTTAAAATTAACTGGGCCTATATGGGCATGGTTATGTCATTTATGATGTCACCACTCAATCTAGTGACTTCTTATGCCTTTTCAGAGAGCCAATACTTATTGGGATTTTTTTTTTTTTGCAACACTGTGCATAGCTAACAGCAGACCTCTCTAGGACAAAACTCCGTAGTGTGGGTTTTGTGTTTTTCCACAACCCGCTCTAATAACAAACACAACTCTGTCAGTGTAAATGTAAAAAAAAAAATTAATGTGAAGAGATTTAAGATAAAATTTGTCTCTCAGATGTCTTGATTATGTGGTAGTGCTACCATTTTGGTTATGCTAGCTCTACCATTTATGTGATTAGCTGATTTGAAACATTTGTATTTCTGTCATACATCTGTAAAGTTATGTCATTTCAGGGATTCAGTGTTTGTTCTTTAAAAATAATAAACATTCATGAAATTAAAGTGAAGAGATTCAAGATATAATTTGTCTCTGGGATGTCTTTATTATGCTAGTGCTACAATTTTGGTTATGCTAGCTCTAGTGCTTTTGTGATTAGCTGATTTTACTCATTCATATTTCTGTCATACATCTGTAAAGTTACATCCTTTCAGGGATTCAGTGTTTGTTCTTTAAAAATAATAAACATTCATGAAACCAATGTGAAGAGATTTATGAATGAATGAAATTTTATTTCTTCACACCATCATTTCATTTACATGATAAATATGAATTAAAGGGCATGGAGAAAAATTGTCCCCAAGTGAAGCTACATGTACATAACAAGGCCCATGGTAACGGAAATGTTTTGTTTCATTATTTGAACCTGCTTTATCCTCACTAGGGGGGTCACAGGGGTCACTGGGGGCCTAATCCAGCTACAATGGGTGAAGGTGGGGTACACCCTGTATGAGTCTCCAGTTCATCTCAGGGCTGAACATATGTAGACAAACAATCACTCACATTCACACCTATGGGTAATTTAGATTAACCAATTAACCTATCAGTGCATGTGTTTGGATGGTGGGAGGAAACTGGAGTATGCATTTAGCAGACGCTTTTATCAAAAGCAATTTACAAAAGATGATTAATAAACAGCTACATAGAGGAAGACTATGTGTAGACTAAGAGCTAGCATGGAAGATGCTGTCTGAACAGATGGGGGGTCTTCAGGTGCCTTTTGAAAACAGACAGGGATGCTTCTGACCTGGTAGTGCGTGGTAGTGTGGAATGATGAAAAGAGAAAAGAAAAGAGTCTGGATTGTCAAGGTGGAATTTAGCAGATGTGAGACCTAGCCAGGAGACATTGAATGATCGCCCTGTGAGGTAGGATTCAAACTAGGTGTGTGGAGTACCTGGATAAAACCCACACAGACACAATGAGAACACGCAGAAAGGTCTAGTGCTGGAATCAAACCAGGCTCCTTATTGCTGTGAGACATAAGTGCTAACCACTGCACCACAGTGTCACCCCTGAAATAAGATAATTGTTATGTTACCAAAGAAAAAATGGTAAGGTATACAATTATGCAAATAAATTATATTAACCTGTATTCACTTAACATGTCTAAATCCATAACATGTTTATGGTAATTTTGGATTAAACCACAAGAGAGTGACGGACACACAAATACAATGTGTGTCTGTCACTTTCTTTTGTTTTGTCACACCACCACACTTACCTGCAGCAGCCATGTCTTGTCTAGGTCTGATGTGTGTTTACACGGCAATGGAGAGAAAGAATAACATGCGACTTGTCGACTCCTCCAAATTTAAGTCAACGTTTCTGTTAATGCGATAAACTACACTATGTATATTTGTAAAGTAAAGTACAGTGGTACCTCTACCTACGACAGACCCAGCTAACGAATAATCCAAGTAACGAAAAACCTTTAACTAAATTTTTTGACTCTGAATACGATAGAAATTTTTATTTCCGAAAGGAAACTGAAACCCCAGAGATATAAATACAGTACTGTATGTACATTACTATACGTAACTGCGTAATGTACATAAATACATAATGTATGTAGCATCCCATTGGCTATGAGGGAGCTACCCATGATGCTTTTCGTTACCGTTTGACCCTCATTCATCACGGAGTTAGTGTTGTTTCATCAGTTTTTCAGAGTGTGCTCATTTAAACTTTATTACAGTACATGTTCGTTGTTCATCATGAGCTCAAAGTAAGTGATTCCGGTGCGAATGAAAAGAAGAAGCAGGCTGCGTTATCAATAGAAGTGAAACAGGAGATGATAAAAAAAATATGAAGGTGGCACGTGGTTGAGTGATATCGCTAAAAAGCAATGACCCCTTCGAAAGGCATGTCTGTGATATCGAAAAAGTAGTCATCACTGAACGACCCGATGGAAAGACTGTTACTCATTTGGATAAAGGAGAAAGAAATTGCAGGAGATACAGTGAGTGAGGTGATTGATTCAGAAAAATCATCCACCATAGTCAGTGACCGTATGATGGGGGGGTGGGGGTGATGGCTCTTCAGAACAGTAAGCAGCTCCAGACTTTAAAGCATCGCGTGGGTGGTCAACAAACATTGTTGAAGGTGAAAGTGACAATTAAAACAACCACAATGGTATGTACAGTCGGTAAATGATTTGCAGGTCTTTTTCATTTTAATGGTTTAATGTTCAATCAATGAAGACACATTTAGCTACTGAGACAATTAAATTACATCTAAAATCTAAATCTACATTTTCTTATAACACATATTTTATACAAAATCAGTAATTTTTTAGAATTTTTCAAGGGTTTGAGGGGTAGTATTGGGAGCCTTGGAACAAATTAGGATTTTTACATGTAAAATGTGACTCTATTCATGATAAATTCACAGTATGAAAACACTTCTGGAACAAATTAATTTTGTAAGTAGAGGTACCACTGTACTTTATTTGTCATCATACACTGTACAATGACATTTGTCCTCTGCATTTAACCTGTCCTTGATGCCACTTGGGGCACCGGTGATTTTGAAAAGAACATTTAGACAATGTTACACACTGTACCTTTAACTTGTTAAATGTTTAGAGTCTTTTCATTTGTGATATTTGAATGTTGAAATGTTTGACTAAATAGTGTGTTCAGTTTTCTTTCATCTTAACTATAGCTATTATATACATTTTAATTAGACTTTTAATGACCTGTGGTTTTCTCATCATTTAGAGCAACTTGGGCTAAACAACAATAACAATAAATATATTAAATTAAACAGAATATCGTCGGTTTTGGCTCAAATATTAATCAATGGTTTGTTGTACAAACAAATGTAATAGCATTCACGTTATGACTATTTAACACCGTTTCTATTTTTGGTAATGATCCATTGTTGATTATTATGTTTTAATACCTGAATGTCAATAACATAGATTCTGAGATGCTAAATACAATCTTATATTGAGCTTTTTATTTTACAATTAAAACTTGAATAAGGCTTTTTAAAATAGCTTCATAAGCTGAATTCATATTTTCTTCTTATGCACAACTTGCATCACATATAACCTGTTCTTTTTAAATTTGCTTCCCTCTAGTGGAGATTTCTAAGAATTGTTTTAGCTGCTGTTCTATCATGAAATAGGATTAACATTTTAATTCTTCTATGATGTGAAGTGGGATAAGGTTCACTTTACTTTTTAACTATATTCAGTGACTCATAATCATAGTTAACAATTTAGTTAGTCATAAACTATGTTTAGTAGATATCTGCCCTGGACCTGCTTATCTAAGCTAAACTGAAATTATAAGAAATGTTGCTGTTATGAGCAAGAGTAAAAGCCTTAATAGTTAAGTTTATTTGGAGTAACTTTTAGACTAGTATATATTTTTATTATCCCAATTAAAATCAACTATTCAAAGATTCTACATTCAATATGATTATTATAATTTAACAGAATAAATTAAAAAATACCACAACTATATTTAATTTGATCAGTCTGCAACTTTACATGTTTTGTAATTTGTTAAAAATCATTTTCTGTATTTGTCATGCATATCAGTGTGAGTTGTTATATTCTGATTAACATTGCAAATATAGATTTTCAGTCATCATCACCTGTCTACTGATAAGGAAATTCTTCTGTGATGGATGATAATATACAACTTAGAGCAATGATTGGTCCTAAAATAAATACATTAATAATAAACAGATTCATTTAAAAAGTCAAACAATAAGTAATGAATCAATGCAGTTTTATAAGAGAACTTATTTGATATATATGAACATTACATAAATCCTGTCAGGTTAATGTGTTTGTATAAGGGAACATTCAGTACCACAATCTGCAAACATTTGTTAAATATAGCCAATATTTGGGTGTTCCAATTATGTAAACAGGGATCTTTTATTTAGTCTATTTTATGTTAAATCAGGATTCTAAGAGGACAGCTATGTTTTTACATTTCATGGGGTCCTAACATCAGTTACTACTACATACAGACACAGACATATATACGCAGATGCCTCAAGGACATATGGTGCCTATTGGATGGGTCTTTCCTGCAGCTCCAGTGTATTTATTCATATAGTAGTCGCAACTTGTTAGTTATTAACCACACACACACACACACACACACACACTTGACCTGATTTGCCCCCATCTCTTATCATTGCAAAAACAATTTTTTGGTGACTGTGAACATGACCTACATTCACAATTTTGGTTAATGCATTTTAATTTTTGAATTTGACCATTTAGATTGAGATTTGGCACATTTATTGCAGGGCATCATTTGAAAATGAAATGCCTTTTTCTTTTACATTTGAATAAGAAAATGAAAATGCAGTTTGGTTTACTTATTATTAATGTTGTTAATGACTCAAAAATGCACATTTTACATTTTAATTAAGACATATAATGATCAGCATTGGAAAAGAAAAAGGAATTGCAGTTTGGATTATTTCAATTGAATTTTATTTATGGCTTATGAAATGCAGATACCTTCTGAAAATGAATAATGAATAATGAATTTTCATTTGAATTATGACCCATAAACTCATCGACAGTTTTTGACATAAACCTTAAAAACAGTCATTTCAGTTCTGTTATTCATTCATAAACTTCAACCAACAAGCTGATCAGCCTATGTAACAACCCATTATGTCAAAAATAATACACTATATAAGATCTTTACAAAATATCACATTTCCAACGTCCATTATGTAATAAGAAACAGATGCATTTTAATAAGACCCTGCCACACTTTGGAGCAACCAGCTTCAGTATCAGTGTATCAGTTGTTAAATTAGACAGATGTTGCCAATAACTGATATAGTTTTCGTCTACTGTATATAACCACATACATTAAAACAGTGACAAATTCTTTCATTTATTTTCAGCATCATTAACAAAATTATGACTCTTTTAACAACTCTCTCCAAAAAAGCAGGTTTATCCTAGATGCACCAGCTACACTTACAATAACCACTATAAGATACAATACAAGTAGTTTTTATGTAGTTTACTGTTAAATATATAGCAAATTATTCCAAAATGAAAGATGACTTGAGAAGGTGTTTTACCAAATGACAGCAGAATGTAGTGTTATGTCATAATCTACTGTTCAGACTATTTCAGGCCTACATGCATTTTTCCATTTTAAAAACAGTGACTCTGGTAAGTGTTAAAATCCACCGTGAACTCACTGATTTTGTATGTGTGAGAACGGGCTTGAATCCTGCTTTCTTATACAGGGCCAGAGCTGCCTTCCGGGTGTTGCTGGTACACAGAACCAACTTGGAAAAGCCTCGTTCCTTACCATGGTCCAGTACAGTTTGAGTCAAACGAAAACCCAGGCCAGTGCGTCGGCAAGTTGGTGAGACAACCAATCTACACAGTTCCCCAAATCTTTCTTGACCATTTTCTTTGGTCTGTACGCCAACCGTGCCTAATATCTGGGGCCTACCATCAACCTCTACTTCAGCCACCCAGAAACAGTCATCTGGTTTTCTCAGAAAGGTCCCAGGGATGTCCTGAATCTGTGTGTGGTTTCTTCTGATATAGCCAGAATAGTGCTCATGACAGCTGTAGTACACGATGCCAGCCCACACGCCTGGTAAGACCACAGCTCCTATAAGGGAGCAGAGCAAATATCCAGCCACACAGAGAGTTATGGTGATGACAATGTAGAGAGGGCTGGTCATGGCATTGTAAAAACAAGGACTGATCTGTTCTTGATTGCCAATGCAGTACAAGTTAAACACTGACTCCTTATCTGAGGGACAGTACCGTCGGATCATCACCTGCATGGCTAGAAACACCTGAAACAAAATTAAAAACATGTTATCCATTTCGATTTTTGAAAAATGGATACAGTCACTGAAGGCTCAAAAATCACACGCCTTTATAAGTTTTACAGTGTTTCTGCTTTCAACGTATAAAGTATGAATATTTACTTAATGATGTCAATTATCATTGGAATATGAAGAAAAGTTGTTATATCAAAGGCACTGTATTATATTGCTAACATATATAGACAACATGGCCCATGCATGTCAGTCTGTTGATCAGAGGCGTGCACACTTTTAACATAACATCACTACACATGCAGTGTTGAAGTGCACGTAAATGGCTGCGAGTGTGTGTGTGTGCGGACGAAGTAAATGTTTTATTTTCTCGGTGACTGACTTAAACCAGTTAATGAGGCTCGGTGGTCGGTCAAGATTTTTTATGAATTTCACCATCCCTAGTAGGAACCTTTTATAGTTCTTATAACCTTTTCCCCCTTTCCCACAGCATAGGAACTACTCTTTTTTTTTATACCCAATGTGACCATTCTGTGTAAATGAAAAAGATTCTAGCTCATGGCATTGAGTAATTTTTTTGTAATATAGGATATAGACTTCAGGCGCTTTCCCACAGAGTAGTTCTAGGAACTTAGTTCTATGAACTAAATAGTTGTAAGAACTATTTATTTCCTAAGAAACCTTCGGGTCTGCATTCCGACAGGGCAGTAGGAACCATGGGAGGGGACAATGTGATGCTAACGTCTGCCATAGTGACATATTCTTTATGCACTGAATTCAACAATCACACAAGGAAGTAGAAGACAGTGCTACTATAAACTAGAATAGAGAATGAGGAGACCACAGCATTTATGTTCTGTATCACTTGAATGTTAATTATGGTCAAAGACAGTGTTTAATGTCAAGAATGAAGGAGTTTACAGAGAGTTAGGCGACGAAGAATCCAGTGGGAGGTGATACTACGACATACTCTATGTTAATGTCATAGCTCTAACCAACATCCCTATTAACCTAAAAACAAAACCACGTCGTCATTCCTTGTATTCATTACTCTCTCCGTATTTTTTCCAACACACAGCTGGCGCTACACAGACGGTTTTAAAGACAGCGGTATTGCAAAATGTGGAAATAGGCATGGTGTTGACTCTACCAATAACCTACGTCATATAGTTCCTTGACAACCACAAAAAAACCCTGTCTGCAAGTAGGAAGGAAAAAGGTTCTAGAAACTATGTAGTTCCAATGCTGTGGGAAAGGGAGAAAAAAGGTTCCAGGAACTAAAAGGTTATCGGAACAACAAATGATTCCTACAGTAGGAAAACACCTTATATAAGACTTTTCCCCATCACTTTTAGGGAATGTGACAAATAAAAGTCAAATAGCATGCAACATTTGTGTGTGTAATGTTTTTTTTTCTTTTAATCTCATACTATGATAACATATTCCATGTGCGGAAAAAAACTGCCCCCTGAGCCCTTACCCCCCCAAAATGTGGTAGTCATTGTAGCATTGACTCAGTCCAACAGGGAAGGAACAGGATTTCGTCTACATTAAAACAATGACAACTTGAAAAAAGCACTCCCAGTGCAGACCTCCACCAAGGCAGACCCCCCAGGGTCCGGATGACCACCGACATCTAATCTATTGATCTCTCTATTTCCACTACACCCTGAAAATTTCATCATGACCCAGCCATAAGTTTTCGAGTTATGTTGTACACAAACCAACAAACAACCAAACCAATGCCGGTAAAAACATAACTTCCTAATATATGCAGTTAAACTTTCCAGCTATCCACCTCTGATAGGGATATTAATATTGAACATTTGAAATATAACAAAAAACAAAATAAAAAACACAATACCAACAGAAATTTACAGAAGAATTAAAGTAATTGTAGGTTTAGATCTGTAAACTTAAGATGGAGATTTTTCATTGAACTAAAATAATCATATCCATTTGTTATCAGATCTGTCTATATGCATTTGTATCTGCGACTCAAAATCTACAAGATACTTTGACAATGAATTGCTTTTTTTATATATTCAAGATTTTTGTCCCTCCTCTAATTCAGAGTTAGCATTTTTAAGCATCCTTCTCTAGTGGAACAGTGAAGGACACCTTTAGATGATTTTTTTTGTGATTTTATAAGAAGTTAATGAATGAATTTTATTGCTCACACATGTTGCATGACATGCAGTCATTACTTTGCATCACTTGCAATATCTTAGACAGATCATTTGCTGGAAAAATTAGGCCTAGTTTTCTGTCAAAGTTTTCTCTGTGGATTACTGACCAGAAGGCTTATTGGAAGAGATTAAAAGTTTGGCCAAAAATTCAAAATGGCAGCTGTTTTGACACCTAAAAAAATAAGAGAATTGATCAAAAACTGGTTGAAGTTCACATTTTAGCTACAAAAACACATCCTTCGTTTTCCATCAAGGTCACATTAATACTAGTTGAATATTGTTTCAGGGATTTTTCAGAAAAAGTACAAAATGGGTTTTTAATTTAATCCCCCCCCCCCCCCCCCCCCCCAAAAAAAAAAAATATATGTTTATGTTATAGTTGTCCCATTTTTGTCATGTTTGCAGGACAAGCTTGAGATTTTGTCAACACCATAAAACACAGAAACCTAGAAAATATGTATTTGAATAAACGTATATTGATATGCAATATGAACAGAAGTTCATATTACTGTTATTACATGTTTCTATATTTTCACTGTATAATGTATAACAAATAAGTGAATAAATAAATGACAACTAAATACATAAATAAATGGGTAAATAACATGTTTCTTTGAAATCATAACATAAGGGGATGAGGGTTTGCAAATCCATTACATATTGTTTCGACATTTATGCATTTTATTATTAGTCCTAAAGTAATTATCAACTCATGTGACACTACACATGTGTTTATTTAACACCCCCACCCCCTATTATTATTATTATTATTATTATTTCTTTTTTTTTTTATCTTACATGTCCTACTACTCGACAGGTTAAATGATTAAACAGTAAACTACACATCCTTCAGAACTGTGCAGTACACAGTAAATTTTGCAGTGTTAAATCAACACTTAGAGAGTTTATTTAACTTCTTCTAGAGTGCATTTGGTCCCATTGTCTCCAAATTAACACTGCAAAATCTACAGTGTATCTGACTTTATGCGTTTTCAGATAGTTTTCACATTACAACAGCCTGATGCTAAACTAGCTAAACTCCACTCACACAACAGCTAACTAGCTCAATTTAAAGCCATCTCTGAAACTCACCCCACTGTAAATCTGGTCTAAAATCATCTATTACAATGTAGGAAATGGTCTTACTCTGGAAACTTGTAAATTTCCCGGAAAAAAAGAGAAGCTGGACTTACGATGGTTCCAGGGGTGTCAGTGTCAAGTTTTAAAGACAATTTAGGAGTGAGATTGAGGTGGGCGTGGTCTGTGGATTTTGTCGTGTTGCCATGGGTGACTCACTATTTCCACGCCACTTCGACAACAATGGGCAGGGTTAAGGTTTAACCTCTGCACTTACGTGTGAATCGGGGTCATCTGTGCATAGACATCTACAAAAGGAAGAGCTACTGATGAATCTCAACGTGAAATTATTCGCTGAATTTTAAACTGATTGACAAACTGTTAGATCTTTTTCAAACGTCACACGTGTAGCTACTAAACGAGGTGCTCGGATATTTTTTTTTTTTACAATGACACTCAACATTTTAAGATACATACTCTGACACATTTGAAAAAATGTACTTCCTCCTACTGCTTTTCGAATGTGCAAATGAGGCAATGTGTTGTTTTGTTTTGTTCATGTATTGTATGTCAAAGGATGATCTAATGAGTGCTGTAAGGACACAATAGCTCGTGGGGTTACTTTTAACAGGTAAGATGTATGTAAGGAATAACATATTGTTAGTTGGTTGTCATAGTAACAGTTAAATAAACGCCGACAAGACGGATAAAACCTCATCAGCTTTGTGTCTAACTATGATTTAACCAGCTCTCCATCATCCTGTGTATTATTACACAGCTTTTTATCAGTAACCAAACTGTCCTTCTGAGAGAGGGAGTCAAACCATCTGTCTTTAACTTCTCATCTCATTAGTACACACACACACACACACACATATATATATACATATATACATATATACATATATATATATATATATATATATATATATATATATATATATATATATATATATATATATATATATATATATATATATATATATATATATATATATATATATATATATATATATATGTGTGTGTGTGTGTGTGTGTATAATTTTTGGCTTAATTCAATATTTTTACTTGTAAATTTTTCTGAACATTTAGCATTTTTTGTGCAGTTTCAAAAGTAGTTGTTGCAGATGTAGGGGAAATCCAGCTGAGTTAGCAGAGCTGACACTCATGGTTCTTGAGGGGTTCATTCCAGGGGCTACACACACACACACACACATGCACGCACACACACGGAAGCACACACACACACACACACACACACACACACACACACACACACACACACACACACAAAGACAGCCCTGTGTTACTTCCTGTTTGTCAGCACTCGCTGGTTTCAACACATGATTATAGTGAGTCAAAGTGTTAAACCTTTGATATTGTTTTTTATTTCAGCTGTTTGTCCAGTATGTTCTTGCCTCAAAGACTTTGTACCTGTGTGCAGCTTGAATCACTGCAGTGGATAGATCACTATGTTGCGCAATATTTATACAAGACTCATGAAATGCTTTCACTCTTTAGACATTTGTGGCATCATATGACACCATAATGGAACAAGAGTCATACTAAAAAGGAAAACAACATCGGACTGGAGACAGAAAGCTGGACAGAAACCTTCAGGCACCTTTGGATTTGCAGTTGGAGAACATTAAACTCATGGTAGTTCAGGGGCCACATACAGCCTAATATGACCTGAAGTGGGACAGATTATTCAAATAACAACACAATATATAAATAATATGAATTCCTAACTCTTTATCTAACTTCTATATTTTAAAGTGAAAGTAACATTATAAGATCAAAATGTTTAAACATCTATAAACTGTCCTTTACATCTTTTCTTTAAAAAACATGAACAAAATTAAACGTATGAAGAAAAAAAATGCAATTGTATCAGTTTATGCCATTATTTGGCCTCAGCTTCTCATGTTCACATGTTCATTATAACATACAGATCACAGTGGATCTACTGCACACAACATAGAATAACAGGCAGAATATGGCGGTGTGTTGTCCAACCTCCTGACTGACCCTCGGAGTGATTTTAGACACTGACACTGGACAAATCAGATTGATGTGGTGGTGACAGTCAATTAGGGAAACATAGGCAATTGCCTATAGGGCCCCCACCAATCTGAGGAGCACAGTCACACTAAACACACAAAAAAAAAACACATTTTAATTTGTTACTGACATAAAGTAATAACTCATTATTCTATGAAAAATTCTGCAGAATAAACTGAAACAATTTAGAATTAATTTCTAAATTATATTTGTTCTATCACACATAACCCCCAGGGCTCCAGAGTGCGACCTATTAGGACGCATATGCAACTTAATTTATTAAGCTGTGAGTTAAAATCTAATAAGGTCGCTCCAGTGTTACTTGTGACTAGTGGAGAATTTATTATTATTTTTTCCTGTGTTAGTGCATTAATGGAGTGGTTGATCATACAATTTTTTATTATTTTTAGAAGAAAAAATTTCCAGAGACAACCATGGAGACAACAAATGAGGCTGGTGGAGGAGGAGGAGGGTTAGCAGAGGGAGTGACAATAAACACAGATTCTTTAACTGATGATGAGAGTGACAGGTTGGTGAATGAGGTGTGTATTAATGAGTTATCTTGAAGTTACCAGGAAGTTAAATGTTCAGAATGTTGTCTGACATCACATACTTTATATGTAATCTTTTTGTACTGTTGCCTGTGCAGTGAAACTTGAATTCAGATTAAAATATATTACAATTGTCAAAATGGGTCATTGTCAATCTTTAACTTTCATAAACATAACATTAGTAACATGCTATGCAATGGAAAATGTGGTGCTACCTAATTTGTTTTGGTGTAACTAAATGAAAAGCCAGGTGATTTTCAGTGCTACCTGTGAAAAAGATAGTGTGGAGTCCTGGTGGTCACGTGTGTGAAAAAAAAGTAGAAGTGCTGATTCAACTCCTTTACTGAAAAAAAAGTTAAAAAGTACAGCTTCTCAATTGTAATAAAGTAAAATGTAATACTGTTTTTTTTTGCTATGGATGAAAGAATACTTATTTATCCAGGAAAAAACTGAAAAAACTTCTAAAATATCCAAAAATAAAGCCTTTAAAAATGAGTTACTGTGTAGATGATGTGTTTTATTAGGTCTGGGACTCAGTTTAGTAAGTATGGGCAAGAAATTTAGGAAAAATTCAAAAGTAATAAATAGTAAAATTTTAAAAAGCATAATTATGAGATAAAAAGACAAAATTATAAGGAAAATTTCAGAAGATAAAAAGTTAACATTCTGAGAAAAAAGTCAATATTATGAGATTAAAAATATCAAAATTATGAGGAAAAGAGTCAAAATTATGAAAAAAATCATAATAATGAGATAACAAATGGATAACTATGAGATAAAAAGTCCAAATTAGAATATAGTAACTCACAATTTCTGATTTACAATTTTGGATTTTTATGTTTTAATACCTGGATGTCAATAACATAGATTCTGAGATGCTAAATACAATCTTATATTGAGCTTTTTATTTTACAATTAAAACTTGAATAAGGCTTTTTAAAATAGCTTCATAAGCTGAATTCATATTTTCTTCTTATGCACAACTTGCATCACATATAACCTGTTCTTTTGAAATTTGCTTCCCTCTAGTGGAGATTTCTAAGAATTGTTTTAGCTGCTGTTCTATCATGAAATAGGATTAACATTTTAATTCTTCTATGATGTGAAGTGGGATAAGTCAAACAATAAGTAATGAATTAATGCACTTTTATAAGAGAACTTATTTGATATATATGAACATTAAATAAATCCTGTCAGGTTAATGTGTTTGTATAAGGGAACATTCAGTACCACAATCTGCAAACATTTGTTAAATATAGCCAATATTTGGGTGTTCTAATTATGTAAACAGGGATCTTTTATTTAGTCTATTTTATGTTAAATCAGGATTCTAAGAGGACAGCTATGTTTTTACATTTCATGGGGTCCTAACATCAGTTACTACTACATACAGACACAGACATATATACGCAGATGCCTCAAGGACATATGGTGCCTATTGGATGGGTCTTTCCTGCAGCTCCAGTGTATTTATTCATATTGTAGTCACAACTTGTTAGTTATTAACCAAACACACACACACACACACACACACACACACACACACACACACACACACACACACACACACTTGACCTGATTTGCCCCCATCTCTTATCATTGCAAAAACAATTTTTTGGTGACTGTGAACATGACCTACATTCACAATTTTGGTTAATGCATTTTAATTTTCGAATTTGACCATTTAGATTGAGATTTGGCACATTTATTGCAGGGCATCATTTGAAAATGAAATGCCTTTTTCTTTTACATTTGAATAAGAAAATGAAAAGGCAGTTTGGTTTACTTATTATTAATGTTATTAATGACTCAAAAATGCACATTTTACATTTTAATGAAGACATATAATGATCAGCATTGGAAAAGAAAAAGGAATTGCAGTTTGGATTATTTCAATTGAATTTTATTTATGGCTTATGAAATGCAGATACCTTCTGAAAATTAATAATGAATAATGAATTTTCATTTGAATTATGACCCATAAACGTATCCACAGTTTTTGACATAAACCTTAAAAACAGTCATTTCAGTTCTGTTATTCATTCATAAACTTCAACCAACAAGCTGATCAGCCTATGTAACAACCTATTATGTCAAAAATAATACACTATATAAGATCTTTACAAAATATCACATTTCCAACGTCCATTATGTAATAAGAAACAGATGCATTTTAATAAGACCCTGCCACACTTTGGAGCAACCAGCTTCAGTATCAGTGTATCAGTTGTTAAATTAGACAGATGTTGCCAATAACTGATATAGTTTTCGTCTACTGTATATAACCACATACATTAAAACAGTGACAAATTCTTTCATTTATTTTCAGCATCATTAACAAAATTATGACTCTTTTAACAACTCTCTCCAAAAAGACAGATTTATCCTAGATGCACCAGCTACACTTACAATAACCACTATAAGATAAAATACAAGTAGTTTTTTATGTAGTTTACTGTTAAATATATGGCAGATTATTCCAAAATGAAAGATGACTTGAGAAGGTGTTTTACCAAATGACAGCAGAATGTAGTGTTATGTCATAATCTACTGTTCAGACTATTTCAGGCCTACATGCATTTTTCCATTTTAAAAACAGTGACTCTGGTAAGTGTTAAAATCCACCGTGAACTCACTGATTTTGTATGTGTGAGAACGGGCTTGAATCCTGCTTTCTTATACAGGGCCAGAGCTGCCTTCCGGGTGTTGCTGGTACACAGAACCAACTTGGAAAAGCCTCGTTCCTTACCATGGTCCAGTACAGTTTGAGTCAAACGAAAACCCAGGCCAGTGCGTCGGCAAGTTGGTGAGACAACCAATCTACGCAGTTCCCCAAATCTTTCTTGACCATTTTCTTTGGTCTGTACGCCAACCGTGCCTAATATCTGGGGCCTACCATCAACCTCTACTTCAGCCACCCAGAAACAGTCATCTGGTTTGCTCAGAAAGGTCCCAGGGATGTCCTGAATCTGTGTGTGGTTTCTTCTGATATAGCCAGAATAGTGCTCATGACAGCTGTAGTACACGATGCCAGCCCACACGCCTGGTAAGACCACAGCTCCTATAAGGGAGCAGAGCAAATATCCAGCCACACAGAGAGTTATGGTGATGACAATGTAGAGAGGGCTGGTCATGGCATTGTAAAAACAAGGACTGATCTGTTCTTGATTGCCAATGCAGTACAAGTTAAACACTGACTCCTTATCTGAGGGACAGTACCGTCGGATCATCACCTGCATGGCTAGAAACACCTGAAACAAAATTAAAAACATGTTATCCATTTTGATTTTTGAAAAATGGATACAGTCACTGAAGGCTCAAAAATCACACGCCTTTATAAGTTTTACAGTGTTTCTGCTTTCAACGTATAAAGTATGAATATTTACTTAATGATGTCAATTATCATTGGAATATGAAGAAAAGTTGTTATATTAAAGGCACTGTATTATATTGCTAACATATATAGACAACATGGCCCATGCATGTCAGTCTGTTGATCAGAGGCGTGCACACTTTTAACATAACATCACTACACATGCAGTGTTGAAGTGCACGTAAATGGCTGCGTGTGTGTGTGTGTGCGGACGAAGTAAATATTTTATTTTCTCGGTGACTGACTTAAACCAGTTAATGAGGCTCGGTGGTCGGTCAAGATTTTTTATGAATTTCACCATCCCTAGTAGGCACCTTTTATAGTTCTTATAACCTTTTCCCCCTTTCCCACAGCATAGGAACTACTCTTTTTTTTTTATACCCGCTGTGACCATTCTGTGTAAATGAAAAAGATTCTAGCTCATGGCATTGAGTAATTTTTTTGTAATATAGGATATAGACTTCAGGCGCTTTCCCACAGAGTAGTTCTAGGAACTTAGTTCTATGAACTAAATAGTTGTAAGAACTATTTATTTCCTAAGAAACCTTCGGGTCTGCATTCCGACAGGGCAGTAGGAACCATGGGAGGGGACAATGTGATGCTAACGTCTGCCATAGTGACATATTCTTTATGCACTGAATTCAACAATCACACAAGGAAGTAGAAGACAGTGCTACTATAAACTAGAATAGAGAATGAGGAGACCACAGCATTTATGTTCTGTATCACTTGAATGTTAATTATGGTCAAAGACAATGTTTAATGTCAAGAATGAAGGAGTTTACAGAGAGTTAGGCGACGAAGAATCCAGTGGGAGGTGATACTACGACATACTCTATGTTAATGTCATAGCTCTAACCAACATCCCTATTAACCTAAAAACAAAACCACGTCGTCATTCCTTGTATTCATTACTCTCTCCGTATTTTTTCCAACACACAGCTGGCGCTACACAGACGGTTTTAAAGACAGCGGTATTGCAAAATGTGGAAATAGGCATGGTGTTGACTCTACCAATAACCTACGTCATATAGTTCCTTGACAACCACAAAAAAACCCTGTCTGCAAGTAGGAAGGAAAAAGGTTCTAGAAACTATGTAGTTCCAATGCTGTGGGAAAGGGAGAAAAAAGGTTCCAGGAACTAAAAGGTTATCGGAACAACAAATGATTCCTACAGTAGGAAAACACCTTATATAAGACTTTTCCCCATCACTTTTAGGGAATGTGACAAATAAAAGTCAAATAGCATGCAACATTTGTGTGTGTAATGTTTTTTTTTTCTTTTAATCTCATACTATGATAACATATTCCATGTGCGGAAAAAACTGCCCCCTGAGCCCTTACCCCCCCAAAATGTGGTAGTCATTGTAGCATTGACTCAGTCCAACAGGGAAGGAACAGGATTTCGTCTACATTAAAACAATGACAACTTGAAAAAAGCACTCCCAGTGCAGACCTCCGCCAAGGCAGACCCCCCAGGGTCCGGATGACCACCGACATCTAATCTATTGATCTCTCTATTTCCACTACACCCTGAAAATTTCATCATGACCCAGCCATAAGTTTTCGAGTTATGTTGTACACAAACCAACAAACAACCAAACCAATGCCGGTAAAAACATAACTTCCTAATATATGCAGTTAGACTTTCCAGCTATCCACCTCTGATAGGGATATTAATATTGAACATTTGAAATATAACAAAAAACAAAATAAAAAACACAATACCAACAGAAATTTACAGAAGAATTAAAGTAATTGTAGGTTTAGATCTGTAAACTTAAGATGGAGATTTTTCATTGAACTAAAATAATCATATCCATTTGTTATCAGATCTGTCTATATGCATTTGTATCTGCGACTCAAAATCTACAAGATACTTTGACAATGAATTGCTTTTTTTATATATTCAAGATTTTTGTCCCTCCTCTAATTCAGAGTTAGCATTTTTAAGCATCCTTCTCTAGTGGAACAGTGAAGGACACCTTTAGATGATTTTTTTTGTGATTTTATAAGAAGTTAATGAATGAATTTTATTGCTCACACATGTTGCATGACATGCAGTCATTACTTTGCATCACTTGCAATATCTTAGACAGATCATTTGCTGGAAAAATTAGGCCTAGTTTTCTGTCAAAGTTTTCTCTGTGGATTACTGACCAGAAGGCTTATTGGAAGAGATTAAAAGTTTGGCCCAAAATTCAAAATGGCAGCTGTTTTGACACCTAAAAAAATAAGAGAATTGATCAAAAACTGGTTGAAGTTCACATTTTAGCTACAAAAACACATCCTTCGTTTTCCATCAAGGTCACATTAATACTAGTTGAATATTGTTTCAGGGATTTTTCAGAAAAAGTACAAAATGGGTTTTTAATTTAATCCCCCCCCCCCAAAAAAAAAAAAAAAAAATATATGTTTATGTTATAGTTGTCCCATTTTTGTCATGTTTGCAGGACAAGCCTGAGATTTTGTCAACACCATAAAACACAGAAACCTAGAAAATATGTATTTGAATAAACGTATATTGATATGCAATATGAACAGAAGTTCATATTACTGTTATTACATGTTTCTATATTTTCACTGTATAATGTATAACAAATAAGTGAATAAATAAATGGCAACTAAATACAGAAATAAATGGGTAAATAACATGTTTCTTTGAAATCATAACATAAGGGGATGAGGGTTTGCAAATCCATTTCATATTGTTTCGACATTTAAGCATTTTATTATTAGTCCTAAAGTAATTATCAACTCATGTGACACTACACATGTGTTTATTTAACACCCCCACCCCCTATTATTATTATTATTATTTCTTTTTTTTTTATCTTACATGTCCTACTACTCGACAGGTTAAATGATTAAACAGTAAACTACACATCCTTCAGAACTGTGCAGTACACAGTAAATTTTGCAGTGTTAAATCAACACTTAGAGAGTTTATTTAACTTTTTCTAGAGTGCATTTGGTCCCATTGTCTCCAAATTAACACTGCAAAATCTACAGTGTATCTGACTTTATGCGTTTTCAGATAGTTTTCACCTTTAGCCTGATGCTAAACTAGCTAAACTCCACTCAGACAACAGCTAACTAGCTCAATTTAAAGCCATCTCTGAAACTCACCCCACTGTAAATCTGGTCTAAAATCATCTATTACAATGTAGGAAATGGTCTTACTCTGGAAACTTGTAAATTTCCCGGAAAAGAAGAGAAGCTGGACTGACGATGGTTCCAGGGGTGTCAGTGTCAAGTTTTAAAGACAGTTTAGGAGTGAGATTGAGGTGGGCGTGGTCTGTGGATTTTGTCGTGTTGCCATGGGTGACTCACTATTTCCACGCCACTTCGACAACAATGGGCAGGGTTAAGGTTTAACCTTTGCACTTACGTGTGAATCGGGGTCATCTGTGTATAGACATCTACAAAACGAAGAGCTACTGATGAATCTCAACGTGAAATTATTCGCTGAATTTTAAACTGATTGACAAACTGTTAGATCTTTTTGAAACGTGTAGCTACTAAACGAGGTGCTCGGATATTTTTTTTTTTTTTACAATGACACTCAACATTTTAAGATACATACTCTGACACATTTGAAAAAATGTACTTCCTCCTACTGCTTTTCGAATGTGCAAATGAGGCAATGTGTTGTTTTGTTTTGTTCATGGATTGTATGTCAAAGGATGATCTAATGAGTGCTGTAAGGACACAATAGCTCGTGGGGTTACTTTTAACAGGTAAGATGTATGTAAGGAATAACATATTGTTAGTTGGTTGTCATAGTAACAGTTAAATAAACGCCGACAAGACGGATAAAACCTCATCAGCTTTGTGTCTAACTATGATTTAACCAGCTCTCCATCATCCTGTGTATTATTACACAGCTTTTTATCAGTAACCAAACTGTCCTTCTGAGAGAGGGAGTCAAACCATCTTTCTTTAACTTCTCATCTCATTAGTACACACACACACACACACACACACACACACACACACACACACACACACACACACACACACACACATACACACACACATATATATATATATATATATATATATATATATATATATATATATATATATATATATATGTGTGTGTGTGTGTGTGTGTATAATTTTTGGCTTAATTCAATATTTTTACTTGTAAATTTTTCTGAACATTTAGCATTTTTTGTGCAGTTTCAAAAGTAGTTGTTGCAGATGTAGGGGAAATCCAGCTGAGTTAGCAGAGCTGACACTCATGGTTCTTGAGGGGTTCATTCCAGGGGCTACACACACACACACACACATGCACGCACACACACGGAAGCACACACACACACACACACAAAGACAGCCCTGTGTTACTTCCTGTTTGTCAGCACTCGCTGGTTTCAACACATGATTATAGTGAGTCAAAGTGTTAAACCTTTGATATTGGTTTTTATTTCAGCTGTTTGTCCAGTATTTTCTTGCCTCAAAGACTTTGTACCTGTGTGCAGCTTGAATCACTGCAGTGGATAGATCACTATGTTGCGCAATATTTATACAAGACTCATGAAATGCTTTCACTCTTTAGACATTTGTGGCATCATATGACACCATAATGGAACAAGAGTCATACTAAAAAGGAAAACAACATCGGACTGGAGACAGAAAGCTGGACAGAAACCTTCAGGCACCTTTGGATTTGTAGTTGGAGAACATTAAACTCATGGTAGTTCAGGGGCCACATACAGCCTAATATGACATGAAGTGGGACAGATTATTCAAATAACAACACAATATATAAATAATATGAATTCCTAACTCTTTATCTAACTTCTATATTTTAAAGTGAAAGTAACATTATAAGATCAAAATGTTTAAACATCTATAAACTGTCCTTTAAATGTTTTCTTTAAAAAACATGAACAAAATTAAACGTATGAAGAAAAAAAATGCAATTGTATCAGTTTATGCCATTATTTGGCCTCAGCTTCTCATGTTCACATGTTCATTATAACATACAGATCACAGTGGATCTACTGCACACAACATAGAATAACAGGCAGAATATGGCGGTGTGTTGTCCAACCTCCTGACTGACCCTCGGAGTGATTTTAGACACTGAGCAAAGGTTGGACAAATCAGATTGATGCGGTGGTGACAGTCAATTAGGGAAACATAGGCAATTGCCTATAGGGCCCCCACCAATCTGAGGAGCACAGTCACACTAAACACACAAAAAAAAACACATTTTAATTTGTTACTGACATAAAGTAATAACTCATTATTCTATGAAAAATTCTGCAGAATAAACTGAAACAATTTAGAATTAATTTCTAAATAATATTTGTTCTATCACACATAACCCCCAGGCAGAGCCGGTTTTCCCAAAACGCTATATACGCTCCGAGCGTAGGGCCCCACGGGCACTGGTACGTCACTGGCGTAACCCCACCCCCAACGACAACGTGTTTGACTTCATCACATTATATTTGCCGGCTTGTCCATTGACCGTAGCAAAGTGCAGCAGATATGAAGCGGAATATTCCGTCAGGCTACGAGAAAAGAAAGAAGCGAATTCATGAAAATGAACAAAGGGAACAACAGTCAGGTAGGCAAGGAAACTTCCTAACCCCTCACTATTTTGGGGCTAACTGCTCACTGCCATGCCTCCCTGATTCACTACAAACGTGTGTGAGAGGTATGGGATGTTTCGTTGCGGGCCCGGATCTAGGCATAGGCAAGGGGGGGCAATGCCCCCCTAAATTTTGCGCCTGCCCCCCCAAACGCGATGCCGCGCTTGCCCCTATCAAACCTACCAAACGCGATGACAAGGGAAAAATCCCACATGTTTACATACAGCAGCCAAAGATATTCGCGCTGTTCTCTCCTGAATCCCTTCTGATTGGTAGATGCAAAGGGAGGGCGTGGCCTCTCTCAGACTCGCTTGGCTTCAGTTCTGTCACTTTCTCACACCAGTTTGACCTGACCGTCATAGAGACAGTCACACTGTATTCATTCACCGCAGCGATTTGGCTTTATTTATTCTACTTATCTCTCCTCTACCGATCACGATGCGCAGATTTCTGGTTGCTAAAGCTAAAGCTAACACTAGTACTTGTGACAATGCTACGGTATTAGCAACAGAAGATCCGACTCAGAGTTTAATCGGCCGTGAGAGTCCTTCTGTTCCCGCCGCTCATCAACCTGCTCCTCCTGCAGCAGTAGTGCTTCCCCACCCGCTACAGGCTGTCACCCCTGTGCCCCATAGCCCCAGTCTAGTTGCAAAAGCACCATAGCCCCCGCTGTCTCCAGCCCAGAAACCTCTCCACCATTTGCCAATATCTACAGCTTTCCTCAGCTCCATCGCATGTATGTGGCATCCACTGTGATTGGGATATCCTCTGCTTCATGTGAGAGCTCTTTCTCTACTTTGTCTCGTGTCCTTACCCACTTTCGCCACACTATGCTACACAAGATAAAAAGAGATTTAGTTATTCTGGCTCACGAGAAGGCTATAACAAAAGGCCTAAACATGGATACATTTGTTAGGGTGTTTGCACAGAAAAACAGACGGCTGATCCTAAAGTGATAGAAATAAGCTATGAACAACAACACAAACAGACTGTAACTAAAGAAAATGACAAAGAAATACATGAAAGGATAAAAAGTAAAAACAATTAGACAAAAATAATAAGAAAAATCCTAAAAGTTGCTATAAGATATATGAAAATGACATAAAAGATAAAAAAAAATACACAGACATTTAAAAGATATGTTCTTCTAAATAAATAAATGATAAAGGAATGCATAAAAGGATAAAAAGAACAAAAAATGAAAAATACAACCAAAAAAAAATCCTAAAAGTTGCTATAAGCTGGGAAAACAACAAAAGAGACAAAAAATATACAGAAGATGTTGAAATAAAATATGTTCTGTCAATAAATGAATGACAAAGGAATACACAAAAAAAAAATACAAAAACACACACAAAAAAATAAATAAATAAACCAAACAAAAAACAAAACAAAACCAAAAAAAAGAGTAATTCAGCCACAAATGGGACACAAGCCAGTGTCGCATTTGTGCCAGTCCCAAGCCCGGGTAAATACAGAGGGTAGTGCCAGGCATGGCATCCAAATCCAATATAAAACCTATAATACAAATCAAATTGATAGGGAAAGGGAAACTTCTGATGGTGGTTTTTTACAAACTGGTATTTCATAATTAAATGTGTAGACTGACAACCTTATTTTGTGCATGGATACACATTATCCATCATCTCTATCATTTGCATGTTTGCCCTCTGTAGATGCTGTTACTGAGCCAGAGATGGTGCCATTGTTTTTTTTGGCTGGGATCACTACTGACTATTGATACTACAGATTATTGAAATGTTTACATGCCCAACATATCAAAGCCTAATCACTGTGTGTTATTTCCACATTAAATTTTATTTGATTCAGTCAAATGTTGTCTGTTTTTTTTAGCATTTTAGTTAAGAGGGTTGCCAACTGTCCCCTGACATGCAGAATTGGCCTGCACTTCGAAACAAAAGTACGGCTCCAAATTGGGCTGAAAAAGGACCACTCAATCTTGCCCCCCATCCCCCCCCACACACACACACACCCACCCACCCCACCCCATTATGAGGGCCCCTTGCCATATTTTTGCCTAGGGCCCCATGAAGGGCAGAACCGGCCCTGCCCCCAGGGCTCCAGAGTGCGACCTATTAGGACGCATATGCAACTTAATTTATTAAGCTGTGAGTTAAAATCTAATAAGGTCGCTCCAGTGTTACTTGTGACTAGTGGAGAATTTATTTTTTTTTTTTCCTGTGTTAGTGCATTAATGGAGTGGTTGATCATACAATCTTTTTTATTATTTTTAGAAGAAAAATTTGCCGGAGACAACCATGGAGACAACAAATGAGGCTGGTGGAGGAGGAGGAGGGTTAGCAGAGGGAGTGACAATAAACACAGATTCTTTTTCTGATGAGAGTGACAGGTTGGTGAATGAGGTGTGTATTAATGAGTTATCTTGAAGTTACCAGGAAGTTAAATGTTCAGAATGTTGTCTGACATCACATACTTTATATGTAATCTTTTTGTACTGTTGCCTGTGCAGTGAAACTTGAATTCAGATTAAAATATATTACACTTGTCAAAATGGGTCATTGTCAATCTTTAACTTTCATAAACATAACATTAGTAACATGCTATGCAATGGAAAATGTGGTGCTACCTAATTTGTTTTGGTGTAACTAAATGAAAAGCCAGGTGATTTTCAGTGCTACCTGTGAAAAAGATAGTGTGGAGTCCTGGTGGTCACATTCTGTACTTAAAAAAAAGTACAGTTACGTGTGTGAAAAAAAGTAGAAGTGCTGATTCAACTCCTTTACTGAAATAAAAGTTAAAAAGTACAACTTCTCAATTGTAATAAAGTAAAATGTAATACTGTTTTTTTTTGCTATGGATGAAAGAATACTTATTTATCCAGGAAAAAACTGAAAAAATTTCTAAAATATCCCAAAATAAAGCCTTTAAAAATGAGTTACTGTGTAGATGATGTGTTTTATTAGGTCTGGGACTCAGTTTAGTTTATGGGCAAGAAATTTAGGAAAAATTCAAAAGTAATAAATAGTAAAATTTTAAAAAGCATAATTATGAGATAAAAAGACAAAATTATAAGGAAAATTTCAGAAGATAAAAAGTTAACATTCTGAGAAAAAAGTCAATATTATGAGATTAAAAATATCAAAATTATGAGGAAAAGAGTCAAAATTATGAAAAAAATCATAATAATGAGATAACAAATGGATAACTATGAGATAAAAAGTCCAAATTAGAATATAGTAACTCACAATTTCTGATTTACAATTTTGGATTTTTATGTTTTAATACCTGGATGTCAATAACATAGATTCTGAGATGCTAAATACAATCTTATATTGAGCTTTTTATTTTACAATTAAAACTTGAATAAGGCTTTTTAAAATAGCTTCATAAGCTGAATTCATATTTTCTTCTTATGCACAACTTGCATCACATATAACCTGTTCTTTTGAAATTTGCTTCCCTCTAGTGGAGATTTCTAAGAATTGTTTTAGCTGCTGTTCTATCATGAAATAGGATTAACATTTTAATTCTTCTATGATGTGAAGTGGGATAAGGTTCACTTTACTTTTTAACTATATTCAGTGACTCATAATCATAGTTAACAATTTAGTTAGTCATAAACTATGTTTAGTAGATATCTGCCCTGGACCTGCTTATCTAAGCTAAACTGAAATTATAAGAAATGTTGCTGTTATGAGCAAGAGTAAAAGCCTTAATAGTTAAGTTTATTTGGAGTAACTTTTAGACTAGTATATATTTTTATTATCCCAATTAAAATCAACTATTCAAAGATTCTACATTCAATATGATTATTATAATTTAACAGAATAAATTAAAAAATACCACAACTATATTTAATTTGATCAGTCTGCAACTTTACATGTTTTGTAATTTGTTAAAAATCATTTTCTGTATTTGTCATGCATATCAGTGTGAGTTGTTATATTCTGATTAACATTGCAAATATAGATTTTCAGTCATCATCACCTGTCTATTGATAAGGAAACTCTTCTGTGATGGATGATAATATGCAACTTAGAGCAATGATTGGTCCTAAAATAAATACATTAATAATAAACAGATTCATTTAAAAAGTCAAACAATAAGTAATGAATCAATGCAGTTTTATAAGAGAACTTATTTGATATATATGAACATTACATAAATCCTGTCAGGTTAATGTGTTTGTATAAATATATGTGGGATATTCAGTACCACAATCTGCAAACATTTGTTAAATATAGCCAATATTTGGGTGTTCCAATTATGTAAACAGGGATCTTTTATTTAGTCTATTTTATGTTAAATCAGGATTCTAAGAGGACAGCTATGTTTTTACATTTCATGGGGTCCTAACATCAGTTACTACTACATACAGACACAGACATATATACGCAGATGCCTCAAGGACATATGGTGCCTATTGGATGGGTCTTTCCTGCAGCTCCAGTGTATTTATTCATATTGTAGTCACAACTTGTTAGTTATTAACCAAACACACACACACACACACAATTCACCTGATTTGCCCCCATCTCTTATCATTGCAAAAACAATTTTTTGGTGACTGTGAACATGACCTACATTCACAATTTTGGTTAATGCATTTTAATTTTCGAATTTGACCATTTAGATTGAGATTTGGCACATTTATTGCAGGGCATCATTTGAAAATGAAATGCCTTTTTCTTTTACATTTGAATAAGAAAATGAAAAGGCAGTTTGGTTTACTTATTATTAATGTTATTAATGACTCAAAAATGCACATTTTACATTTTAATTAAGACATATAATGATCAGCATTGGAAAAGAAAAAGGAATTGCAGTTTGGATTATTTCAATTTAATTTTATTTATGGCTTATGAAATGCAGATACCTTCTGAAAATGAATAATGAATAATGAATTTTCATTTGAATTATGACCCATAAACTCATCGACAGTTTTTGAAATAAACCTTAAAAACAGTCATTTCAGTTCTGTTATTCATTCATAAACTTCAACCAACAAGCTGATTAGGGCTATGTAACAACCCATTATGTCAAAAATAATACACTATATAAGATCTTTACAAAATATCACATTTCCAACGTCCATTATGTAATAAGAAACAGATGCATTTTAATAAGACCCTGCCACACTTTGGAGCAACCAGCTTCAGTCTCAGTGTATCAGTTGTTAAATTAGACAGATGTTGCCAATAACTGATATAGTTTTCGTCTACTGTATATAACCACATACATTAAAGCAGTGACAAGTTCTTTCATTTATTTTCAGCATCATTAACAAAATTATGACTCTTTTAACAACTCTCTCCAAAAAGACAGGTTTATCCTAGATGCACCAGCTACACTTACAATAACCACTATAAGATACAATACAAGTAGTTTTTTATGTAGTTTACTGTTAAATATATGGCAGATTATTCCAAAATGAAAGATGACTTGAGAAGGTGTTTTGCCAAATGACAGCAGAATGTAGTGTTATGTCATAATCTACTGTTCAGACTATTTCAGGCCTACATGCATTTTTCCATTTTAAAAACAGTGACTCTGGTAAGTGTTAAAATCCACCGTGAACTCACTGATTTTGTATGTGTGAGAACGGGCTTGAATCCTGCTTTCTTATACAGGGCCAGAGCTGCCTTCCGGGTGTTGCTGGTACACAGAACCAACTTGGAAAAGCCTCGTTCCTTACCATGGTCCAGTACAGTTTGAGTCAAACGAAAACCCAGGCCAGTGCGTCGGCAAGTTGGTGAGACAACCAATCTACGCAGTTCCCCAAATCTTTCTTGACCATTTTCTTTGGTCTGTACGCCAACCGTGCCTAATATCTGGGGCCTACCATCAACCTCTACTTCAGCCACCCAGAAACAGTCATCTGGTTTGCTCAGAAAGGTCCCAGGGATGTCCTGAATCTGTGTGTGGTTTCTTCTGATATAGCCAGAATAGTGCTCATGACAGCTGTAGTACACGATGCCAGCCCACACGCCTGGTAAGACCACAGCTCCTATAAGGGAGCAGAGCAAATATCCAGCCACACAGAGAGTTATGGTGATGACAATGTAGAGAGGGCTGGTCATGGCATTGTAAAAACAAGGACTGATCTGTTCTTGATTGCCAATGCAGTACAAGTTAAACACTGGCTCCTTATCTGAGGGACAGTACCGTCGGATCATCACCTGCATGGCTAGAAACACCTGAAACAAAATTAAAAACATGTTATCCATTTCGATTTTTGAAAAATGGATACAGTCACTGAAGGCTCAAAAATCACACGCCTTTATAAGTTTTACAGTGTTTCTGCTTTCAACGTATAAAGTATGAATATTTATTTAATGATGTCAATTATCATTGGAATATGAAGAAAAGTTGTTATATTAAAGGCACTGTATTATATTGCTAACATATATAGACAACATGGCCCATGCATGTCAGTCTGTTGATCAGAGGCGTGCACACTTTTAACATAACATCACTACACATGCAGTGTTGAAGTGCACGTAAATGGCTGCGTGTGTGTGTGTGTGTGTGTGGACGAAGTAAATGATTTATTTTCTCGGTGACTGACTTAAACCAGTTAATGAGGCTCAGTGGTCGGTCAAGATTTTTTATGAATTTCACCATCCCTAGTAGGAACCTTTTATAGTTCTTATAACCTTTTCCCCCTTTCCCACAGCATAGGAACTACTCTTTTTTTTTATACCCAATGTGACCATTCTGTGTAAATGAAAAAGATTCTAGCTCATGGCATTGAGTAATTTTTTTGTAATATAGGATATAGACTTCAGGCGCTTTCCCACAGAGTAGTTCTAGGAACTTAGTTCTATGAACTGCCCCCTGAGCCCTTACCCCCCCAAAATGTGGTAGTCATTGTAGCATTGACTCAGTCCAACAGGGAAGGAACAGGATTTCGTCTACATTAAAACAATGACAACTTGAAAAAAGCACTCCCAGTGCAGACCTCCGCCAAGGCAGACCCCCCAGGGTCCGGATGACCACCGACATCTAATCTATTGATCTCTCTATTTCCACTACACCCTGAAAATTTCATCATGACCCAGCCATAAGTTTTCGAGTTATGTTGTACACAAACCAACAAACAACCAAACCAATGCCGGTAAAAACATAACTTCCTAATATATGCAGTTAAACTTTCCAGCTATCCACCTCTGATAGGGATATTAATATTGAACATTTGAAATATAACAAAAAACAAAATAAAAAACACAATACCAACAGAAATTTACAGAAGAATTAAAGTAATTGTAGGTTTAGATCTGTAAACTTAAGATGGAGATTTTTCATTGAACTAAAATAATCATATCCATTTGTTATCAGATCTGTCTATATGCATTTGTATCTGCGACTCAAAATCTACAAGATACTTTGACAATGAATTGCTTTTTTTATATATTCAAGATTTTTGTCCCTCCTCTAATTCAGAGTTAGCATTTTTAAGCATCCTTCTCTAGTGGAACAGTGAAGGACACCTTTAGATGATTTTTTTTGTGATTTTATAAGAAGTTAATGAATGAATTTTATTGCTCACACATGTTGCATGACATGCAGTCATTACTTTGCATCACTTGCAATATCTTAGACAGATCATTTGCTGGAAAAATTAGGCCTAGTTTTCTGTCAAAGTTTTCTCTGTGGATTACTGACCAGGGGGTTTATTGGAAGAGATTAAAAGTTTGGCCCAAAATTCAAAATGGCAGCTGTTTTGACACCTAAAAAAATAAGAGAATTGATCAAAAACTGGTTGAAGTTCACATTTTAGCTACAAAAACACATCCTTCGTTTTCCATCAAGGTCACATTAATACTAGTTGAATATTGTTTCAGGGATTTTTCAGAAAAAGTACAAAATGGGTTTTTAATTTAACCCCCCCCCCCAAAAAAAAAAAAATACAAATATATGTTTATGTTATAGTTGTCCCATTTTTGTCATGTTTGCAGGACAAGCCTGAGATTTTGTCAACACCATAAAACACAGAAACCTAGAAAATATGTATTTGAATAAACGTATATTGATATGCAATATGAACAGAAGTTCATATTACTGTTATTACATGTTTCTATATTTTCACTGTATAATGTATAACAAATAAGTGAATAAATAAATGACAACTAAATACATAAATAATTGGGTAAATAACATGTTTCTTTGAAATCATAACATAAGGGGATGAGGGTTTGCAAATCCATTTCATATTGTTTCGACATTTAAGCATTTTATTATTAGTCCTAAAGTCATTATCAACTCATGTGACACTACACATGTGTTTATTTAACACCCCCACCCCCTATTATTATTATTATTATTTCTTTTTTTTTTATCTTACATGTCCTACTACTCGACAGGTTAAATGATTAAACAGTAAACTACACATCCTTCAGAACTGTGCAGTACACAGTAAATTTTGCAGTGTTAAATCAACACTTAGAGAGTTTATTTAACTTCTTCTAGAGTGCATTTGGTCCCATTGTCTCCAAATTAACACTGCAAAATCTACAGTGTATCTGACTTTATGCGTTTTCAGATAGTTTTCACCTTTAGCCTGATACTAAACTAGCTAAACTCCACTCAAACAACAGCTAACTAGCTCAATTTAAAGCCATCTCTGAAACTCACCCCACTGTAAATCTGGTCTAAAATCATCTATTACAATGTAGGAAATGGTCTTACTCTGGAAACTTGTAAATTTCCCGGAAAAGAAGAGAAGCTGGACTTACGATGGTTCCAGGGGTGTCAGTGTCAAGTTTTAAAGACAGTTTAGGAGTGAGATTGAGGTGGGCGTGGTCTGTGGATTTTGTCGTGTTGCCATGGGTGACTCACTATTTCCACGCCACTTCGACAACAATGGGCAGGGTTAAGGTTTAACCTCTGCACTTACGTGTGAATCGGGGTCATGTGTGCATAGACATCTACAAAACGAAGAGCTACTGATGAATCTCAACGTGCAATTATTCGCTGAATTTTAAACTGATTGACAAACTGTTAGATCTTTTTGAAACGTGTAGCTACTATACAAGGTGCTCGGATATTTTTTTACAATGTTGGTTTTGACACTCAACATTTTAAGATACATACTCTGACACATTTGAAAAAATGTACTTCCTCCTACTGCTTTTCGAATGTGCAAATGAGGCAATGTGTTGTTTTGTTTTGTTCATGTATTGTATGTCAAAGGATGATCTAATGAGTGCTGTAAGGACACAATAGCTCGTGGGGTTACTTTTAACAGGTAAGATGTATGTAAGGAATAACATATTGTTAGTTGGTTGTCATAGTAACAGTTAAATAAACGCCGACAAGACGGATAAAACCTCATCAGCTTTGTGTCTAACTATGATTTAACCAGCTCTCCATCATCCTGTGTATTATTACACAGCTTTTTATCAGTAACCAAACTGTCCTTCTGAGAGAGGGAGTCAAACCATCTGTCTTTAACTTCTCATCTCATTAGTACACACACACACACACACACACACACACACACACACACACACACACACACAGACAGCCCTGTGTTACTTCCTGTTTGTCAGCACTCGCTGGTTTCAACAATTCAATTCAATTCAATTCAATTTTATTTATAAAGCCCTAAATCACAACAAAGTCGTCTCAGAGGGCTTTACAAAAACATAATCAACTACAGAAATACATGAAAAGTCCCAGGCATCCCCTGTCCTTAGACCCTCCTTCTCGGCAAGAAAAAACTTCAAAACCCAGTGGGAAAAAGAAGAAATCTCGAGGAGAACCACATTGAAGGAGAGATCCACTCCCATGGACGGACAGGCTATAGATGAACGTCCATGTATAAATGCAGGAGGGGGGGCTGGTCCAGACAGGCAGGGGCGGTGGTCCGGGGTCACAGGTCAGCACAGGCGAGATACTCCAGATCCTGTCGTCCATGGCTCCCGTGCAGGCACTGTCAGGAGAGCCACCACTCCCCCCAGGGGGGGAGGGGGGAAAGGGGACACCAGGTGACTAGTCATGAACAGACTTGGTATGAAAGATATGTTATAAAAATTACAGAAACAGATGTGAGGAAGAGAAAGAGAAGAAAGAACTCAGTGTCTGTACTTCCCCCAGCATTCTAACTCCTAGGGCAGCCTAGACTGAACTGTGACTCATACATCATGTATACATGATATATGAGTCACATCATTTTTAACTAACCTGACCATAGGCTTTCTCAAACAGGAATGTTTTAAGCCTAATTTTAAATGTAGAGACTGTTTCGGCGTTTTTAATATTAAAGGGAAGCTGATTCCATAAGACAGGGGCCTGATAACTAAAGGCTCTAGCTCCTACTGTACTTTTAGAAACCCTAGGAACTTTCAGTAAACCTGCATTCTGAGAACGAAGGGTTCTATTGGGTTGGTATGGAACCAGATCATCTTTAAGATAAGAGGGGCCCATACCATTAATGGTTTTATATGTAAGGAGGAGGATTTTAAATTTAATTCTAGACTCAACTGGTAGCCAATGGAGGGTTTGGAGCACAGGGGTGATGTGTTCTCTTCTATTTGATCCTGTTAATAATCTTGCTGCTGCATTTTGAACCAGTTGCAAGCTTTTTAGGGAATATTTAGGACATGCTACAAGTAAGGAGTTACAATAATCTAATCGTGATGTAACAAATGCATGAATTAATTTTTCTGCAGTCGTTTTAGACAGAATATTCCTAATTTTGGCTATGTTGCGCAGGTGAAAGAAGGCTGTTCTGCAAGTTTGTTTGATATGCATTTTGAATGAAAGATCTGGATCAAATAAAACTCCTAAATTTTTAACTGTGGCACTGGGTGTTACACTTAAGTTGTCCAGAGTAACTATCTGGTCAGTTAGGGAGTCTCTCGCATCTTTAGGACCAATTATAACGACTTCAGTTTTTTCAGGGTTCAATAAAAGATAATTGGCACTCATCCAAATTTTTATGTCTTGTACACAAGTACTTAGTTTATCTATTTGCCTGGTCTGATCAGGTTTAATCGATAAATATAGCTGTGTGTCATCCGCGTAACAATGAAAATTAATGCCATGATTTGTAATGATGTTACCTAAAGGGAGCATATATAGTGTAAACAAAATAGGCCCAAGGACTGACCCTTGAGGAACGCCATAATTAACTCTGGAGGACTGCGATGATTGTTTGTTGATGTGAACAAATTGGTAGCGATTAGATAAATATGATTTAAACCAGCAGAGGGCTGCTCCTCTAATACCTATATCATATTCTAATCTGTGCACTAAGATACTGTGGTCAATGGTGTCAAAGGCTGCACTAAGGTCTAATAACACCAGGACCGATATTAATCCGATGTCAGCGGCTAATAATAAGTCATTAGTAACTTTAACTAACGCCGTTTCAGTGCTATGATGGGCACGAAAGCCAGACTGAAACTGTTCAAATAAACTATTATCCTGCAGGAATTGGCACAGCTGTTTAACTATTACTCGTTCTAAAACCTTTGACAGGAAGGACAAATTGGATATGGGCCTATAATTGGCTAAAATGTCAGGATCTAGGGTAGGCTTTTTCAGAATTGGTTTAATAACAGCATATTTAAATGACTGCGGCACATATCCAGTAATTAATGAAGTGTTAATTATATTTAGGACAGTGCTAATAATTAGGGGCAGAATCTCTTTAAAGAGTTTTGTTGGGATTGGGTCTAAGAGGCAGGCAACACATGATTATAGTGGGTCAAAGTGTTAAACCTTTGATATTGTTTTTTATTTCAGCTGTTTGTCCAGTATTTTCTTGCCTCAAAGACTTTGTACCTGTGTGCAGCTTGAATCACTGCAGTGGATAGATCACTATGTTGCGCAATATTTATACAAGACTCATGAAATGCTTTCACTCTTTAGACATTTTTGGCATCATATGACACCATAATGGAACAAGAGTCATACTAAAACTTTCATGCAAGCAAAAGGAAAACTGGAGACAGAAAGCTGGACAGAAACCTTCAGTCACCTTTGGATTTGTAGTTGGAGAACATTAAACTCATGGTAGTTCAGGGGCCACATACAGCCTAATATGACCTGAAGTGGGACAGATTATTTAAATAACAACACAATATATAAATAATATGAATTCCTAACTCTTTATCTAACTTCTGTTTTAAAGTGAAAGTAACATTATAAGATCAAAATGTTTAAACATCTATAAACTGTCCTTTAAATGTGTTTTTTTTAAACATGAACAAAATTAAATGTATGAAGAAAAAAATGTAATTGTATCAGTTTATGCCATTATTTGGCCTCAGCTTCTCATGTTCACACGTTCATTATAACATACTTTACTGACATAAAGTAATAACTCATTATTCTATGAAAAATTCTCCAGTGTTACTTATGACTAGTGGAGAAAAAAAGTTATTTTTTTTTTCCTGTGTTAGTGCATTAATGGAGTGGTTGATCATACAATCTTTTTTATTATTTTTAGAAGAAAAATTTGCCAGAGACAACAAATGAGGCTGGTGGAGGAGGAGGAGGGTTAGCAGAGGGAGTGACAATAAACACAGATTCTTTTTCTGATGAGAGTGACAGGTTGGTGAATGAGGTGTGTATTAATGAGTTATCTTGAAGTTACCAGGAAGTTAAATGTTCAGAATGTTGTCTGACATCACATACTTTATATGTAATCTTTTTGTACTGTTGCCTGTGCAGTGAAACTTGAATTCAGATTAAAATATATTACAATTGTCAAAATGGGTCATTGTCAATCTTTAACTTTCATAAACATAACATTAGTAACATGCTATGCAATGGAAAATGTGGTGCTACCTAATTTGTTTTGGTGTAACTAAATGAAAAGCCAGGTGATTTTCAGTGCTACCTGTGAAAAAGATAGTGTGGAGTCCTGGTGGTCACGTGTGTGAAAAAAAAGTAGAAGTGCTGATTCAACTCCTTTACTGAAAAAAAAGTTAAAAAGTACAGCTTCTCAATTGTAATAAAGTAAAATGTAATACTGTTTTTTTTTGCTATGGATGAAAGAATACTTATTTATCCAGGAAAAAACTGAAAAAACTTCTAAAATATCCAAAAATAAAGCCTTTAAAAATGAGTTACTGTGTAGATGATGTGTTTTATTAGGTCTGGGACTCAGTTTAGTAAGTATGGGCAAGAAATTTAGGAAAAATTCAAAAGTAATAAATAGTAAAATTTTAAAAAGCATAATTATGAGATAAAAAGACAAAATTATAAGGAAAATTTCAGAAGATAAAAAGTTAACATTCTGAGAAAAAAGTCAATATTATGAGATTAAAAATATCAAAATTATGAGGAAAAGAGTCAAAATTATGAAAAAAATCATAATAATGAGATAACAAATGGATAACTATGAGATAAAAAGTCCAAATTAGAATATAGTAACTCACAATTTCTGATTTACAATTTTGGATTTTTATGTTTTAATACCTGGATGTCAATAACATAGATTCTGAGATGCTAAATACAATCTTATATTGAGCTTTTTATTTTACAATTAAAACTTGAATAAGGCTTTTTAAAATAGCTTCATAAGCTGAATTCATATTTTCTTCTTATGCACAACTTGCATCACATATAACCTGTTCTTTTGAAATTTGCTTCCCTCTAGTGGAGATTTCTAAGAATTGTTTTAGCTGCTGTTCTATCATGAAATAGGATTAACATTTTAATTCTTCTATGATGTGAAGTGGGATAAGTCAAACAATAAGTAATGAATCAATGCACTTTTATAAGAGAACTTATTTGATATATATGAACATTACATAAATCCTGTCAGGTTAATGTGTTTGTATAAGGGAACATTCAGTACCACAATCTGCAAACATTTGTTAAATATAGCCAATATTTGGGTGTTCTAATTATGTAAACAGGGATCTTTTATTTAGTCTATTTTATGTTAAATCAGGATTCTAAGAGGTCAGCTATGTTTTTACATTTCATGGGGTCCTAACATCAGTTACTACTACATACAGACACAGACATATATACGCAGATGCCTCAAGGACATATGGTGCCTATTGGATGGGTCTTTCCTGCAGCTCCAGTGTATTTATTCATATCGTAGTCACAACTTGTTAGTTATTAACCAACACACACACACACACACACACACACACACACACACACACACACACACACACTTGACCTGATTTGCCCCCATCTCTTATCATTGCAAAAACAATTTTTTGGTGACTGTGAACATGACCTACATTCACAATTTTGGTTAATGCATTTTAATTTTCGAATTTGACCATTTAGATTGAGATTTGGCACATTTATTGCAGGGCATCATTTGAAAATGAAATGCCTTTTTCTTTTACATTTGAATAAGAAAATGAAAAGGCAGTTTGGTTTACTTATTATTAATGTTATTAATGACTCAAAAATGCACATTTTACATTTTAATTAAGACATATAATGATCAGCATTGGAAAAGAAAAAGGAATTGCAGTTTGGATTATTTCAATTGAATTTTATTTATGGCTTATGAAATGCAGATACCTTCTGAAAATGAATAATGAATAATGAATTTTCATTTGAATTATGACCCATAAACGTATCCACAGTTTTTGACATAAACCTTAAAAACAGTCATTTCAGTTCTGTTATTCATTCATAAACTTCAACCAACAAGCTGATCAGGCTATGTAACAACCTATTATGTCAAAAATAATACACTATATAAGATCTTTACAAAATATCACATTTCCAACGTCCATTATGTAATAAGAAACAGATGCATTTTAATAAGACCCTGCCACACTTTGGAGCAACCAGCTTCAGTATCAGTGTATCAGTTGTTAAATTAGACAGATGTTGCCAATAACTGATATAGTTTTCGTCTACTGTACATAACCACATACATTAAAGCAGTGACAAGTTCTTTCATTTATTTTCAGCATCATTAACAAAATTATGACTCTTTTAACAACACTCTCCAAAAAGACAGGTTTATCCTAGATGCACCAGCTACACTTACAATAACCACTATAAGATACAATACAAGTAGTTTTTTATGTAGTTTACTGTTAAATATATAGCAAATTATTCCAAAATGAAAGATGACTTGAGAAGGTGTTTTGCCAAATGACAGCAGAATGTAGTGTTATGTCATAATCTACTGTTCAGACTATTTCAGGCCTACATGCATTTTTCCATTTTAAAAACAGTGACTCTGGTAAGTGTTAAAATCCACCGTGAACTCACTGATTTTGTATGTGTGAGAATGGGCTTGAATCCTGCTTTCTTATACAGGGCCAGAGCTGCCTTCCGGGTGTTGCTGGTACACAGAACCAACTTGGAAAAGCCTCGTTCCTTACCATGGTCCAGTACAGTTTGAGTCAAACGAAAACCCAGGCCAGTGCGTCGGCAAGTTGGTGAGACAACCAATCTACACAGTTCCCCAAATCTTTCTTGACCATTTTCTTTGGTCTGTACGCCAACCGTGCCTAATATCTGGGGCCTACCATCAACCTCTACTTCAGCCACCCAGAAACAGTCATCTGGTTTGCTCAGAAAGGTCCCAGGGATGTCCTGAATCTGTGTGTGGTTTCTTCTGATATAGCCAGAATAGTGCTCATGACAGCTGTAGTACACGATGCCAGCCCACACGCCTGGTAAGACCACAGCTCCTATAAGGGAGTAGAGCAAATATCCAGCCACACAGAGAGTTATGGTGATGACAATGTAGAGAGGGCTGGTCATGGCATTGTAAAAACAAGTACTGATCTGTTCTTGAGTGCCAATGCAGTACAAGTTAAACACTGACTCCTTATCTGAGGGACAGTACCGTCGGATCATCACCTGCATGGCTAGAAACACCTGAAACAAAATTAAAAACATGTTATCCATTTCGATTTTTGAAAAATGGATACAGTCACTGAAGGCTCAAAAATCACACGCCTTTATAAGTTTTACAGTGTTTCTGCTTTCAACGTATAAAGTATGAATATTTACTTAATGATGTCAATTATCATTGGAATATGAAGAAAAGTTGTTATATCAAAGACATAATACCTCACTGTATTATATTGCTAACATATATAGGCAACATGGCCCATGCATGTCAGTCTGGTGATCAGAGGCGTGCACACTTTTAACATAACATCACTACACATGCAGTGTTGAAGTGCACGTACTGTAAATGGCTGTGTGTGTGTGTGTGTGTGTGTGTGTGTGTGTGTGGACGAAGTAAATATTTTATTTTCTCGGTGACTGACTTAAACCAGTTAATGAGGCTCGGTGGTCAGTCAAGATTTTTTATGAATTTCACCATCCCTAGTAGGAACCTTTTATAGTTCTTATAACCTTTTCCCCCTTTCCCACAGCATAGGAACTACTCTTTTTTTTTATACCCGCTGTGACCATTCTGTGTAAATGAAAAAGATTCTAGGTCATGGCATTGAGTAATTTTTTTGTAATATAGGATATAGACTTCAGGCGCTTTCCCACAGAGTAGTTCTAGGAACTTAGTTCTATGAACTAAATAGTTGTAAGAACTATTTATTTCCTAAGAAACCTTCGGGTCTGCATTCCGACAGGGCAGTAGGAACCATGGGAGGGGACAATGTGATGCTAACGTCTGCCATAGTGACATATTCTTTATGCACTGAATTCAACAATCACACAAGGAAGTAGAAGACAGTGCTACTATAAACTAGAATAGAGAATGAGGAGACCACAGCATTTATGTTCTGTATCACTTGAATGCTAATTATGGTCAAAGACAGTGTTTAATGTCAAGAATGAAGGAGTTTACAGAGAGTTAGGCGACGAAGAATCCAGTGGGAGGTGATACTACGACATACTCTATGTTAATGTCATAGCTCTAACCAACATCCCTATTAACCTAAAAACAAAACCACGTCGTCATTCCTTGTATTCATTACTCTCTCCGTATTTTTTCCAACACACAGCTGGCGCTACACAGACGGTTTTAAAGACAGCGGTATTGCAAAATGTGGAAATAGGCATGGTGTTGACTCTACCAATAACCTACGTCATATAGTTCCTTGACAACCACAAAAAAACCCTGTCTGCAAGTAGGAAGAAAAAAGGTTCTAGAAACTATGTAGTTCCAATGCTGTGGGAAAGGGAGAAAAAAGGTTCCAGGAACTAAAAGGTTATCGGAACAACAAATGATTCCTACAGTAGGAAAACACCTTATATAAGACTTTTCCCCATCACTTTTAGGGAATGTTACAAATAAAAGTCAAATTGCATGCAACATTTGTGTGTGTAATGTTTTTTTTTTCTTTTAATCTCATACTATGATAACATATTCCATGTGCGGAAAAAACTGCCCCCTGAGCCCTTACCCCCCCAAAATGTGGTAGTCATTGTAGCATTGACTCAGTCCAACAGGGAAGGAACAGGATTTCGTCTACATTAAAACAATGACAACTTGAAAAAAGCACTCCCAGTGCAGACCTCCGCCAAGGCAGACCCCCCAGGGTCCGGATGACCACCGACATCTAATCTATTGATCTCTCTATTTCCACTACACCCTGAAAATTTCATCATGACCCAGCCATAAGTTTTCGAGTTATGTTGTACACAAACCAACAAACAACCAAACCAATGCCGGTAAAAACATAACTTCCTAATATATGCAGTTAAACTTTCCAGCTATCCACCTCTGATAGGGATATTAATATTGAACATTTGAAATATAACAAAAAACAAAATAAAAAACACAATACCAACAGAAATTTACAGAAGAATTAAAGTAATTGTAGGTTTAGATCTGTAAACTTAAGATGGAGATTTTTCATTGAACTAAAATAATCATATCCATTTGTTATCAGATCTGTCTATATGCATTTGTATCTGCGACTCAAAATCTACAAGATACTTTGACAATGAATTGCTTTTTTTAATATATTCAAGATTTTTGTCCCTCCTCTAATTCAGAGTTAGCATTTTTAAGCATCCTTCTCTAGTGGAACAGTGAAGGACACCTTTAGATGATTTTTTTTGTGATTTTATAAGAAGTTAATGAATGAATTTTATTGCTCACACATGTTGCATGACATGCAGTCATTACTTTGCATCACTTAGACAGATCATTTGCTGGAAAAATTAGGCCTAGTTTTCTGTCAAAGTTTTCTCTGTGGATTACTGACCAGAAGGCTTATTGGAAGAGATTAAAAGTTTGGCCAAAAATTCAAAATGGCAGCTGTTTTGACACCTAAAAAAATAAGAGAATTGATCAAAAACTGGTTGAAGTTCACATTTTAGCTACAAAAACACATCCTTCGTTTTCCATCAAGGTCACATTAATACTAGTTGAATATTGTTTCAGGGATTTTTCAGAAAAAGTACAAAATGGGTTTTTAATTTAATCCCCCCCCCCCCCCCCCCAAAAAAAAAAAAAATATGTTTATGTTATAGTTGTCCCATTTTTGTCATGTTTGCAGGACAAGCTTGAGATTTTGTCAACACCATAAAACACAGAAACCTACAAAATATGTATTTGAATAAACGTATATTGATATGCAATATGAACAGAAGTTCATATTACTGTTATTACATGTTTCTATATTTTCACTGTATAATGTATAACAAATAAGTGAATAAATAAATGGCAACTAAATACATAAATAAATGGGTAAATAACATGTTTCTTTGAAATCATAACATAAGGGGATGAGGGTTTGCAAATCCATTTCATATTGTTTCGACATTTAAGCATTTTATTATTAGTCCTAAAGTAATTATCAACTCATGTGACACTACACATGTGTTTATTTAACACCCCCACCCCCTATTATTATTATTATTATTTCTTTTTTTTTTTTATCTTACATGTCCTACTACTCGACAGGTTAAATGATTAAACAGTAAACTACACATCCTTCAGAACTGTGCAGTACACAGTAAATTTTGCAGTGTTAAATCAACACTTAGAGAGTTTATTTAACTTCTTCTAGAGTGCATTTGGTCCCATTGTCTCCAAATTAACACTGCAAAATCTACAGTGTATCTGACTTTATGCGTTTTCAGATAGTTTTCACATTACAACAGCCTGATGCTAAACTAGCTAAACTCCACTCACACAACAGCTAACTAGCTCAATTTAAAGCCATCTCTGAAACTCACCCCACTGTAAATCTGGTCTAAAATCATCTATTACAATGTAGGAAATGGTCTTACTCTGGAAACTTGTAAATTTCCCGGAAAAGAAGAGAAGCTGGACTTACGATGGTTCCAGGGGTGTCAGTGTCAAGTTTTAAAGACAGTTTAGGAGTGAGATTGAGGTGGGCGTGGTCTGTGGATTTTGTCTTGTTGCCATGGGTGACTCACTATTTCCACGCCACTTCGACAACAATGGGCAGGGTTAAGGTTTAACCTCTGCACTTACGTGTGAATCGGGGTCATGTGTGCATAGACATCTACAAAACGAAGAGCTATTGATGAATCTCAACGTGAAATTATTCGCTGAATTTTAAACCGATAGACAAACTGTTAGATGATTTTGAAACGTGTAGCTACTATACAAGGTGCTCGGATATTTTTTTACAATGTTGGTTTTGACACTCAACATTTTAAGATACATACTCTGACACATTTGAAAAAATTTACTTCCTCCTACTGCTTTTCGAATGTGCAAATGAGGCAATGTGTTGTTTTGTTTTGTTCATGTATTGTATGTCAAAGGATGATCTAATGAGTGCTGTAAGGACACAATAGCTCGTGGGGTTACTTTTAACAGGTAAGATGTATGTAAGGAATAACATATTGTTAGTTGGTTGTCATAGTAACAGTTAAATAAACGCCGACAAGACGGATAAAACCTCATCAGCTTCGTGCCTAACTATGATTTAACCAGCTCTCCATCATCCTGTGTATTATTACACAGCTTTTTATCAGTAACCAAACTGTCCTTCTGAGAGAGGGAGTCAAACCATCTGTCTTTAACTTCTCATCTCATTAATAAACACACACACACACACACACACACACACACACACACACACACACAGAGACATATATATATATATGTCTGTGTGTGTGTATAATTTTTGGCTTAATTCAATATTTTTACTTGTAAATTTTTCTGAACATTTAGCATTTTTTGTGCAGTTTCAAAAGTAGTTGTTGCAGATGTAGGGGAAATCCAGCTGAGTTAGCAGAGCTGACACTCATGGTTCTTGAGGGGTTCATTCCAGGGGCTACACACACACACACACGGAAGCACACACACACACACACACACACACACACACACACACACACACACACACACCCACATACACACACACACACACACACACACACACACACACACACACACACACAGACAGCCCTGTGTTACTTCCTGTTTGTCAGCACTCGCTGGTTTCAACACATGATTATAGTGAGTCAAAGTGTTAAACCTTTGATATTGTTTTTTATTTCAGCTGTTTGTCCAGTATTTTCTTGCCTCAAAGACTTTGTACCTGTGTGCAGCTTGAATCACTGCAGTGGATAGATCACTATGTTGCGCAATATTTATACAAGACTCATGAAATGCTTTCACTCTTTAGACATTTGTGGCATCATATGACACCATAATGGAACAAGAGTCATACTAAAACTTTCATGCAAGCAAAAGGAAAACTGGAGACAGAAAGCTGGACAGAAACCTTCAGGCACCTTTGGATTTGTAGTTGGAGAACATTAAACTCATGGTAGTTCAGGGGCCACATACAGCCTAATATGACCTGAAGTGGGACAGATTATTTAAATAACAACACAATATATAAATAATATGAATTCCTAACTCTTTATCTAACTTCTATATTTTAAAGTGAAAGTAACATTATAAGATCAAAATGTTTAAACATCTATAAACTGTCCTTTAAATGTTTTCTTTAAAAAACATGAACAAAATTAAACGTATGAAGAAAAAAAATGCAATTGTATCAGTTTATGCCATTATTTGGCCTCAGCTTCTCATGTTCAAATGTTCATTATAACATACAGATCACAGTGGATCTACTGCACACAACATAGAGTAACAGGCAGAATATGGCGGTGTGTTGTCCAACCTCCTGACTGACCCTCGGAGTGATTTTAGACACTGAGCAAAGGTTGGACAAATCAGATTGATGTGGTGGTGACAGTCAATTAGGGAAACATAGGCAATTGCCTATAGGGCCCCCACCAATCTGAGGAGCACAGTCACACTAAACACACAAAAAAACCACATTTTAATTTGTTACTGACATAAAGTAATAACTCATTATTCTATGAAAAATTCTGCAGAATAAACTGAAACAATTTAGAATTAATTTCTAAATAATATTTGTTCTATCACACATAACCCCCAGGGCTCCAGAGTGCGACCTATTAGGACGCATATGCAACTTAATTTATTAAGCTGTGAGTTAAAATCTAATAAGGTCGCTCCAGTGTTACTTGTGACTAGTGGAGAATTTATTTTTTTTTTTTCCTGTGTTAGTGCATTAATGGAGTGGTTGATCATACAATCTTTTTGTATTATTTTTAGAAGAAAAATTTGCCGGAGACAACCATGGAGACAACAAATGAGGCTGGTGGAGGAGGAGGAGAGTTAGCAGAGGGAGTGACAATAAACACAGATTCTTTAACTGATGATGAGAGTGACAGGTTGGTGAATGAGGTGTGTATTAATGAGTTATCTTGAAGTTACCAGGAAGTTAAATGTTCAGAATGTTGTCTGACATCACATACTTAATATGTAATCTTTTTGTACTGTTGCCTGTGCAGTGAAACTTGAATTCAGATTAAAATATATTACACTTGTCAAAATGGGTCATTGTCAATCTTTAACTTTCATAAACATAACATTAGTAACATGCTATGCAATGGAAAATGTGGTGCTACCTAATTTGTTTTGGTGTAACTAAATGAAAAGCCAGGTGATTTTCAGTGCTACCTGTGAAAAAGATAGTGTGGAGTCCTGGTGGTCACATTCTGTACTTAAAAAAAAGTACAGTTACGTGTGTGAAAAAAAGTAGAAGTGCTGATTCAACTCCTTTACTGAAATAAAAGTTAAAAAGTACAACTTCTCAATTGTAATAAAGTAAAATGTAATACTGTTTGTTTTGCTGTGGATGAAAGAATACTTATTTATCCAGGAAAAAACTGAAAAAAATTCTAAAATATCCAAAAATAAAGCCTTTAAAAATGAGTTACTGTGTAGATGATGTGTTTTATTAGGTCTGGGACTCAGTTTAGTAAGTATGGGCAAGAAATTTAGGAAATATTCAAAAATAAATAGTAAAATTTAAAAAAGCATAATTATGAGATAAAAAGACAAAATTATAAGGAAAAACTCAGAAGATAAAAAGTTAACATTATGAGAAAAAAAGTCAGAATAATGAGATTAAAAATATCAAAATTATGAGGAAAAGAGTCAATATTATGAAAAAAAAATCATAATAATGAGATAACAAATGGATAATTATGAGATAAAAAGTCCAAATTAGAATATAGTAAGTCACAATTTCTGATTTACAATTTATTTTTCATACTGTCACATTTATATGAGAATTTAAAGAGTATAAAGTACAGATATTTGTACCAAAATCTAGGGAGTAAAAGTAAAAAAAACTGCCAGAAAAATAAATTCTCTAGTAAATTACAGATACCTAAAAAAACTTACTTAAGTACAGTAAAGGAAGTACTTTTACTTTAGTTACTTCCACCTCATTCCTGTAAAGACTAGCAATGGTTGCTCTTCCTGTCTGATCCACTGGAGGGCGCTGCTAATGCTGGGGAACACCAGGTAGTTAGTCCTGGAGTTAGACACGAGGTGGCGATGATGCTCATGTATTGACTGTGTTGCATTCAGGGTCTGCCCAATGCTCTGGTTTTCTGTGCAGCGAGACATAGAGGGCTGCAAAGGAGACACACACACACAACTTATAGACATGTTACACATTTTTACAACACTAATACAGAACCATACATTTCAAAATGTGTTAAAGCATTGTTGTAATAAACTGAAGGACAACATTCTCCTTTATGGGTTTAGTAAAAATATCTTTTTGAATAATAGTAATAATAATAATAATAATAAAAAAAAATCTTGATGAAAAAAGTTGGAATATGATGCTCTAGATTGAACTAGTATTTTTTTTTATAAACTAGTGCAAATCAGCTCAATCTTTAACATTTACAAACGTTACATTTAAGTGACACATGAGCAAAAAAATTTATTAAAAACATGACATTTTATCATAAATTAAGGCAGGAGTGGAAACATATGCATATGATGTCAAAATACAACCTTACTTTATTAAGTCTGACGTAAGTAATATTTTTTAGTTAAAGGTGTCATTCCACTGAAAAACACTTTAACACGCTCCTTTTGGAATCTGATGGGTCATCCCGAGTTACCAACACATGCTGCATTTGCTGTGTGGTGTGTCACCTCCACTGGCTGTATTTTCCATTCATAGAAAACAACAGAGAAACGAGTGACTCAGAAAAAGTCTGTCCACTACATGTCGCGAGGACATTAGCGTCACCCACGTGGGGTTAAACCCGTCCCCCATTGTAACGAATCTGAAGTAGCATTAGCATTAGCATCTACAAGCGAAGATGGCGCCACAGTAGCTGCTGCACAAACTGGTTCACGTGCTCTCTGTGGAAATTTTCCCTGCACGTTTTCAAAACAAGTGACGGCACGAAACCTAACTGGATGCTACTCTGGTAAAGGTAAACACACAGAGCCAGAGGGGAGGGGGGAGTGTTCCTTTACACATTCTGAGCCAATCAGAGACGTCTCATCACAGCGTCATGGACATGTATGAGGAAGTACCGGTAAACTGTTGTTCGACCTCAAATAATTTTTCTATCCTGACAAAAACAGCTGGAAACAAAACAATACAGATGTTTTTTAAATAGAACCAACACACAATGTATTCAATAACAATGGAGAACACAGCAATATAAATGAAATAACCATGGAATGACAGCTTTAACATACATTTTTATGGGAAATGTGCCTGGTTCTCCTGTTATTTTCTAAATTTGAATGGTTTACCACTGTAAGCCTCAGGCCAGGGTCCCCACTAAACAAACTGGAAGTGATGTGTCTGTTGGTATCACATGTGTGAGTCTGCCATTGGCCAGTGCTGAAGTAACTTAGCTTTTTGTGGATGTTCTAGTGGATAATTTCACTGTGTGTATGTGTGTGTGTGTTTGTGTGTCTATCTTTCTGAGTTTACACAGTCACGCCATGGAGATCTCTAATACAATGGAGACCAGAATCAGGTCCCCTCAAAGGTTAACACTTTAATGCCTACTGTCGCAAATATGTATCTATCTATTGCAGGGGTGCTCAATCTTGGTTCTTGACAGCTAATATCCTGCATATTTTAGATGTATCCCACTTCAAACACACCTGACGGTCATTATCAGTCTTCTGCAGAGGTTGATGAGAGGTTTATCATTTGAATTAGGTGTGTTTGAAGATGGATGCATCTAAAACATGCAGGATAGTAGCTCTTGAAGACCAGGATTGAGTACCCCTGATCTATTGTATGTGCTATATTCAAATTATTTATCTCCACTTAATCTAGCTTTTTTTTTTTTTTTAACTTATATTTAAATTCAGGTGTTAAGGGTTTAAATATGAATGCAGGCCCTCATGAGTATGTGTGAAATATGCAAATTTATACTAATGATATGGACCTAACACATTCACTTGTTTGTTATTGAAGTCCCCTTAAAGCATGAAGGGAAACACGTGCAAGGCGAAACATGTATATTTCCAAAGTTTGAAGATGTATTTATTAAAAATAAAGAAGAATATGTGTTTATGCTAACGATCCAATAGACAGTGATGGTTACAAACTTGGTCCTCATGAGACATGGAAACCAGTATATGTGTGTGTGTGTGTGTGTGTGTGTGTGTGTCTGGAAAAAGCTAAGTTAGAGGAAAAGAGTGTTGGATCAGTGAAAAAGAGACAAAAACACCAATGAAATAAAATAAATGGATGATCTGATGTGAGCTGTGCCAACTTTTTCAGTTTCTCATTCTACCACTTCCTACTGTGCCTCCCTCACCTACTGATCCTGTTATCCATTCATTGCAAAATATAGATTTAGCATTTACATTTACTTACTGTTAGTTATTTGTATGTTGTTTGCCAGGACATGAAATTATGTGATTACAAGCCTGATTTTCACTGACGAGCCCCGGCCCATTTATTCAGCATAACGTCCTCCAGCGTTCGGGTTCAAAAAACACACTTTTAAAAAGCCATACAAACTCAATTTGCTCAGTCATCATTGAAACCAATTTCAAGTGACTATATTGTATGCCTACTTTTGATATCTGTATGTATTTTACAAACTTTTTTCGGTGTCCTATGCACTGTAATGTGCTTATACATGAGTTTGTATATATATATATATATATATATATATATATATATATATATATTGCAATAAATATGATGCAATAGCCATTTTATAAATGTTTTGGACTATATATTTTTTGGTTTGGATGTTTTTGTTGGAATATTGTTTGTTTGTGGATAAGTATGGGAGATAAAAGGTAAGTCATGCCACTACCTGTTTGAGTTTCATTTGAACATGTTTGAACAAATGAGTCATTTTTAGCTGCTGTGGTTAATTAATCTGAAAGTGGTTTATATCAGTCGATCCGTGAGAATCTCAGTTTTTAAATTATACTGAGTGTATGAGATGTCGAACCCATAGGTTCTGTTTACAATTATGAACAATTACTCGGGCCCTTGGAAGTTTAAAGGGATATATATATATATATATATATATATATATATATACATACATACATATAGTGTGTGTGCATGTTAAGATATGTTACAGAGCTAAAGCATGTGAGACAAAAGTATGGGTCTGTTCTTTCCATTTGGTTTCCATCTTAAGATAAGTTCATACTAAAGATAAGTGATGTGAGTTTCCTTGTAATTTCAGAGGAATACAAACAATCACATGATGTCAAAGAAGTGGTTGGAGCCAGTTTTAGCAGGTAGACATAGAGACGTGACATTTCCTAGTATGGAAGATAAGGGCATTGGATGGGACGATACAAGATTTGACATGTCAAATAAACTGAACTGTTTCTTACTTAAATTCTTGTGGTATCGAGATTTTTGATCCATGATGATAATCTAACACAAAATGTCTCTGTATTTGACAGCCATGGTGGTGATTGTAACTACTCTGGTCTGCTCAAAAAGAACTTCTTACTTCTTACTGATGTCCACAGATGTTAATTTAATTTGTAGCATCCATGGAACACTGTGAAAATGTGTGTGTCTGTTAGACAGTAGTAGAATTGTATTATATTTTGTGTTTTTATTTTTGTTCTACACATCACTCTAACTTGTTCCAGTTACTGCTTCCTGTATATGTCATCTTTTTCTCCTGCTCATGTTTTAACATTCTTTTCTTCTACTTAATCACATGCACTTCTGGATCGTGTGAACACGCAAATTATTATAATTATGTATTTTTCTTAAAGCAAATAAAATACACACATCAAACAGGACTGGACTGGGCCAATTTTTCAGGCTGGGGATTTTTGACTTAGACCAGGCCACCACCTGTTTTTATTTATTTATTTATTCATTGGGGGGGTTACTTATGGTTACTCAAATCTAAGTATAAATACAAATTTATATGGGCTTATATTGAACTTCTGTCACTCAGTCACAGGTTATTATCGTTATCCAGTGTTCTAGCCTAAACCTTTACTGTACCTATTAACATTCTCTAAATCGTATAATCTAGATGGAGAAAATATGCTTATGTAATTAATTATCCGTGTCAATTTAATTCTGATGCCCTACTGATATGGTCATTTTTAAATGTTTTAGCTGGAACAACTGTTGCGCCGTACATGCTCTCCATTAAAATACATTGAGCGCTAGTTAGCTTTTGCTAACTTCTGGGAACTTTTGAGGGGCTCCATGTCCTGCCATTACTGTGAAAAAACTGAACCATTGTGGTAAACACAGATATCACCACTCTCTCTCCAGGCCTCTAGCTGAACTGAGCTGCCCTCACCTCATTGGTCCAGCACGCATCAATCCTGACCAATGGGCTGAGCTACCTGTCAATGCACCAATAGGAGGCTTTACGTACTGCTATCCGCCTATAGCGATATGTTACATTATTAATATTAGATTTCACATCGCTGAGAAACATAGGCCAGTAGGCCTGGTTTTAAATAGAACCAACACACAATGTATTCAATAACAATGGAGAACACCGCAATATTAACGAAATAACCATGGAACCATTAAGCAAAAAAAACAAAAAAAACCCACTGAACATTGTCTTGATAAGTTTTCTTGAAATCTGATTTTCCAGATCTATTCTCTATAAATCAGTTCTTAAATCTCACTGAAAAGTTCCTGTTTCTGTGATTTTGTCTTATTTAGTGTGATGACATATTTGGACTAGAAATGAGAACAATCCACTTAGTAATAATCAGATTTTTTGTATTGTAATGTAAATGCTAGAACATCTAAACACAGTCTGAGAACCATCTACTGAAGAACATTTAATTCTCTGCGCAGTAATGCTGCACCTTCAGCCACAAGGTTTTTGTCCAAAGATGAAAACAAACACCTACTGTGCCTAGTGGATTTATAATTTAGACAAATGAACACATTTTTTAAGTGACAGAATTGGCAGAACTAAAGCATGTTGCACAGAAACTCTCTTATTTATTGAATAAATGAGGAAATGAAACTGTCTGAAAGAGGGCAGAGACATAGCGAAACTCAGGGTTTCATTGACAAATGTTTGTCAACCTTTGTGAAATGGAAAACTCAACCCTCACTTCAGGGTTAACAAACTCAAAGAGTTTTCATTAGATTTACTTTGTGACATGTGGACTCTTCTGCTGAACTGCTGTGAACATCTTTATGATTGGTTCATGAAATGTCCAATAGGTGCCCAGGCTGCAGCTGGACTCTTCCTCCTGACAGGATATTGATGTCAGCACCATGGACAGCACCAGCCACACTGACTAGTCACCTGGTGTCCCCTTTCCCCCCTCCCCCCCTGGGGGGAGTGGTGGCTCTCCTGACAGTGCCTGCACGGGAGCCATGGACGACAGGATCTGGAGTATCTCGCCTGTGCTGACCTGTGACCCCGGACCACCGCCCCTGCCTGTCTGGACCAGCCCCCCTTCCTGCATTTATACATGGACGTTCATCTATAGCCTGTCCGTCCATGGGAGTGGATCTCTCCTTCAATGTGGTTCTCCTCAAGATTTCTTCTTTTTCCCACTGGGTTTGGAAGTTTTTTCTTGCCGAGAAGGAGGGTCTAAGGACAGGGGATGCCTGGGACTTTTCATGTATTTCTGTAGTTGATTATGTTTTTGTAAAGCCCTCTGAGACGACGTTGTTGTGATTTAGGGCTTTATAAATAAAATTGAATTGAATTGAATTGAACTGTCACCTGTCAGTGTCGAATCTGAAGTCAGTTTGTTTTTGGGAGTTTTCCTCACAAAAACAAAAAAGCAGCTGTTTTTGTCAATCTGAAGGGCTTTTAATGAGGGGAGATATTTCCTTTCCGTCCCACATCAAATTCCACTCTACTCTGCTTAAGTTTTAATGCCACACCACCAAAGCACCTGCTGCTGCAAAATGTAATAACTTATTACATAATTTTTACATTTTTTTTTTTTTTTTTTACATAATTTCTTACTAATTACAATTTTTTTTTTTTTTTTTTTTTTTTTTACAGAATGCATTGGGGGCAGTTTATTACACAATGTGGCTTTATTACAAAATGAAATGAAAAAGTTATTACATTTTGGACATTTATTACAAAATGCAGCTCAACAGTGCTCCATCTGGAGGCTGTTCGGTTAAACTTTGGTGTTGTCTTACTCAGTCTGGTGTCTGAACCAGCAGATGCAGACCCTCATACTGGCTGAGGTATGAGCTCCATCCAGGTAATATGGAACAGAGCCACGCTTCAGTGTCTGGTTTAGTCTGAACCGCTCTGTCGACTGTTAACCTTGAGGCATTAGGATGAGAGAGAAAAAAAAAAAACAGTAATAGTTCTATAGTTTAGTGAGTTGTTGTCTCTAAACTTGCTTGTCAGCATGGCTGTGGTGAGATGGAATGTAACTGCCTGAGAGCCCAGTGTGGAGGCGGATGTTTTGGAAAAGAGGATACCATCTGCAATAAGCCACATCTGTAAGCTTTCACCAAACAGCCCATGTGATCCTCATACATACGCAGGGAAATTACTTGAAAACTGTGCATACAAACTACAGCAAAACTACACAAAGGACCGATGGAGTTGGATTAAGTGAAATCCAAAATGTAGAATAAAAAAAAATCATATTTTAAAGGAGAGTCATTGTGTCATTTTCCAAAGTGCATTAAATTCCAAACTCAAAAATACTAAAGAATAAAAAAAACCCATAACAAAACACAGCTAACATAATCACAGATAGTAGAAATTATATGAACAATTGTATACAATTATAAATTATAGTCAATTGTATTTAAATAGGTTAATATTTAACACATATTTAGTGGATTATGTTATCACCTTGCGTTCCATAAATGATTATATATGATTTTTCTGTCAGATTTTTCAGAAAACAGAATAAACTTTTTAATTTTTTATTTTTTTTTTAATTTTATGAACTTTCCTTATTGGAAAAGATTTCACAACAGTGGAATATGACAAAAAAAAACTTCCATTCTTTCCATTTTTCCTTTTCCCTTTATCCTTCCCACAATCCCACACAAGGGAGAGCAGTTATCATTGTGCATCCATTGAAATTATGTAAAGAATACTTGAAAAAAAAAAAGCTGTAAGAATTGTACATAATTGTCCCATCACACCAACCAACTGCTTTTAAGGTCAAATACGTTGAAATTTATGAATATAGATATAGTAATAAATATAGATATAGTAAAGGATAATGCATTGCCCATGCATGACTATTGAAAAAGTTTTCCTTTTCGGGGCGGAACAATACCCCTCCGCCTTTGGGGTGATGTTCGGCCCCATCGGGAAATATTTTTCTGATAGTAATAATTTTCTGGGCAATATATTATCCCATACGAAGTTAAACGTCTGAAGCTAACTTTACAAAATGTATTTTGTATGTCTGCTTATTATAATTGTTCTTTAGTATGATCAGTTTTCTAAAAATCTAACATTTTATTATTGGACAGTTTCAAGTAAAATATCAGCAGACAAGTAGAGTGAGTGTCTGAGGTGTTTGCCACAGATCAATGAGGAAGAACCAACAACCTCACAGCCTTAGAGTAGGATATGAGTGTAGTGTCAGTTCAGGAGGTGTCATGTGATAAGGATATGTACACACTTATCTATTAAACATGAAACTGTGTGTGTTAATGTGGGTGGTGTTACAGTGGATTATTGTAGCAAACACACAACAGTCCATTCACTCATGGTTTGTGACACTATCACTAAAGCAGAAATTACACAGGCAGGTGAATCTTACCAACAATAACTTCCAAATGTTTAGTATTTTATTTAGTATTAGTATTAGTATTTATTAAGTAGCCTTGGGTACACTTACAGAAATGATAAATTAAGGTATTAATGTTATGATTATCTTTTTATTGATAAATAAACAACAGAAACAGATCATCGTCGACCACTGACTACACTAATTGATCATTTCAGGTTTATAGATTGTGCTTGAATGTATTTATGTGGATGGAAAAACATTCTGCAACCACAATGTTGCACTGCTTTTCCAAACTACACATTATTTAAATCTCAAACTCACAGCTGTTCCTCCTGTGTTGAACTGTACAGAGATGGAACAGCTCTGGCACAAACCACGAACAATGGTGAGAATGGTGAACACACCGGTAACATACATGTGATAATATGCATATATGATTGAATTAAAATGTTCATACTTTTTGGGTGTGAATCCAGTTGTTGTCTAAAGCTGTTGGCAATGGTATCAGGTGTTAACGTTTTATTCTAAAGTAGAATAAGAATAGAAAATACAGTCTGACTTTAATTGCGAAGTTAATTATTCTAATTCCAATAGCTAAATGTTATTCAACACAGCAGCACACTTTATAAAACAGTGCCTGATCCTGACGTACTGAAGGTCTAAGAGGTGTATGAAGACTTTCCAATGGACGTTACACCTTTAATCACAAAAGTATTGATTAATACCGACGTCCCAATGGTCAACATGACATTTGGGAAGGTTCAACAGGGGGGTGGGGTCTCCTCTCCTATCAACATCCTGTGTCTGTGAGCCATGTGATACTGATCCACCATGATGCCCCTCCACCACTTCTACCTTTGGATAATTACAGGTTAAAATCCCTAACTGTGGTCATCAGACAAGTCCTCAGGAGGAACTACATCTGAAATATTTAGTTAATATTTTGTGTGTGTGTGTGTGTGTGTGTGTGTGTATACATGCACTTTAATATTCTGAAACTGTTTTATTATTATTATTATTATTATTATGAGGAAAGGATGAATATGCAGAATGAGCTGAATACCACCATCTAGTGTGTCTACATCTTAACAGCAACCACAAACCACTAAAAAAGTATTTAGGTCCATATTATTAACTCTGCCAAAGAGGTATTACATTTGTGTCCGTTTGTCTGTCTGTCAGTTTGTTTGTCTGTCTTTCAGCAGGATTACGCAAAAAGTTCTGAACAGATTTTGATTAAACTTTCAGGAATGATAGATAATGGGTCAAGGAAGAACCCATTAGATTTTCAGCAATGAAGGTCAAAGGTTAAGGTCACACTAAAGGTCAACAGCTAAAACACATCAGTGGTAATATCTCAGGATTCAGACAAGATAGCATTTCATGTTTTGTTTTGTTTTGTTTTGATTCACATCATCGCACCTTCAGACACCAGATGGGTCAACACCTATGGCTCGATGACATCACGTTTTCACATCATATGACAACATATCGAGTCTTAGCAGAGGTCTGCTGTCTCTGACTGCCTTGTTTTATTAGTTATTAACTGGGTTAGTTAGAAATAGAAGCTATGTTGATTGGAAATACTTAAAACTGGAAGACAATGACATGAAGTTAAAAAAAACAACACTCCTATTTCTGGCAAATACAAGGACAGCTCCTGGTTTCAGGGATGCAGTGGTGTAACTATTGTGGTTGTCCAAGAGGATTTGGTGATCCAGAGGATCTACACAGAGGCTGATTAGGGAGGAAGGGGATCACTTCTTTTTCAATATTTTCATGTCTGTTTTCTTGAAAGTAAAGCAGTAACTGTTATATTATATAAATAAACCATGTCTGTGTAATTCCCTTCTTTAATTTGGTCAAGCACCTATGTACTAAATACTGTTAATGATGACATGATTAGAACAATAGAATAATGAAATATGAGCTTTAACTTTAAACAAGTGCTTTTACTGAATAAATATGAAGCACTGATGAACAACACTTCCCATTATTTAGACAACACTACTGATGAATAGTGCAAAATTGAAAAAAAATCCTCCAGTATAATGAAATCTATATCAAGTTTTTTTCTAACTATATAATGTTCATTATGTCTTACTGTTAAATTAAGTTAGCCTTTCATTTATCTCAGACATATGTGTAGGTATTTCTCACCTGACATGTTTGGGCAATATTGACAGGTAGGTCACACCTGCACAACAACATCAGCTGTTTTTAAAAGCATGTCACTGCAACATTCAGGTGACCCTCTGACGAAGGCGGAAGTAACACGATCAAACATGTCAGGTGAAAAATACCTACACATATGTCTGAGATAAAAGAAAGGCTAACTTAAGCTATTAGCATCTTTGTGAATGTTTTGAAAGAACATGTATTATCTATCTATCTATCTATCTATCTATCTATCTATCTATCTATCTATCTATCTATCTATCTATCTATCTATCTATCTATCTATCCAGCTAGCTAGTTATCTGCCTGTCAAGTTATCTGTCAAGTATCTAATCTAGCTAGGTTACAATTTAACAGATAATTTGACCGGCAGATAACTAGCTAACTATTTACCTGTCAAATTGTATATGTATTTATCTCGTTTATTATTTATCAACACTACCTACAAACCTAGACCCACCTAGTATCACATGTTTTTTTTTTTTTTTTTTTTTTTGCATTCACTCCATCTTACCTTTGGACATCAGATGAGATAACACTAATAGGTTCGATGACGTCATGTTTTGACATCATATAACGTCAAGCAAAAGGTATTTTTACCAAATTTATGACCTTTACAGACAGTTTTTTCTTTAATTTTGTTTCATTTGTGTCTTGCTTTGTTCATGTTACTAAATATTTTTATTGGTTTATTATTCATTTTTGTTCATTTTATTGACGTCTTTTCCATTTTTGTGAATTTGGTTGCTTATTTTACTCTTTTTTTTCCCCCCTTTTTTTCTGCCAAAGTCTAAGGAGTTAAAGGGTTAAACTGAATCATGTGAAAGAGAGAAATATCTAAAACATATAGAACACCGGCCCTCGAGGTCTAGAGTTTGACACCCCTGTAATAAATGATACTCATGAAAAGTTTTCCTCCTGTTAATGACAGCAGCAGCCCCAGACCCACAGTAGAAAAGCAAATAAACGCTCACAAATGTGCATTTAAAGGAAGGTAAAGTAAATATAAAGAACATTAGGCTACAGTATAGTTGGTAAACACCTGTGGTGCTGGTGTTGAAACAGGCTTAGCATTAGAGCTAATCAGACTGGTAAGATCAGATCCCTGCCCCTCGACCACTAGGCGTTTGTTTGCACAAGATATCCAGTTAACACCCTCGTAAAAACACAACAAAGACACAGAGCCACCGTACCCACATCTATCATAATATTTTCAATGATTTCAATGTTTTGTCACAGGTGGCTTAGGAGATGTATGATTTAACAAAACATTTATTTAACACTATATAAGTAAATCAACAGTAACAACAAATATAAATCAGATTATTGTGTGTGAGAATCAGTTGCATCAGTAAAGTAATATGTGCATGTGTGGTACATATAGTGTGTGTAAGTGTTGGAAAGTGCATAAAATGAAACAAAGCAAAAATCAAATGTGGTCACGTTACCTAGAGGAGCAGCATCTGTCAGGAGAGATGGTGAATGAATGAATGACTCACACTTTATATACAAGAGGCATTGAATTAAAAGTCCCCAAGGTCCGTTTTTTACATTTGACTTAAGTATAAGGTCTGAACCAAAGTCCTGCAAGTCCACATTTTTTATAAAGTAACTAATTGTTTAAGTTTTAACTTCAAATGCAAGAATATTCAATCGCTTTTATCATAAATAAAAGTAACCCCATTCAGTCAAAATAAGTTTAAGACTTTTATTTCAAGTCAAATAAAAGGGAAACATCTGAATAAAATAAATAATAGTGCAAACTGAGGGGAATTCCTTTTCTCTATAGGTGCTTTACCACTGTAGGAACCTTCTGTAGTTCCTATAACCTTTTTAGTTCCTGGAACCTTTTCCCCTTTTCCCACAGCATAGGAACTACATAGTTCCTTGAACCTTTTTCTTTCCTATTTGCAGGAAGGGTCTTTTTTTTTTTGTAGTTCTCTACTAGCTATATGATGTATGTGTTTGGTGATTGGTAGAGCTGAGACCACGCCCATTTCCGTATCGTACAGTACCGCTGTCTTTAAAACCATCTGTGTAGTGTCAGCTGTGTGTTGGAAAAAAAAAAAACGGAGAAATAAATAAATAAACAGACTGACAACGCAGTTTTGTTTTTGGGTTAAAGCTATGAAATTAACATACGTCATAATATCACCTGCCCCTGGATTCTTCATCTCCTAATTCTCTTTGTAAACTCCTACATTCTTGACAGACCCTGTATTTGACCACAATTAACATTCCTGTCATTACAGAACACAAACACTGTGTCCTCCTTATTCTCTATTCGAGTTTATAATAGCACTGTCTTCTACTTCCTTGTGTGATTGTTGAATTTAGTGCTTAAAGAAAACATCACTGTGGTGGATGTTAGCGTCACATAGGCACTTTCCCATAGAGTAGTTCAGTTTGTGTGGTTTGGTGGGGTGGGGATGTGATTTAGTAAAGGATAATGTATTGCCCACACATCAGAAAAATATCAGAAAAATATTTCCCAACAGGGCCGAACAGTCCCGAAGGTAAATATTTTTCGATAGTCACACATGGGCAATACATTATCCCGCTTAATCTACGGGTTATTACAGTTTATTGCTGCTTATTTTGAAAAAAGACAGACAAATGTTTTCCAAAACGATTAAGCTGCTGCCTCTGATCTGCTCGCCCTATTTGTTGACATTAAACTACACAAATATTTACTTTCAAAGTGGCCGAAGTACCTTCCGAGTGATATGGTACCATGAATCTGAAGTGACAAAACGTGTTGCCATTGGTGGCAGGTGTTAATGGCGCAGCAGGTGGTTATCGGAAAAAAAATATGCCCGCTTAACGCTGGACACGTCCATTCAAAGTGAATGGGAGCTGTAGCAACATTCTCAAGAGCTGTAGAATAATGGAGAATTTTCACTGTATTTTAGTTGTTGCATGTGGCTCTGTGACCATCAACAAACTGACGTTTCCAAGCGGTGGCTTTAACTACCAGCACTAGTTTGACATATTAACTCTTATAGCAGCACCTGCTGTAAATTTCCATGGCCGGTTCAAAACCGCTGCAGGGAAATTACACAATTATTTGGCCATTAGTCACAGATCTGGACAGAACCATCTCCTGGTCCGGAGTCCGCTAATCTGTGATGCCAGTTATATAGGGTCCTTACAAGTCATTGCATTCTGACCCTCCCAGATGACCCTTAGAAAATTCTCCAAAAAATCATATAGGTTCCTCTTGTGGACTTATGAAACAATACCAAGTTTTAGACCGATATCCTTAATAATTTTGAAATAAAGGTCTTTTGACATTTTTTTTTTTGACAAAGTTGTGTTTTGTCCAACTTTAACCTCCCTCTGCTCTTCTATCATTCCACCTACATACATATTAAACCTATATGAACTTATATTAAACACATATTAATTTTTTGAGACTTGAGAAATGTTTGTTTCGCTGGATGTTTTGACATGGAATGGCCCTATTGTAAGGTGTGAACAGGTGTTGTCAGTCTATAATCACTAGGCTGTTCTAACACACTGTCAGCAGTTACCAACACAGTCACAGGGATCATTACAGGTTTTTAAAAATATAAGAATGTATTAAGAAAAAAGCACTTTCAAAACTAAAGAACACACTGTCATCTTCAGTCATGTTAGTATAATGTGTGTGTTTTAATCACATATTTACTTTGAAATTTGTTTTTAATTCACCCGCCAATATTACTGAACAGATTTATTTAAAATCTTAAATATAATTTTCTTGAGACAATTCCTATCAATTTTTTTCCCTAGTTTTAAGAAATTAAAGTTTAGACGAATTTTTTTTTAATCTTAAAAATGTAAAAAATATTAAAACATTGCCCTTACTTAAAATGGGCTAAATATTTGGTGGTTTATAAAATTAAAATAGTTATATATCAGTAGGGTTACTATTAAACACTGAAGTATTATATGGATTTTCATTTGGATCTGTGACCTCTGACCTTGACTAACCCTGAAAGGTCACACACATGGTCACCAAGGTCTAAATTTCAACCTATACGTCTTCAACTATTGGTTGGATTCTTTTCAATATTTTATTTAGCCTTTTAGGAACAATGTCTATTCAGTGTGTTCACAGTATTGAGACATTTTGATGTATGATTTTTTTTTTAAAGATTTATTTATTTTTTTATAACATTTTTATTCTTTTCCCTGGCTTAACAGGCTGTGATATATTGTGAAGGCGTTGTGTCGTGGTCATTGTCTTTGCCGTCATCTATGCCATTGTCTTCATGTCTTTAAATATCTTCTCTGACAAAAATACTGCTCATATTCATTTGTATTTTTTCCATAGCTTCCTTGGGACAATGTCCACGAAGTTTAAGAGTTTTGAGAAAGTAAAATGTTTTCAAATTTTGATATATAATTTTTTAAATATTAAAAAGTAGCCTTAACTTTCAATGGCCATTATTTTAAGATAAGATTAGATATGCCTTTCTTTGTCCCAAAAAGGGAAATTCCATGGTGTATTAAATGGAAATTGTAGCAACCCTTGGATCCCCAAAGAGAGTCTCGACTGATGACTAGGGTGTCTTTTCTTTTTATTTCAGCAGGTTTCTTAAATTCACCATAGCACCGTGAAAACTGTGTCAGGGTATACAAATACACAAAAAAAAACCACATCACCATATAATCTTCACAGTACAAATTTCACATTTGTGCATCAAAATTTAAAATCTCAAACCACATTCAATCAATCAAATAAACATACCTCACTGCGCTCACCAAGGATGCTTAATGTCCATTCACCTTCTATTCTGGTGTCAAAGTCTCTTTGTGGAAATGAAGCCTGAGTTGAGCTGGGCTCAGGTTGAGACAAAGCAGCTTCCCTCATTACCCACACCTGTTTAATGACCTTTATATACCTCCATCTTGTGGAGCTATGGCGTCCATCAAGGGACAAATTGACCACACACTAAAGTCCATTCATACACATACAATAATCACTCACATATATGATTTAACTATTTTAAAAGGCATATACAAAACAGCATCATTAATTACTAACTTTGACAATTTAATTTATATTTGTTGATAGAATTAAAACTCAAAAACATTTAGGTAGTTTACAGACACAAATGACGAACATATTAAAGGATTAGTGTGGTCCTTTACAGAAATGGTTAGAAATGGTAAATGAACAGAGCTTATATAGCACATTTTATGCACCACATGGTGCCCAAAGCGCTTTACAGTTTCACTCATTCACCTTCATACACCAAGTAAACGGCTGCTGCTGTCTCTACTGTGAGCAACTTAGGGTTCAGTGTCTTGCCCAAGGACACTTCAACATGTGGACACAGTAGGAACCAGGATTCAAACCGCTGAACCTTTGGTCATTGGACAACCCGCTCTACCAACTGAGCCACAGCCACCTATATATCAATATAATTATTACTGAGCACTGTCATACATGGACTTTAATTTAATTTGTGGAGTTTTCCTCTGGTGAAAGTACCACCCACTTTAATTAAGAGATTGATGACAGACCACAGGCCTCATAAAATAATGACAGAACCTGTTAATCTGGCAATGTCACGTCTTTTTGTTTCTTCATACAACATGTTGTTGAGCTTCAGGGCCATTGGTCCTATTTTTGTAACATTTCTTAGCTTTGTGCTGAACGGATGAGGTGAGTGTGTTCAAACACGTCTGTTTTTCATTTCCTGTAAATTACAGTGTAAAGCAGTGTTCAAATCCTGAAGGGTAATTTCCTTCTTCATAAAGTTGATGCTACTGTCATCCAGCTGTGTTTGAAATGAGTAAAATTAATAAAAGTGTCACAACATAGCTCTGAGATTGTGACAATATATATATATATATATATATATATATATATATATATATATATATATATATATATATATATAAATAAACAAATACAAATACAAATACAACTGCCTCATTTGTGGTTCAAAACCTCTTTTCTGTTTACAGTAAATGGTTTAAACTTCTGGCTTGTTTAGTATACATTAACAAATTGCATACATCAAAGGCACTTCTAAATTTAGGAGTGAATGTATATGTGTATAAAGGATGATTATCACTGGTGTAAAGTACTCGAGCTCCCATCACATAATAATAATAATAATAATAATAATAATAATAATAATAATAATAATAATAATAATAATAATAATAATAATAATAATAATAATAATAATAATGGAGTGGGTTTGTATAGTATTTTTTTGGTCAGTCAAAGCGTTTTACATTAGTGATCCATTATTCATTCGCGCTCACTCACCCTCTGGTGGTGGTAAAGTGAAAGTGCTGTGAAATTCACAACCAAATAATTAAGAGGTCATAGGCAAGTAAAGTCCTAACACTACCTTAAGACGTGACTGTTTTCATGATATTTTCACAAGCCTCAAGTTGAACTTGTTTTGAACGGCTGGCTTAAGATGAGGAAAGATAGAGGGGGGAGGGAGGGGGAAAATGAAACTATCATAATGATAACAACAGAACAGAAATATATAATAATATTAATAATGTCAATAAACTTCCAAGGGCCCACATGTGGGCACGAGTAGTTGTTGATAATTGTAAACAGAACCTGTGGGTTCGACATCTCATACACTGATATAAGCCACTTTCAAATTAATTAACCACAGCAGTTAAAAATTATTCATTTGTTCAAACATGTTCAAACTAAAATTAAGCAGGAAGTGGCATGACTTACCTTTTATCTTCTATATTTATCCACAGAGGAACAATATTCCAACAAAAACATTCAAACCAAAAAATATATAGTCCAAATATGTCAAAACATTCATAAATATCCACAAATGGCTGTTGCATCATACTTTATTTATATATATATATATATATATATATATATATATATATATATATATATGTATATATATATATATATATATATATATATATATATATATATATATATATATATACTATGTAATGTATGTACGTAGGGTGACCATTCGTCCGGATTTCGTCCAGTTTTAGAGCCATCTGTCCAGCCGTCTGTCAAGTGTCCGGCTTTTTCACATTTTCATACAATTGTCTGCCACCATTTGTTAATATCATCTGGATCAATTTCCCACCCTTTTTTTTCAATGTTAAAAATATGTTTTTTCTTTTAGATTTTTTTTGTTTAAGTTCATATAGTAACCAGTAAGCTATAAATAACAAGAGGCCTACGGCTGTCATTTTTTGAATCGTCAGCTTTGTCATGCCATATGATGGTATGGCATTGCAAAGACTGTTTTTTAAGTAATGAGTGTTATTACTGATATTTTCTTGTTCATATCATCTTAGTCAATTTGCCACACCTTTGGATGTTCAATGTCAATAAATAATGGCAATAAATATACATTTACTTCATACATTATTCATTAGTTGTCCTACCTTTAGGGCTTTTGTCCTCCTTTTTGGACACAAGTGTCCTCCTTTCCTCATTCATGCCAGTGGTCACCCTAAATGTACGTAGCATCCATTGCCCTTTGACCCTCATTCATCACAGAGTTACTGTTGTTTTCTGAGTATAAGCAGAAGTGCGGCTGTTGCAGTGGATTTACAGCTAAGATAAGAACTAACCCGTTCCGACCGCCACTTCCATCAGTCCTGCTCGCCAACGTACGCTTATTGGAAAAAAGACTATCTGAAGCTGGATTTAAACACCAAACGTGATCCACCAGACTGCTGCATCCTCATTCTCACCCAGATGTGGCTCAACTCTTCTGTCTCGGACACGGCCATTAGCCTGGATGTGCTAAAATCTAAATCTACATTTTCTTTTAACACATATTTTATACAAAATTGGTACATTTTTAAAAGGTTTGAGGGATAGTATTGGGGACTTTGGAAGGACTTAGGTGATTTTCATGTAAAATGCAACCTATTGATGAAAAATTCACGGTACAAAAACACTTCTGGAAGGAATTAATTTTGAAAGTAGAGGTAGCACTGTATTCACATGATAGTATGACTGTTTAGTGATGGGCGAAGCTAAACATCCATAAGGTATGTTGATGTAAATGCAAGCACACCACCTAAAGAAGACAAGCAGCAAGTAAATTATATCGTGTATGTTGTAAATAGCAGGGTGTTTTTACTGGAGTCTGAGAATGCGTTTGATATTTTAAGTGCTTAGGCTGACAGCTGAACCCCTTTAACTGGTAAAAGCTGCAAAACAGGCAACAAGTCCAGCCACGCATCGTCTTCTGTTTGGATCAACGCATTTTGTCGCTCTGATTTGAATATAGCTCTGAGGTCACAGTGCCTTGCTTCAGGAAAATGTCAAAGATAATGATAGAAAATTATAATGTCAGTAAATTAATGTCACTCTTAGATTTTAGATAGGAAAATATATCCTTCATGTAGTAGTACAAGTGGTTACCTACTGTACTGTACCAGCTTGTGTAAGAATGCAAACGTGAAAAAAAGCAATGAGTCTTTTGTCAATAAAAGCAATAATGGAGAAAAACAAAATGAAGCAATAGGAGGAAATGCAGTTAGTAGGAAACTGTGATAAAAAAACTGGTGCATTTTTTATCACATGGAATAACACAGGTCTGTACAGTATGGGGCAAAATAGTATACATTTTTCCACATTAAATCTAATAAAATTCAAGGTGATTAAATGGACTGGGGTTTTATATAAAGCACCAGTGCATTTAAATAAAGCTATATTTATTTTTTAGGTTTTTACTGAAAATCAAAGTGAAAGGGAATGTAATGGCGTATCTTTATGAGTGTTCCCACACAAAAATATAAAGAAAGAAAAGGTAGATTAAAACCTTTTGATACTAAATAAGAATTTGGGTACAGTCAGTTTTGTTGGATTGGCACTTGGACAAAAAACAAAAAAAAAGCGGTTGTAATTATTTTAATTGCATCTCCAAGTATGTGATTAAAAACAATAAAAATATTTTATGAGCACAGCTTCCTGTCTTAATTGTGTGGCCTTGTTATTTTTGTCTGCCCGCAGCTGAAGCCTTCATTTGGCCCTCTGGCTGCTACAAAGTGATCATGAGTGTAATCATCGCGTGCTAACTTTGCAATAAAGCTATACAGTCGACTATTAGAGAAGTTTTTATATAGGTTTAATTGGTTTTACATGTTGGTCTCCCACTTAAACAAAAACAAATGGTTCATACATTTAACATACGTTTACATCAGGGGTCCCCAAACTTTATCCTGTGAGGGCCACATAACTTTTCCTTTCTGTGATGAGGAGCCGGGGTCAGTTTGGAACGGAAAAAGTGTGACGATTGCAGGAATGCCTAAATGTAAAAAATGTATTGTTTTCCAGAAAGCCACAATCAAATAACCCTCTCTGGGTTCTTCACAGAAAAAAAGCCTATTGAACATAAACAGGTCAAAGTTCATCTTAATTATCAGAGCAGAATCTCTGACTTAAATGACTCATATGAGCAGTCTCTCAAAGTTCTTGTGTTAAACTAGTCACTAACTAATAGTTAATAATGAAAATAGTTAAAAGCTAAGGAACATTTTATTGCAAAAGTCCAACTTTATTATCAAATAGAAATACACATATATGAAAAAAAAAAAATAAAAATCTAAATGCTCTCTGGTATTGTTCAGGGGGCCGGACCAAACGTAGAGGCGGGCTGCATCCAGCCCACGGGCCGCAGTTTGGGGACCACAGGTTTAGATGCTTGAGATGGAATTCAAGTTCAAGCTTCCGTCACATGTTGATAGTTTCATTTCTTATTCCATGGTATTGGTGTCTAGTTAAGAATAAGTTGTCTGGCTTCTAATCTGTAATTACATGGAAACCTTATCTCTATCAAAAAGAAAGTAATGCTACTTAACCTGTTTTGGCTTTTTATGGCTATCTTTATGACTTAGTATGTGAATGCTGCTGCTTCTTACTTTCCCAATAATGGGATCAATGAAGTTCTTCTATTCTATTCTGTTCTATTGCAGTGCAGTGCATTGTTCTGTGGCCTTTGTGTAACACTCCATACTTTTCACACATTTCTGCAGAAACACACACCCAGTCATCCATTGTTCCTCCGCTGACATGATTTTAAAGGCTTGTAAAGTGGCAGAAATCCTATGCAAACTATTTTTATGTGCAGAGAAAAGACTGAAACCTGAATATACAAGTTCCAGTGTTGCACATAGAGCCTTTTATGATTTTTACATGTATTTGTCTATGCTGTTATAGGGCTGTAATAGAGTTTGATGCTGAAATGGTACTATCTCCTCTTCAGGGGTGAGTTCGAATATATTATGTGATGTTATTATCTCAGCAATGGGCCTGGGGATTTAAGTGTCTACTAGAGGGAGTAGTGAGCCACTCATTTGGTCTGTCATTTTGAGAAAAACTAACACTGTGGGACCTTTTGTTAAATTGTAATAAAATAATGGAGTAAGAACAGGGTGTGCTTTGTTGGGGGGGTTAAAACCCGGTCATAATTAGGCATATAGTCTGAAAGTCCTTATTATACTTATACGGTGGTCAGTACTCATTGACCCCTGCTCTCCAAAGGGGAGCTGAAGGTATTTTTTTGGGTTTTGTCTTAAACCTGTCCTGTCCATCATCCTTAACAGCAGAATGTTAGTCTGGCTCCTTTTGGAGTTGAATACATTTGCTTTGCCAAGGGAGACTTTTTATGATAAACCACATTTCAATGTTGGATCTGACAAGGAAGGACAGGTGTGTGTGTGTGTGTGCTGAAAACCCTGACAAGACAGTATCAACATTATAAATGATACCAACCATGGTAGCAACAACAAGAACAAAAACTGAGCAAAAAAAAAAAAAAATAGTGAAAAGATGAAAATAAATCAGACCTATTAAATAGGGGTGTAACAGTACACAAACATCATGGTTCGGTACACACCTCTGTTTTGAAGTCACGATTCGGTTAATTTTTGTTGCAGTATAGAAACAAAATGCAAAATTATTTTCTTCCTCAGCACAGTGTTAATTAAACCAAAAAATGTCAATATACAAATGGAAACCGTAAATAATTGTGCTGCTTGGTACCAGTAAGTTAAATGATATATTCTTAAATGATTAATCAAATGTTGAAATTAAAAATAATGAATTCCACATGTTGTACCCTGAGTTACCAACACATGCTGCGTTTGCTGCGTGGTGTGTCCCCTCTATTGGCTGTGTTGACCATTCATAGAAAACAACAGAGATACGACTCTGAAAAAGCCTGTCCACTACACGTCACAAGGACTTTAGCGTCACCCACGTGGGGTTAAGCCCATTCCCCATTGCAGCAAATCTGAAGTAGCATTAGCATTAGCATCTACAAGAGAAGATGGTGCCACAGCAGCTGCTGCATAAACTGGGAAAAAAAGGCGGATTAAACTGGTTCATGTGCTCTCTGTGGAAATAAAGCCTCCTTTTTCCCCCTGCATGTTTTCAAAACAAGCGACGGCACAAAACCTAGCAGGATGCTACTCTGAAATGCTGAACACGTACAGAGCAAGAGGGGAGGGGGGAGTGTTCCTTCATGCATTCTGAGCCAATCAGAGACGCCTCATCACCGGATCATGGACACGTATGTGGAAGTACCGGTAAACTCAAGTCATTTTTCTACAGTGCAAAAACACATACAAACTGACTGTATTTGTGTACCGAACTGAACGTCTGTTTTCAACAGTTCGGTGTGAATACATTTACCGTTACGGCCTTCCTATTAAATAAGGAAGACAAAAAACATAATCAAAACAGAACATTACAAACATCCCAGACAATACATCCAACAAATCCACACAGCAGCAGCTGTTTAGGCCAAACAAAATAATATATGTGGTTCCCATCACATGGATAGGAAAAATTGGGTCGGTAGGTCGGTCATCCATATTTTATTTTATTTACAATTTTATATACCCGTCTTCTAAAAAGAAGCTCAAAAAATTAAGATTTAATATCAGTTATGCTTTACAGCAGTTAGAAAATCAACACATTGCCTCAGATTTGCCATGTACATATACATGTATATTTACAGAATGTTTTAAGAGAGCATAAATCAATTTTAGATGATTGAAATACAATAAAATCTGATTTGACATCAACATTTTGTCTTTTATTGATTTTTTTTTCAACAAAAATACATTTTAACTACAAATGTAAATTCTATCCACATCTAAATATTATTTCAATGAAATAAAGGCCCCAATATTGAAGGCTTTAGTGGACATATACAGCTATCAATTTACTGTTCAAGTTATTTCCTCTTGCCATACTGCTGTTTTGTTACTGGCTTCTTGCCATTCCTCTCACAATCTTGACAGAGCGGGAGTACAGTTTTAAATTTCTTTTTTAGCTCTGGAAGAGGATTTGCATTTGGTTCTCCACACCAGGCACACAAGTCTTTGTGACCAAGAGATGCTCCATAAAGATATGAAACCATCTTCCCAATTAATAAAGAAACGGTGGTGTTTTTGAAACAAACGAAGTGTGAAGTGAGTGGGAAATTAACAGACGATGTACTCTGACTCATCAAGAGGCGAACAGCCAATCAAAACTCGCGCAGCAATCACATGCATTGAGGGTTGTTTTGATGGACATGGACACGATGTATATGGCTCGTCGTTTGTCGCTAGTCATAAATCACGGTGGTCAGACAGGTGACAGATGTTGGTAAACATGAATACGGACTAAATACGGAGAAATAAATTCTCTCATCATCAGTCATTGGGAATTTCGAAGATAAGAGTCAGCAGTCGGCCGGTTCATTATATTTAATTTATTTTGACAAACTGATAAAATGTCTACATAGTCGGCATTTTCGTCGTAAAAAAATTGGGTCGGTCGGGTGACTGGAACCACACATACTATTTTTTTTGGCCTTACATTAATCTGATGTAGTAGATTGACTGTACCAGAGTAAAGAAAAGGCCAGACCAAGGCAGACAGACTGGGGGGACCTCTGTGATAGACACAGCCGTGCAACCACAGACACATGCCCTCCAAGGACCAGGAGCCAACAAGGAGGATCCTACGACCCGGCCAACCAGTGGGATCCAAATTACACCCCCCCCAGAGGTGACAGCGAGTCAGCCCTTCAGCTGGGTGCCCCATCGTGGCTGAGCACAGGCCCCAGGGGGTCAGGGACACAGTAAAATGTAACTCCCTGTGATGTGAAGACTCTGAATGAAACAACACACATAACCTGCTGCACTTTGTGAGCGTTAATGAACTTTAAACCTTAACTCAGTAACACATTAGACTGTCTAAGGTCTCTCTTCCGGGTTATAGTATATATTTTTTAAAGTATTTCGTACATTTTATGGTGTTTTATTTCTTTTAAATTATTGTAATCATAAGTTTGCGATTTTACTACATTTGATCATAATTAATACTTTATATTTATTCCATATTTATTTATTTTACATGGCAAATACAGGTCCTCTGGATCTATTTTCGTTCATTCTCTGACTTGAATGACAATAAACCTTCCTTGAATCTTTTGAATCCTTGAACTAGAACTTTGATTGAAACAAGGAATAAATAAATACAAATCAGAATAACAAACAAAGTTGAAAATTATAGACATTGGGATCAGTGTTGCTCAGTGCCACTCACAAAGGTATCATTATCTTACAGAGTAACAAGTTTCTGTTCCCCCAAGGCTCCTATTTTGGTTCAGATCCATCTTTTCAAGCACTTTAAAGTCTTCTTTTTCATTTTAAATCCTTCATCGTCTTTAAGTATAATAAGGGGTTTTGTGTCTTACACATAATGTAAGAATCTTTCCATAGAATGAGACATTAAAGATAATGACCATGAAACATGTCAAAACAAACCAATCTGCATGTGCAATATGCAAATCAGACCCAGCTTGTCATAAACACATTCCTCTGTCGGCAAGGGTTTGTCAGTCTCCTCCAACATCTCTGTTATGCAACTACATGTTTTACATCCAATCATGGACAAATGCAAACATCTGCTACATATTGTAAAGATCTGAAGACTATTTTAATCGTCTCTACTCAAAGGAAACGTTTTGTGTGAATCTTGTCATCCGTTACCGAAGATGAAGTTAATAAAGCAGACTCTAGTTTATCTGCACATTATATAGACGAGAATGAAAAAAAATAAATAAATAAAATGGAAATAATGGCACACAAGAGCATAGCAGACCAAAAAAGACATACAAATAGTTCCCCTTCTAGAAAAGCACTCCTCCACCAAAGCAGACCTCCCCCCTTAGAATGAAGAGAGGTCCGCCAAGGAGGTTATGGTTTTGCGAGGGGGGGGTCATCAAGATAACTCAAGATCCTATGGACGGATTTTGATAAAATTTTCATGATGTGCTGGGAGTGTTGCAAGGAACAAAGAATTACATTTTGCTGGTGATAAAGAAAAGATCCTGGATTCTGGATCACTTTAAAGTTTTACATTGCGGTAAATGGAGAATAAATTTCAAAGTGATCCAGACACATCCTGAAAATTTCATCAAAATCTGTCCATAACTTTTTGAGTTATCAAACTCTGACCAAATCATAATGTCTTTAATCATTTATTTAGTCTACAGCCCTCTAGAATGTTGCGACAGCTCCCATTCACTTTGAATGGACGTTCCCAGCATTCTGCGGGCGGATTTTTTTCGATAACCGGCCACTGCGCCATTAACGCCCTCAGCCAATGGCAACGAGTTTTGTCACTTCAGATTCATGGCACCATATCACTCCGCAGGTAGTTCGGCCACTTTGAAAGTAAATATTTGCTACAATGTAATGGCTATTTTATCTAATCTGTTAGAGTAGTAGCAGTAATAAGCCATTCACATAGGAGGTGAAGTCTGTACCTACAGAGGTTTCTGTTGTCATGTCTGGATCACCAAGAGGAGGCTGTAGCACACAGTTGGTGCCTATTGTTTCAGTGCAGCAGGCACCTGGGGCTCCTGGAGAAATAGCTAATGGGTGCCCCACATCACCAGCTGATGAAATCTGTCAGAATCTGCATAGCCAGTCTTTATGGGGTATTGTTGGCTTTTGTCATCATACTGCTGGAATGATACCTGTTTGGGATGAGGACTGAGGCTTCTTTGGTGAGAGTTATAGTGAGGTTGGTGGGGCATGGTGTGTCTTCCCCTCTTTTCCTCATAGTTGTTAAAGGTATGGTCTGAATAGCCTCTATCCCCATGAGGCTGTCTGTACCCGTCAGCGTCTCTGTGAGTGTCATCTTGAGAATAGTGGGTCATATGAGGAGAATAGCGCTCTGGTGAAGAGTGATGAGAGTATGCACTTCTGGTGGGGGAATGTCCATACCCAGACCTCCATGTCTTTCGCTGTCCATCCGGACTCCTCCCATAAAGTGAGAGAGACCTGGGAGAACGGGCATGCACATACCTGTCATAGCGCTGCATGCTACTTCGCTCATCCAGTTTCAGTTTGAGGGCCTCAAAATCATTACTTAAGTTTTTAACAGTGGCAGTAAGGGTCTGGACAGTTCAGTGTCATTTTCACGTACAGAGTTAACAGTCTGCATGGGGCCATTGTCTCTAGCAACATTAGCTGGGGATGCAGGCAAACAGCGCCCCCCTAGGTGGAACACTCTAGGAAAGCACTACACCACTAATGTAAACCCAGATATGATTAATACCAACTTCCCAATGAAACAAAATTGTATTAGTAAAAAATCTGGTTCTTTCCCATTTTCACTCTGAAACTGATTTGCTTTACTTTGCAGAACAGTATTTTCTTTTTCTGTTCAAGTCATTTAATGCACTTTCCTCTTTATATAATTCTGATATTAATTCTTCTTCTTTTATTGCTACAATAAAGCACATTGCAGCTTCACTGTTTCAATATAGTCTTAGTGCTTTACCTACACCACAACTACTGATGTTTCAACTATATAACAGTGCACAGTAAAACTTTTGGGAGCAGAATCCATCCTAGACATTTCTGGATTTGTGGTACAGTAGACTTTAGGGTTATAGCAGGACTGTTTTTATGGTGAACTAATGAGAGCCATGTGCTTTTGAAGTCTTCTGTTCCTCTGTGTTTAATTTGAGCTTTAACTAATTAAAGCCATCCGGATTGACGGAAGAAGTAGGTACTTTACTTAGAAAAAAAGAAATATTCACTTTCAGTTGTGATTCCTGGTACTGAAGAGAAGTCAGGTGTTGTTTTTTTTCCCTCTGAATTACTTCTTCATTGCACCATCAGTAAACCCAGCACCTGAGGGTGTGGTTGTGGTACCTGTCCTAGGTCTGGAAAATACTCAACAAGTGTTTACCATAGCACTACATTGCAATGATATGCCTCTGCACTGCTAGAGGGATCAGTTCCATAACAAATAAATACTAAAGAACCAGAAAAGTTACTTTTTTTTCTACATGCTTGACTATCTTGCGTGCAGTCTGGTCAGAGGCATGGCCTTCTATCATCAGAAAATCAACAAACAATTATCCATTAATGATTAAATTTTTTATATTAAAAAAATAATAGATGTCTGAAAATAATAACAAAAATGTGTTTTTCCTCAATTAAACATTTACTCAATACATAAGTCAAAATTATATCATAAAAAGTAAAACATGAGATAAAAAAGTCAAAATTATTAGATAAAAAGTCAAAATTATGTGATAAAAAGGACTGTTCCTCTTTTTTCTTACAAAAATGTTTTGTCCATGTCAGGGGAGACAACTAAGAATATGTTTCTCGGGGAACATCACTGAAAAAAGTTTGAGAACCACTGGCTTAGGATATAAGTCACAGAACCAGGCCCGTTGGAAACGGGCAGGCAAACTCGGCATTTGCCTGGGGCCCCCAAGCTGTCATAAGGGCCCCCAGACAGCGACTCGTTATGAATCAAATGAAATGACAAATTGCGTGTACCCCTTTTAATTATGTGCCAGTCAATGCATGAAAGTGCAATGACGCTGTTATTGGGATCTCCCTCAAGGGGGCCCCCTCGCCCTCCCAACGAACATATGCCTCTGCCCTCCCCCTCCCCCATCAGTCTCGTTGCTGACCTGACGGTAGCACCTGACAATGACCCCCAGTTGACCTGCTACCATAGCAGGTCAACTGGGGGTCATCGTTCAAGCAACCTGCAACGGCAATCATGAAGTGGACATATCCTTCAGGAAGCCAGAAAAGACAGAAGCGAAAGGAAGACGAAGTATCTCTGTAGTTGATTGTGTTTTTGTAAAGCCCTTTGAGACGACTTTGTTGTGATTTAGGGATTTATAAATAAAATTGAATTGAATTGAATAAGAAAAGACAAGAAAGCGGTAAGTGATCATGTATAATTTACATCAAATAAACTAACGTTACGCACATCTCCTTGTACAAATAGTGTGTGTAATTAGTGGGCTCCAAGTTTTTTTTGCCTAGGGCCCCCAAATTCCTTGCAACGGCCCTGCACAGAACAAGACATAGTTTAGTTAACTTAGTTTAACAACGGCAACATTTCTCATTAATTACTGGTTGATGACTGTTTGCTAACACCACAAAGAAGAGCTGTTTACATTACCGGGAACTGAGCTGCGCTTCATTTACATATGCTGTTGTGCGCCGCCCGGGCGGGTAAATAGTTCAAACCATAGATAATGTAACAGCCCCACAATGTTATTGTTGTTTGTTTGGTGTGATTGCGACTGATAATTCTGATAATTGGACAACTGTCCTAAGACAAACTGAAAACATCGCAACACAATTCATGGGTCAGCCATAGTTTTGACATAAATATGAACTGAAAACAATTAAACACGAAAGGTATTTTCAAATCAGAGAGCTCCGTGGATTTGTTTCCATAGGTGACACAGCTGCTTCTGAAGCAGAGATGGTGATATTTTTATTAAAGCTGATTCGCTGTTTTTCGTACGAGTTGAGAGAATTCCTGGGGTTTTCTTCTCCAAATGACACTGGACAGAGAGATAACCATGCAAGTAAACAGCATCAAAGCAGAGCCCAGGATGAACAGTGAGTCTGAGGCCAAGGGTTGATGGGAGGAGGGGGGAAGCAGAGTGGGCTGGCTTCATTTTTATTTCATCCTGAAATAAAAAGTAGGTAAGACCAAATCTCCGTCCGTTTTCCTGGTATGATACAATATATAAACTTAGAAAAAAGTAGGGGTTATGAAATCATCTGGATGGAGAAGTGGGGGTGTCGCAACACCCCCATCCCTCACGGGTGCGACGCCCATGTCTCCTCCTACAGACAGGGATGAGAGCTGAAGCATATAAATACAAGACAAACAGTATGTTTACAGGACATTCCTACAGACCTGAGCTGAAGGTAAGAGCTCTACATTATTACTTATTACCACCTTAGTTTACTTTTAATCTTTATTCTTTATTGTTTCTAACTTTTGGATTTTTTTGGTCAAAGTATTTCTGAATATTTAGACATTTCCTAATATTTAAATCTTTAAATCCCCAAAGTCTACTTTTGTTGTTCATATTTTGTTTTGATTCTATTCCAGCTTTAACTACAAACACAATGGCAGGTAAGTGCATTCATTTTTCCATAACTGAAAAACATCTTTACTACTGCACAGGTTTATCCTGTCTAGAGCAGACGCTCAGCTTCCTGTAATTACTTGGAAAGGTATTTCCGTCAGGTGCTAAAGGCTCATTAATGAACAATTCCTTTTTTTAAATCTCTGCAGATGAGAGCTTTAAGAAGGAGTTCCTGGACACCCACAACTCCTACAGGGCAAAGCATAGTACACCGGCTCTAAAATACAATGAAGAGCTGAATGTTGCAGCTCAGAAATGGGCCGATCACATGCTGCAAATGAATTCCCTGCAACACAGTGACACAAAGGATGGAGAGAATGTATACACCATGTCCAGCTCAGTGACTTTGAATCCTACAGGTGAGCAATAGTAATGTTTTATGACAACTACTATGCAGTGAATCAAGTTTATCAGGTTCCATGTATTGCATTTTTTATCATTTAAAATGTTGCTTAAGAATTTTGCAACCAGACTATATAGAGAATACTTCAACAAACAAATACCATGTTTACATTATAAACATATTGTGATTTTCTCCTTTCTTTACTGTCATATTTTAGGGAAAGAGGCTGTTGATGCATGGTATAATGAGATCAAAGATTACAGCTGGAACAGCCCAGGATTCGGTGGAAACACTGGTAACAACTACAAGATTTTTGCAAAGATTTCATAAACTCTATCTTTGGTACTTCTATTACTATAGATGATTGAAGTAACAGTGTCATTTACTGTTGTTTGCTTAACCATAAAATACCTGAGCATCCTATTCAACCATTCATCTAAAATTCTTAATAACGCTTCAGCAACTAATTCTATTAAATACATGTAAATAATTCAGCAGATTCATCCTCCTATTACCAGATTGTCTTTGGAGTTTCTAGTCTTTTTCTCATGTCTGCCTGTTTTGACCTTTGACCTCAGCCAACTTCGGGCCGTATTCTAATCATTTTCCCTCTGTTTTGTTGCTTCAGGTCATTTCACTCAGGTGGTTTGGAAGGAATCCACTGAGGTGGGTGTGGGTATGGCCACTAATGGCACTACACTGTATGTGGTGGGGCAGTACCGACCGGCCGGCAACATGATCATGCCTGGATATTTTGAGAAAAACGTCCTCCCTCTTGGTAAAAAAAAAATTGCCACACTTTGTGATATGTTTTACTTGGTTATTTACACATTTACAGCTTTATAAGACATGTTTAATTTTGATCACTTCATAGTATAGGACTGATTCTGAAGAGAGAGAGAGAGAGAGAGAGAGAGAGAGAGAGAGAGAGAGAGGGAGAGAGAGGGGTAGATAGATAGATAGATAGATAGATAGATAGATAGATAGATAGATATAGATAGATAGATAGAGATAGATAGAGATAGATAGATAGATAGATATAGATAGATAGATAGAGATAGATAGAGATAGATAGATAGATATAGATAGATAGATAGATAGATAGATAGATAGATAGATAGATAGATAGATAGATAGATAGATAGATAGATAGATAGATAGATAGATATAGATAGATAGAGATAGATAGAGATAGATAGATAGATATAGATAGATAGATAGATAGATAGATAGATAGATAGATAGATAGATAGATAGATAGATAGATAGATAGATAGATAGATAGATAGATAGATAGAGATAGATAGATAGATAGATATAGATAGATAGATAGATAGATAGATAGATAGATAGATAGATAGATAGATAGATAGATAGATAGATAGATAGATAGATAGATAGATAGATAGATAGATAGATAGATAGATAGATAGATAGATAGATAGATAGATAGATAGATAGATCACATTTTATTGTCATCATACAATTGTACAACAAAATTTGTCCTAGACTCATTATTTTTTTTTATTAATCCTGAGTTGAATTGAAAATCAGGTGAAGACAGTTTAGGATACACTTGTACACTTGTACAATGCATAAAACATTAGATGTAACGGCCGTTTTTTCCAATGTCGACTGCAAAATCAAAAGCATGGTCCTCATGCTTACACATATCATCAGTTGTAACATTTGCCTCACTTAGTATTTACTGTCACTTTTCCAGCATAAAGGCTGTGCATTTTACAGCTGGAGGATCTGCAGATGGAGCAAACAGCACCTCGGATAAAGATTCTGAGACAAACAAGGGAGGAGGAACAAAGAAGAAAAAAAACTCCTGCATAATTATGTAAAAGAGGACCACACTGGTACTGAATATTACCCACATATATTTGTACAAACACATTAACCTGACAGAATTTATACAATGTTCATATATATCAAATAAAACTTTGTCTTGGCATTGATTCTTTACGTTCTATTTGTTTGTGTATGACATCTTTAAATGAGTCTGTCTTTATTATTATTATTCTACAGCCCTCTAGAATATTGCGACAGCTCCCAATAACTTTGAATGGACGTTCCAAGCGTTCTGTGGGTGAATTTTTTCGATAATCACCCACAGCGCCATTAACACCTGCTGCCAATGGCAGCGAGTTTTGTCACTACCGATTCATGGTACCATATCGCACCGCAGGTAGTTCGCCACTTTGAAAGTAAATACTCGCTATGTTGAAACGGCTATTTTATCCAATCTGTTATAGTAGTAGCAGTAATAAGCTGTAATAACCCATAGAATAAGTGGGATAATGTATTGCCCACGTGTGACTATTGAAAAATATTTCCCTTTGGGGCAGAACAATATCCCTCCGCCTTCGGTGTTGGGGTGCTGTTTGGCCCTGTTGGGAAATATTTTTCTGAAAGTAATGCATGAGCAATACTAAATCACAGAAATTAATCCAAAGACTAGCATCACTATAATATAGACAATAAAATTGATAATGCAACTGACATATATATATAATGTTAAACTTATACAAGAACTTTATACAAGAACAACATACAGTTTGAGACACTGGAATTTTTCATTGCTTTGTCCATTTTAGATTAAAAATAAATATGTAAAATGATTTTCTATGAATAATGATTAACTCAACATGTTGATCAATGTTGATGTTGTTGTTCACATCAACAAACAATCATTGCAGTCCTCCAGAGTTAATTATGGCGTTCCTCAAGGGTCAGTCCTTGGGCCTATTTTGTTTACACTATATATGCTCCCTTTAGGTAACATCATTACAAATCATGGCATTAATTTTCATTGTTACGCGGATGACACACAGCTATATTTATCGATTAAACCTGACCAGACCAGGCAAATAGATAAACTAAGTACTTGTGTACAAGACATAAAAATTTGGATGAGTGCCAATTATCTTTTACTGAACCCTGAAAAAGCTGAAGTCGTTATAATTGGTCCTAAAGATGCGAGAGACTCCCTAACTGACCAGATAGTTACTCTGGACAACTTAAGTGTAACACCCAGTGCCACAGTTAAAAATTTAGGAGTTTTATTTGATCCAGATCTTTCATTCAAAATGCATATCAAACAAACTTGCAGAACAGCCTTCTTTCACCTGCGCAACATAGCCAAAATTAGGAATATTCTGTCTAAAACGACTGCAGAAAAATTAATTCATGCATTTGTTACATCACGATTAGATTATTGTAACTCCTTACTTGTAGCATGTCCTAAATATTCCCTAAAAAGCTTGCAACTGGTTCAAAATGCAGCAGCAAGATTATTAACAGGATCAAATAGAAGAGAACACATCACGCCTGTGCTCCAAACCCTTCACTGGATTCCAGTTGAGTCTAGAATTAAATTTAAAATCCTCCTCCTTACATATAAAGCCATTAATGGTATGGGCCCCTCTTATCTTAAAGATGATCTGGTTCCGTACCAACCCAATAGAACCCTTCGTTCTCAGAATGCAGGTTTACTGAAAGTTCCTAGGGTTTCTAAAAGTACAGTAGGAGCTAGAGCCTTTAGTTATCAGGCCCCTGTCTTATGGAATCAGCTTCCCTTTAATATTAAAAACGCCGAAACAGTCTCTACATTTAAAATTAGGCTTAAAACATTCCTGTTTGAGAAAGCCTATGGTCAGGTTAGTTAAAAATTATGTGACTCATATATCATGTATACATGATGTATGAGTCACAGTTCAGTCTAGGCTGCCCTAGGAGTTAGAATGCTGGGGGAAGTACAGACACTGAGTTCTTTCTTCTCTTTCTCTTCCTCACATCTGTTTCTGTAATTTTTATAACATATCTTTCTTACCAAGTCTGTTCATGACTAGTCACCTGGTGTCCCCTTTCCCCCCTCCCCCCCTGGGGGGAGTGGTGGCTCTCCTGACAGTGCCTGTACGGGAGCCATGGACGACAGGATCTGGAGTATCTCGCCTGTGCTGACCTGTGACCCCGGACCACCGCCCCTGCCTGTCTGGACCAGCCCCCCTTCCTGCATTTATACATGGACGTTCATCTATAGCCTGTCTGTCCATGGGAGTGGATCTCTCCTTCAATGTGGTTCTCCTCAAGATTTCTTCTTTTTCCCACTGGGTTTGGAAGTTTTTTCTTGCCGAGAAGGAGGGTCTAAGGACAGGGGATGCCTGGGACTTTTCATGTATTTCTGTAGTTGATTATGTTTTTGTAAAGCCCTCTGAGACGACTTTGTTGTGATTTAGGGCTTTATAAATAAAATTGAATTGAATTGAATTGAATCAATATTCACTGAAACAGTCAGTTAGTATAGAAAGTGAAAATCCTTATAACACCTCAGAGAATTATTGTGAATGTCTGAAGAAAACTTACAAATGTTCTGGAAATTCACAGGTTAAATTAATATTCATGCATTTTTTCTCCAAGTTAATTTATCATCTACTACAGTTACAAAGAATTGAATAAACTGTTAATGTTCGTGTTGTCTCTAACTATTTTTCCATTTACACTGATATACCTTTGTCACAAAATGTCAGATTCTTGGATATTGAAACCATCCGGACATGTGTAAAATCAGATTAATATTAATTGAAGATTAATGTGTGCAAACACAATTAAGGTACATTATATTGTTTTAGCAATTTAAAGGTCGATAAATAAAAAGTATCCTGATATCTGAAGGAAAGTGTAAAATTTCTCATTATGAAGGCGTGTAAATAATGACCTGTGTTCATGTCCCACTCCCTACTTTACTGTTCCTGGTCAAAATTGACCGGTCTGTTTGAACTGCTCTTAAATTAGCAGAAAAAACAATTTTCACCACCAAATTTTTATTCACCATTCTTTCACTGGGAACAATGCCTCACAGTAGTGTTTAACATGAATGTATGGAATTAGACATAAAATAACTGGAGTGAGAATACAAATAGGCACTGAAAATGTGTAACAAAATGAACATGTAATGTAAAAAAATAAATGTAAATCCAAAGACCAAACTCAACATGAAATGGTGTGTGTGTGTGTGTGTGTGTGTGTGTGTGTGTGTGTGTGTGCGCCACTCATGCACATGAGTGGCATGTTACACTCAGGTCAGACAAACACAGACATTACATTTGCAGTACTGTTGCTGCTGAACATAAGGATATTGCCTAAAAATAGAGGAAATACATACCATTTAAAAAGCCTGATGTAATTACTAGTGACCATTTTCAAACTGCCAAATACACTACAGAACAGGTGCATCTGGTCTGGACTGTTTTTGTACTTTTTAAAATATAGTTAATAGTTTTATTTCTATGAATGATGCACCCTCTGCTAGATGAATGGTATGGACATTTAAAATTCCTTCTGTGATCAGCAGTGATCGACAGATCAAGTGTTATGGTGATTGGTATTGGTGATCAGACCAAAAAATGATGGTCCTGTATCACTAATTTGCAGCATATCAGGCTCCCAGTGCTTCCTGTTTCTGCCCATGTCCTGGTTGGGGCAGAGCAGCCAGGGCTGGGGCTCATACACTCTTAACCAGACTGGCAGAGGCTGGTGTGTGAGGAATGTGCTGGTGTTGTTGAATAAGTAGAGTCACCAAAGCTTTCCCTAGGTCTACTAGGGAAAGTCTCCTCTGGAAACTCTTCCTCTAACACCAGGTTGGCACAAAATAAAGAGAAAGAGATGAGTTCACATAACAGACACCTGTATAGTCTGTAAACATGATTCTCTGATCAGACTGGAAGGTTTGGTTCAGTGGAAAGACACATAAGAACAGGAAAAAGGCGTGTGTCAGGAGCCAGACAGAATTTGGACCACAAAAGCTTCACGATTTAACACAGTTTATTGAAGGTTTTGGTTGTGGCAGTCAAACAAGGTTTGGTGATCAAAGTGTGGAGTGGTCTCCCCTCCAGATACTGACCGGGCCTGACCCTGCTTAGCTTTGGTGAGAAGCCAAGGTCAGGGGTGTTGGTGTCACGGGGGTGGGTGTGTGTGTGTTCCCCGGTGGCCGAGTGGCGTCTGGTCAAGCTGGTGTCTGGGGTTGATGGATGAAGCTCACTCGCCACGATTCTGGAAGTCCTGGGGGACACACACACACACACAACAGCAGGAGGGGTGAAAGCCAGGCAGAAGTACCATTAAGGAATAGGCAAAAATCTTGGTCAGAGAACAGAAAGGCAGGTTGAGTTTACCGGGACTGGAGATCAGAGGCGTAGTCAAACAGGTTCAGGATCTTCGGGTTGGAGTCAGAGACGTGAAGGTTCAGACAGGTAACAGGCATTGGTTTGCTGACGTTCTGACAAGGGTGGACTGGAAGACTGGGGTTTATATACAGAGGTTGATGGGAGAGAATGCATTGCAGCTGGCAGGTTAATGAGGGAGCACAGGTGTGGAAAATTAGACAGGATAGAGAGCAGGGAACAGAGAGAGAGTCCATGACAGAACCCCCCCTCTAAGGGACGGCCCCAGAAGTCCCCAAAAACAAAAACAAAAACAAAAAAAAAAAACCAAACCGGGCGGGTGGAGGGGGAGCAGGAGGATGGCTAAAACTCCTCCGAATGATCCGAGTCCATAGCAACGTCTTCAGAGAGGACTGGAGAGCAACCCCCAGCGGATGCGGCTGCGCCTTTGTCAGAAGAAGGGCAGACGGAGAGACGAGGTCGCCTTGGCCGGCCCCGACGGGCAGACGGCTGGTCTGGATGCTGCCGATGGAAGTCAGCAATGAGTGTCCGGTCCACTATCTGACGGGTTGGAATCCAGGTCCTCTCCTCCGGTCCATATCCCTCCCAGTCAACGAGGTACTGGATGCCTCTACCTCTCCGTCTGGACCGAAGCAGGCGTCGAACGGTGTAAACCGGCCCACCATCAATGAGGCGAGGGAGAGGAGGAGGTGGAGTTGGAGGAACCAATGGGCTTTCATGTACTGGTTTGATCTTTGAAACATGGAAGGTGGGATGCACCTTCATGGACCTCGGCAACTGGAGCCGTACTGCAGTGGGACTGATGACCCTCTGGACTGGGAAAGGACCAAGGAAACGTGGAGCTAGCTTGCGAGAGTCTACTCGCAGTGGCAGGTCTTTGGTGGACAACCACACCTTTTGGCCAATCTGGTAAGTGGGTGCCGGTATCCTCCGACGGTTCGCCCCGGTGGCATAGCTGGTGACTGACCTGAGAAAGGTCGCACGGGCTTGTGCCCAGGTTCGGCGGCACCGTCGAGCACAGGCAAGTGCAGATGGACAGGAAATCTCTGCTTCCTGGCTGGGAAACAGTGGAGGCTGGTAGCCATACACACACACTGGAACGGCGACATTCCAGTAGCTGAGCAGGTGAGGGAGTTATGGGCATATTCCACCCACGTCAATTGCTGTGCCCAAGACTGAGGTTTACCAGAAGCCATGCACCGAAGGGCCTTTTCTAGCTCCTGGTTAGCGCGCTCAGACTGGCCATTGGACTGGGGATGGAAACCAGAGGAGAGACTGACAGTGGCCCCCAAGAGGTTGGAGAATTCTCTCCAAAAAGTGGAAGTGAACTGTGGCCCTCTGTCAGAGACAATGTCCATAGGTAGCCCGTGTAAACGGAACACATTATCCAGGACAACCTGGGCAGTCTCCCTTGCAGATGGTAGTTTCGGGAGAGGGATAAAATGTGCCATTTTACTAAAACGGTCAACTACCGTAAGAACGACCGTCATACCCTCAGAGGGCGGCAGGCCTGTGACAAAGTCTAAGGCAATATGGGACCAGGGTCGAGTGGGCACGGGCAGAGGCTGGAGCAATCCAGCAGGGGGCTGGTTGGAGGATTTGTTCTGGTTGCAGGTGGGACAGGCTCTGATAAACTCCTTGACATCTTTTCCCAGTGACGACCACCAGAAGCGCTGGGCAATGAGATGGCAAGTGCGACGGACGCCAGGGTGGCAGGCAAGGTGGGAGTTGTGTGCCCACTGTATGACCTGAGATCTCAAGTTGTCTGGGACAAAGAGACAGCCGTCCGGGCATGAACTGGGACCGGGTTGGTCACGGAGGGCCTCTTGCACCTGACTCTCAATATCCCAGGTCAGGGCAGCCACAATAAGGGGATTTGGGAGGATGGGCACAGGTTCCAGGGTGGGATCATCGCTCTTCTGGAACTGGCGGGACAGAGCATCTGGCTTGATGTTTCGGGAACCTGGGCGGTATGATAGAGTGAAGTTGAATCTGGTAAAAAACAAGGCCCAACGTGATTGTCTGGGGTTCAGACGCTTGGCAGTTCGGATATATTCCAGGTTTTTATGATCAGTCCAGACCAGGAAAGGTACGGTGGACCCCTCCAGCCAGTGACGCCACTCCTCCAGGGCTAGCTTGACAGCCAACAGCTCCCGGTTTCCAACGTCATAGTTGCACTCTGCGGGTGAAAGTCGGCGGGAGAAAAATGCGCAGGGATGCAACTTGTTATTCTCTGCCATGCGTTGCGAGAGAACGGCTCCAACCCCAACATCTGAAGCATCCACCTCAACTACAAACTGCCGATTTACATCTGGCATTTGGAGGATGGGGGCTGAAGAGAACCGGGCTTTGAGGAAATTAAAAGCTTTCTCAGCTTCCGGGGTCCATGCGAAGGGGTGTTTGGTACTGGTCAGGGCTGTGAGTGGAGCAGCAACAGTGCTGTAGTTTCGAATGAATCTCCGATAGAAATTGGCGAAGCCAAGGAACTGCTGCAATTTCTTTCTGTTCACTGGAACTGGCCAGGAGGTGACTGCAGAAACTTTTGCTGGGTCCATTTGGATATTCCCTTCGGCCACAATATAGCCCAAGAAAGACACGGATGACGCATGGAACTCACACTTCTCAGCTTTCACATAAAGGGAGTTTTCTAGGAGACGACTGAGGACCAGCTGAACATGACGAGTGTGTTCTGACAGGGTTCTGGAGAATATTAGTATGTCATCCAGGTAGACGAAGACGAATTGGTTCAGCATATCTCGGAGTACGTCGTTCACCAGAGCCTGGAAAACTGCCGGGGCGTTAGTAAGACCAAATGGCATTACCAGGTACTCATAGTGCCCGGTGTGAGTGTTGAAGGCCGTCTTCCACTCATCGCCCTCCCGGATGCGTACTAGATGGTAGGCGTTTCTCAAGTCCAACTTGGTAAAGATCGTGGCTCCTTGGAGTAACTCAAAAGCAGAGTTGATTAGAGGCAGAGGGTACCGGTTCTTCACGGTGATATTGTTCAGACCACGATAATCAATACAGGGACGGAGGGAGCCGTCTTTCTTTCCCACGAAGAAGAAGCCGGCACCAGCAGGAGAGGAAGATGGGCGGATGATTCCAGCTGCCAGAGAGTCTCTGATATAATCCTCCATGGCTTTTCTCTCAGGCGGCGACAGTGAGTAAAGATGACCCTTGGGTGGCGTAGTTCCCGCAAGGAGGTCAATGGCACAATCGTAGGGACGGTGTGGCGGCAGAGAGGTGGCTCTAGTCTTGTTGAACACTCGACGGAGGCTATGGTAGCATTCTGGGACATTAATAAGGTCAGGGGCAGCGCTGGGTGGCATAGAGCTAGGAGGCAATGAGGCAGCATGCAGGCATGACAGGTGGCAGTTATCTCCCCACTCTTTGATGGTTCCGGAGGCCCAGTCGAGATGAGGGTTATGGAGGCGGAGCCAGGGATAACCCAGTATCAATCGCTGACCTGGAGAGCGGAGAAGGTGGAAACGAATTTCCTCTTGGTGGTTACCAGACACTTTCATGGAGACGGGGGCTGTGGTATGTGTGACTGTACCAAGAATGTGACCATCTAGGGCCCGGGCTGGAACAGGAGAGGATAAACAGTGGCTCTCTAAACCTAGCTGATGAGCTAATTCCGTGTCCATGATGTTCGCGTCGGCACCAGAATCTACCAGGGCTGCCAGAGTGTGGGTTGTGTCAGACAGGTGAAGACAGATCTTGATCAGGGGTTTGTGGTTAGTGGAGGGCCGAACGTTCATTGAGCTCACCCAGATCCCTCCTACATCTGGTGAGCCTCGGCTTTTACCGGACAGGTGGCGACTCGATGACCTTCCCCGCCACAGTACAGGCACAAGTTTAACGAGATGCGTCGTTGACGCTCTGCGGGATAGGTGGAGGCACGGCCGATCTCCATAGGTTCAGACAGGTCCAACTGGCTTGATGGAGTGACAGAGGTGGGCAAGATGGGAGCTGGATTGTGCTTGGGGCTTGTGGTTGGCAGGTTCAGGCGTCCTCTTTCCCTACGGCGAGTCTGAATTCTCCGATCGATGCGGATAGCTAGGGCGATCGCTTCGTCGAGGGTGGTGGGTGTGTCATGGGACACCAGCTCGTCTTTGATGTAGTCTGCCAGGCTGTGGTAGAAGACACTCACCAATGCCTCCATATTCCAGGAGGTCCTCATTGCTCGGGTCCTGAAGTGGATTGAATAATCCGCGACTGTACTTCTGCCTTGGCGAATGTTCAAGAGACCCTGTGACTTCTCTGCTGGGGTGGACTCCAAGTCAAAAACCTTTAAAATCTCCTTGGCAAACAGGTCAAAGGATGAACATGCCAGAGTTTGGCGTTCGAATTCTGCCGTTCCCCACAGCCGAGCTCGGCCCGTCAGGTGAGTGATAGCGTAGGCAACCTTTGCTCCCTCCGTAGAAAAGGTTCGGGGCTGTAGGGAAAACTGGAGGCGACAACTGGTCACAAATGCCTGGGCCTGGGTCGGGTCGCCATCAAAGCGCTCAGGGTTGCCGATCCTTGGCTCTGGGGTATTGGTATCTGGCCCGGAAACTGGAGCTGGGGTTGGAGCTGGAGCTGGGGCTGGAGCTGGAGCTGGAGCTGGGCCAGACGGGGGAATCAGAGAAGTGAGCAGCTGCAAGGTCTGGTCAAGACGTCGTCGTTGCTCTTGAACCTCTTGTTGCTGCTGCTGAAACAGCTCTTGTTGTTGGTGAAAGAGTTGGATCATGGACGAGATGTCCCCAGCCATCTTATGCATTTCTCCCTCTGCATTTTGCAGGCGCTGCATTGCGGTTGGTGGTTCTGGGTTGGTGGTGTCCATGATGGATGTGTCGTGCGCTGGGTCCATACTGGTCAGAACGTACTGTCAGGAGCCAGACAGAATTTGGACCACAAAAGCTTCACGATTTAACACAGTTTATTGAAGGTTTTGGTTGTGGCAGTCAAACAAGGTTTGGTGATCAAAGTGTGGAGTGGTCTCCCCTCCAGATACTGACCGGGCCTGACCCTGCTTAGCTTTGGTGAGAAGCCAAGGTCAGGGGTGTTGGTGTCACGGGGGTGGGTGTGTGTGTGTTCCCCGGTGGCCGAGTGGCGTCTGGTCAAGCTGGTGTCTGGGGTTGATGGATGAAGCTCACTCGCCACGATTCTGGAAGTCCTGGGGGACACACACACACACACAACAGCAGGAGGGGTGAAAGCCAGGCAGAAGTACCATTAAGGAATAGGCAAAAATCTTGGTCAGAGAACAGAAAGGCAGGTTGAGTTTACCGGGACTGGAGATCAGAGGCGTAGTCAAACAGGTTCAGGATCTTCGGGTTGGAGTCAGAGACGTGAAGGTTCAGACAGGTAACAGGCATTGGTTTGCTGACGTTCTGACAAGGGTGGACTGGAAGACTGGGGTTTATATACAGAGGTTGATGGGAGAGAATGCATTGCAGCTGGCAGGTTAATGAGGGAGCACAGGTGTGGAAAATTAGACAGGATAGAGAGCAGGGAACAGAGAGAGAGTCCATGACAGCGTGTATCCACACAAGACATTGTTCAGTCTGAAATGAGTGAGTCATGACATATGTGTGAATATATGTATTGATTTTTCTCTTACAAAAAAACCCCCTCTCAAACTCATTTTCTTTCAGGGACCACAATTAGCGTGATTTGATCACCAGGGTGTCATACCAGTAAAATAATACCATAATAACATATAAATAATGACAACTGCAAATGTTTGTTTTAGTGCAACCCCCCCGCCCCAATGATGAAAATACTTAGTTTTATAAAGTATCCACATGACAAATTTGTGAATAAACTGAAAAAAATGACATTTTATAAGAAAAATAAGGGCAATTTTCACAATATTCTGCCTGAACTTATCATATGTCCATGTGCATTATGGATCCAATGTACAAAGACATTAAACACTTAGTAACAGAAGCAGAAAATGTTTAAAATTGTGCTTAATTTTCTTTAGACATTTCACGTTGTGCAAATTATTCTTTAATTGTTACAGGATAGTTTGTAAATGTAAATATTTTCATAATGTAATCTTAGTTTTTCCACTAAAAACATAATACAAATTGAAGTTACCACCCTTTATAAAGAAAGAAGAAACTAAGAAGAAAATATGAAGGCATTATTTTTCTTTTAGGTAATTATGCCCTTCAGTCCAGGGGCCACATTGGAACGTGTGGCGGGCCGCATTTGGCCCCTGAACCGCATGTTTGAAACCCCTGTTCTAAATGGTAAGTTATGTATTGAGAGAAAGATGTACAGTTGATTTGTTGATGGGTTTGACACTATGTAGAAAATCAAATATTGTCTTGTTATCTGAACCCGCTTTATCCTCACTAGGGTCATGGGGGTCATTGGGGGCCTAATCCAGCTACAATGGGTGAAGGCGGGGTACACCCTGTATGAGTCTCCAGTTCATCTCAGGGCTGAACATATATAGACAAACAATCACTCTCACATTCACACCTATGGGTAATTTAGATTAACCTATTAACCTATCAGTGCATGTGTTTGGATGGTGGGAGGAAACTGGAGTACCTGGAGAAAACCCACGCAGATATGAGAAGAACATGTAAACTCCACACAGAAAGGTCCCACCCACTGGTGTTGGAATCGAACCAGGGACCTTCTTGCTGTGAGGCACAAGTGCTAACCACTGCACCACCCATATAGCAATCATCATCATCATCATCATCATCATCATCATCATCATCATCATCATCATCATCATCATCATCATCATCATCATCATCATCATCATCATCATCATCATCATCATCATCATATGTTGTACCCTTTATTTATAAAAACCAAACAAAAACAAGTCAACCCTGATTTTACTATGAAACTAATTTGCTTTGCTGCTTAACTTTACTTTGCAGAACAGTATTTTCTTTTTTTGTTTGAGTCATTTATGCACTTTCCTCTTTATATAATTCTGATATTAATTTTTCTTCTTTTATTGCTACGATAAAGCACATTGCAGCTTCACTGTTTCAATATAGTCTTAGTGCTTTACCTACACCACAACTACTGATGTTTCAACTATATAACAGTGCACAGTAAAACTTTTGGGAGCAGAATCCATCCCAGACATTTCTGGATTTGTGGTACAGTAGACTTTAGGGTTGTAGCAGGACTGTTTTTATGGTGAACTAATGAGAGCCATGTGCTTTTGAAGTCTTCTGTTCCTCTGTGTTTAATTTGAGTTTTAACTAATTAAAGCCATCCGGATTGATGAAAGAAGTAGGTACTTTACTTAGAAAAAAGAAATATTCACTTTCAGTTGTGATTCCTGGTACTGAAGAGAAGTCAGGTGGTGTTTTTTTTCCTCTCAATTACTTCTTCATTGTACCATCAGTAAACCCAGCACCTGAGGGTGTCGTTGTGGTACCTATCCTAGGTCTGGAAAATACTCAACAAGTGTTTACCATAGTACTACATTGCAATGATATGCCTCTGCACTGCTAGAGGGATCAGTTCCATAACAAAGAAATACTAACGAACCAGAAAAGTAACTTTTTTTTCCTACATGCTTGACTATCTTGCGTGCAGTCTGGTAAGAGGCATGGCTTTAGTGTCTCCTCCTACAGACAGGGATGAGAGCTGAAGCATATAAATACAAGACAAACAGTATGTTTACAGGACATTCCTACAGACCTGAGCTGAAGGTAAGAGCTCTACATTATTACTTATTACCACCTTAGTTTACTTTGAATCTTTTGACTGTATTGTTTCTAACTTTTGGATTATATTTCTGAATAGTTAGACATTTCCTAATATTTAAATCCCCAAAGTCTACTTTTGTTTTGATTCTATTCCAGCTTTAACTACAGACACAATGGCAGGTAAGTGCATTCATTTTTCCATAACTGAAAAACATCTTTACTACTGCACAGGTTTATTCTGTCTAGAGCAGAAGCTCAGCTTCCTGTAATTACTTGGAAAGGTATTTCCGTCAGGTGCTAAAGGCTCATTAATTAATAATTCCTTTTTTTTTATCTCTGCAGATGAGAGCTTTAAGAAGGAGTTCCTGGACACCCACAACTCCTACAGGGCAAAGCATAGTACACCGGCTCTAAAATACAATGAAGAGCTGAATATTGCAGCTCAGAAATGGGCCGATCACATGCTGCAAATTAATTCCCTAGAACACAGTGACACAAACGATGGAGAGAATGTATACACCATGTCTAGCTCAGTGACTTTGAATCCTACAGGTGAGCAATAGTAATGTTTTATGACAACTACTATGCAGTTAATCAAGTTTATCAGGTTCCATGTATTGCATTTTTTATCATTTAAAATGTTGCTTAAGAATTTTGCAACCAGACTATATAGAGAATACTTCAACAAACAAATACCATGTTTACATTATAAACATATTGTGATTTTCTCCTTTCTTTACTGTCATATTTTAGGGAAAGAGGCTGTTGATGCATGGTATAATGAGATCAAAGATTACAGCTGGGACAGCCCAGGATTCGGTGCAAACACTGGTAACAACTACAATATTTTTGCAAAGATTTCATAAACTCTGCTATCTTTGGTACTTCTATTACTATAGATGATTGAAGTAACAGTGTCATTTACTGTTGTTTGCTTAACCATAAAATACCTGAGCATCCTATTCAACCATTCATCTAAAATACTTAATAACCAGGGGCGGAGCGTTTGGTTCACTGTAGGGGGGGGGCAATGACCTGTAGTGGGCCCTTTATATCCTAGGTCTAGTACAGGTAATGTTTGTGTTCATTCCAACACCATGGTTTTAATTAGTCCTTACGTTGATCTTCCTCAAGGCATAGGCATTTTGTTTTTGTTTTTTATGTCTTGTGTGTTTATGTTTTCAGATTGTTTCTCTATAAAAGTAGACTATAGACTCCTTCAAAGTCAACGTCATTCAAACATAAGAGGAAGTTGCGTGCCCAGACTGGACTAAAAAAAACTGCATGGAAACGCTGTTGTTTATATAGATGACAGATCTACAGCAGAACTACAAATGCCTAGTTGTTGTTTTGTCAATTGTCAGAATCGTTACAAGGACAGAGTTAAATTGTATAGAATTCCATCTGGATCTCACCCATTCAAAAAAAATCGACATCATCTATGGTTACAAAGATCCAGTGTGTGGACTGGGATGAGAGCACGATCAGGAATGTCCATTTGTCTGTCCTTCCTATTGTAACCACAATCTGGACCTTGAATAAAACTGCAGCAGCATGACCCAAACCTACAATGAAGTACAGACTGAAAATAAAATGAAAGATATGGGAGATATACAAATAGGTGGTTAAGTGAGTAACAAGGGATAATGTATTGACCACGAGTTACTGATCAAATATTCCCCCGACGGACTGAACAGCGACCGACTGTGAAGGCGGTAGGAATACATTATCCCGCTTATTCTACGGGTTATTACAGTTTATTACTGCTACCACTCAATCAGACTGGATAAAATAACCGTTACAAGCTAGTGAATATTTACTGTCAAAGTGGCCAAACTACCTGCGGAGTGATATGGTAACGTGAATCTGAAGTGACAAACTCGTCGCCATTGGCAGCGGGTGTTAACGGCGGTTATTGAAAAAAATCCGCCTGCTGAAGGCTGGGGACGTCAATTCAAAGTGAACGGGAGCTGTTGGAACATTCTAGAGGGACGTAGAATAAACCTGGTAAATTAAACCAGAGGAAGTTATACACCTGCTAACAGATTAGCCTGTTAGCTTTCTCTAGTTAAGGGAATAATGACTCCAGACTCTTCTGTTATTAACACCATTATGAGCATGTGTAAAACACGTTTGACACATGCACACACATAACAGTCGTATACACTTGTAGGCGCAAAGGTTTTCATCAGTCTACATAGAAGGCTTGTTAATTAAGTACATATACATCAGGCTATTGTGTACTAGGAAACTTACCGATATCGTCTGTCCACTCTTTTATCAAGTAAGGATCCGGTAGGCGATGCTCACTTTTAAAGCGCTAATTTATTTATGTAACATTCTAGATCTTAAAAAGACACAGATTTAGCATAGTCTGACAGCTTTAAATACCGGTCTTCGGAAAGTCCTGGCTGCGCATGCATCAATTTTTTTGTTTGCAAACATGTCAGTTATGTGTGCGTGAGGGAAGGTGCGTTCACGAACCGTAGGAATTTTAAATAGCCAGGGTACAGGTGGTGACTGTTACTTTGTAGCAAAAGCGAAGCATGCGAGATTAACTTTACGAACTCAACACACTCAACAATCAAGGGCATATTTACAGTTGTTTTATTTTCCAATGCAATCGGGAAATAAGCATTTATAAATACAATATATATATTTAAATAAATCAGATAGTTGTAGCTTAAGTCCATGTGGGCCCCTGATCCATGCGGGCCCGGGACGACCGCCCCCCCGAATGCTCCGCTAGTGTTAATAACGCTTCAGTAACTAATTCTATTAAATACATGTAAATATTTCAGCAGATTCATCCTCCTATTACCAGATTGTCTTTGGATCCTTCCACAGTTTCTAGTCTTTTTCTCATGTCTGTGTTTCTGTTTCCGACCCTGCCCGTTTTGACCTTTGACCTCAGCCAACTTCGGGCCATTTTCTAATAATTTTCCCTCTGTTTTGTTGCTTCAGGTCATTTCACTCAGGTGGTTTGGAAGGAATCCACTGAGGTGGGTGTGGGTATGGCCACTAATGGCACTACAATGTATGTAGTGGGGCAGTACCGACCAGCCGGCAACATGATCATGCCTGGATATTTTGAGAAATACGTCCTCCCTCTTGGTAAAAAAACTGCCACACTTTGTGATATGTTTTACTTGGTTATTTACACATTTACAGCTTTATAAGACATGTTTAATTTTGATCACTTCATAGTATAGGACTGATTCTGAAGAGAGGGGGTAGATAGATAGATAGATAGATAGATAGATAGATAGATAGATAGATAGATAGATAGATAGATAGATAGATAGATAGATAGATAGATAGATAGATAGATAGATAGATAGATAGATAGATAGATAGATAGATAGATAGATCACATTTTATTGTCATCATACAATTGTACAACAAAATTTGTCCTAGACTCATTATTTTTTTTTTATTAATCCTGAGGTGAATTCAAAATCAGGTGAAGACAGTTTAGGATACACTTGTACACTTGTACAATGCATAAAACATTAGATGTAACGGCCGTTTTTTCCAATGTCGACTGCAAAATCAAAAGCATGGTCCTCATGCTTACACATATCATCAGTTGTAACATTTGCCTCACTTAGTATTTACTGTCACTTTTCCAGCATAAAGGCTGTGCATTTTACAGCTGGAGGATCTGCAGATGGAGCAAACAGCACCTCGGATAAAGATTCTGAGACAAACAAGGGAGGAGAAACAAAGAAGAAAAAACCCCCCTGCATAATTATGTAAAAGAGGACCACACTGGTACTGAATATTACCCACATATATTTGTACAAACACATTAAACTGACAGAATTTATGCAATGTTCATATATATCAAATAAAACTTTGTCTTGGCATTGATTCTTTACGTTTTATTTGTTGTTTGTGTATGACATCTTTAAATGAGATATCAAATAAAATCACTATCTTTATCACTTAAAAACACACTAGAAAAGAATAAAAGGAACAAGAAGAAGGGGGTGCTACAGGTCAGCCAGGCCACCAGGGGGCAGACAAAACAGTCCGGGCATTCACCCTACTTCGTGCTACATCTGTGCACAAAACCAAATAAACTAAAAAAAAAATAAGGGAATGAAAGAATAAATAAAACCGTGAAAATCATGCAAAATGAATCTACCACAACCAGGGGAGTGTGAAGCGTAGTGAAACCCCGGACCACCAGTCCCTCCACCGCCTGGCCGTCCCACCAGACCTGCAGCACAGAACAAAGGGAAAAGAAAGTTATAAAAAAAACCCTGTCAACTAAAATCTGGCCTTCTTGGAGGGGACAAAAACAAAACAGCAGTGGCAGTATGCCTATCAAGAAAACAGAAATAAAATAGTTAAAAACATACCACCAATAAAAACAAATGTTAAGATACAAAAAAAACCCTTTGACCACTGAGCCCCACGCTGTCGAACAGCTGACTGCTCGGTCATCAGTGCAGCGGCAAAACATAAAAATACAGTTAAAATTAATAATAAAAAAAAACACTCATCCACAGCCTAAGTGATTCTATTTCCGGTCGATTTCCGGGTAATGGGGCCTAAGTAACGTCAGCTATGCGACGTCTGATATGTAGTCCAAACAAAGTCCAAATAATGACATATTTTTACACGCTAATAAATCACAAAACACGTATCAAAGAAACTCCAAACGCACATCATTGGTTATGATTTTAATTGAAGTACAGCAAATGTGTGATTCAGGGCATAAAGTAAAGTGGACCAGAAAATAATTATTTTCTCCTCATCCACTCTCATGTTACATTTTTCCAAACTTAGGCCCAGTGGACTGACCGGAAGGGGCGGAGACTTAGGCTCCCTATAGTGAATAGCACAATTGCTACATGCGGAAGTGGGTGGAGTTTATTCCTATGGTGGCTGTACAGGGACAATTTACCACCGGTTACATATGTATTACTTGTTGTCTGTGTATGACATCTTTAATTGAGTCTGTCTTTATTATTAATATACACTGTTGTATTTTGTGACCAATAATAGTTCTGAGTATTATTATCCATCAGCACAAAGGATTTTCCATGTGAGTAGATAAGATAAGATAAGATAAGATAAGATAAGATAAGATAAGATAAGATGAGATGAGATGAGATGAGATGAGATGAGATGAGATGAGATGAGATGAGATGAGATAAGATAAGATAAGATAAGATAAGATAAGATAAACCTACATCAGTTCCACAGTGGGGAAAATTATCATTAGTTACACCAGCAAGTAGGACAGTAAGAGTGAAAAGGTTAATATACGGTAAAAGAACAATATACAATATAAACAAGGAATATAAGAAGTAAAGAAAATAGAATATGTACAATGTCAAAAATAACAGATGTGCAAATGAGGTGAAGTGGCGGGTGACAGATGGTGATGACTGGAAATATGTATTTACAATGCTCACGACAATATAACACTGCAGACTGATTCATTTGACAACTAAAATAATGATCTACTACAAAATCTTTGAATATTGGGTTTTTAGTCAAGATCTCATTCCAAACAAAAAACAAACCAAAAACTAATATAAATGTGACCAAAAAACTTGACTATTAACCTCCTCAGACCCTGCGTCCACGTACCGGTACAAGACTTTCACAGTTTAATTGGAGAGAAAAATAGCAAAGTACCTTATATAAAAAATGTAAAAATGGTACTGCTTCCAATAAAGGTTATTATTTAATGTAAACAAAGTCAAAATGAGTCCTTTCCTGGGTCTGAAGACTCAGTGAAGGTATCTTATTAACGTCATAATTAAAATGCAAACTTCATGTTACAGAAGGAATTCAGTCTTGGGTCCAAAATCTAATGATAGTCCAGCAACAAAAATCATTTTTAGACATCTCCGCTAGAGGGAAGCAGATCAAAATAGAAATGGTTCTACTGTATGTGCTATGATGCATGTTCAACATAAGAAAATAAGGACAGGACAAAATGAACTCATTTTAAAATGAAGCTGTTGCAAACCCTTCTTTGATATGATAATATAATGTATTTATTGTGGGTATGAATGTAAGGAGTGGGAGGGTGAGTGGAATGTCCTGTTGGCAGCAGACCCCTCTGTCCAAAACTAATTTCCTAGGGAGACAAATAAAGATACTTTGACTTGACTTTGATATTTAGACATATATTTATAATTTCCGGTTATAGTTAGTTGTATATATATATATATATATATATATATATATATATATATATATGTAATCATGTCAAAAACCATGAAACAATACAAAATACATATTATTATCACTGTTTTAACTGTCCATAAATAATCCTCTCAAATGCATGACAGTCAATAACATGAGCATCATCGCCACCTGGTGTCTAAATTCAGGAGGTGCAGGCTGGGTAATGGTAACACACCAAGTGGTATTTGATCTCATACTCTGTTAAATCATAAATAGAGTAAAAACAAACAAAAACAGTAGCCTATCCATCTATCTGCATTACATTCATTCTGAATTTTTTTGTTTTAAATCTGTATCCAGTTCAGTCAGTGTTGTGGAAGTTACTTTACAAGTGTAGCTTTCTAAACTGCCAGTAGTTTAGCACAGCAAGAGTTTAAACAAACTATGTTTCTACCTCTGCAAACATGGTGAGTTATTTTAACAACTTTTTCCCAGTGTTATGTTGAGAAGGCACATGTGGTATAAATGAAACTAAATATTGTCACGTTTGCTGTGGCACATCACTATAGTGTGGAGGCCCAGATGTGCAACAGCCCGTTTGCATGTGCTGTTTGTCCATTTCCTGTTTTATTTTGGTGAGGCTTTCCTGTTTCTTTGTGTGCACTGTCTGTCTGGTCTGTGCCTTCCATGATTGTTTTCACTTGGGGTTCATTACCTCCTTTCCTTTATACACCCCCCTTCTCTGTTGCCACTGATGTTCATGTTTTGTTCCCTGTTCATTGTGAATAGTTTTACAATTTTGTTTTGTTTTGTTATTTACTCCTATTTTGTGCCACAATTATGAAGATAATTTTGTTGTTTTTTTCTAGTGATGGACAATCCAAAGCTTTCTGAACCACTGAATCAATCTGAAATTGCTCAGTTCCTTCAATGCTTTTATACAATTAAATGTGGTGACATCTGTTGGATACAATAATATACTGCATTCACATGAAACAGTGTAAAAGGGGTCCTGAAATATTAAGGCACCGGACTGTTTGTTTAACAATAAATAGTCTACAGTAAGTGCATGTGGAAATACTTGATTTTGTCCTTTATAGAAAAATAATAATGTACTTGGGTGATTATGGCATCGTATAATACTGCAAATTTTAGATACTTAGTTTTGTAAGAGTAATGGAAATAGAAAAATAGTTACAAAATTAAACAAAAGTGAACTGCATGTGGAACCAGGGTCTGTGATGACAGTCTGTGTATGCAGGTAGCTACATAAATCATTGTATACTGTGTGAATGTCTATCTGCCAGTGCAAGTTAATCTAATGTTTTACCAATCTGACCTTAAATGTCACTTTCCCTGGTTCAAAATCTGGAAACTATGAAATGGAAGCAAAACTGTCTTCTCAAAAACCCATCGTCTTTTGAGGGACTGTGTCCATTTCTAAGCATTTTAAGTTCGACAACTATGCCCTTCATTTCAAGCTGGAGTGACACATCACTGGTGACAATTGATATGCATGGGACAAAACAAAGCTTAATTTGGGGAGTCACGTGATTTTTTTGCCTAATGAAACAAGGTTTTGAAACATCTTGTCACGATATCTGTGGTGTGTGAAACCTCGACACAGAGTCGACTAGTTTTTTCCTCATCTTGAGAAGATATTTTTCTTAGTTTTTTTGTCCACTTGAAAATATATTTTTGTTCATTTTAGTGTAAATAAAGACAACTGTTGCTCCTTGTAAAAATAAAATAATTATGACAATTTGTTGTCTTGAGCATTTGGCTCCTGTGTGATTCTGTAACAGAATGCACTGGTCTTAACATGGATCCAGTCGAGACAGGAGCAGTGATGGCTGCCTTAAGTGTTCAAAGACTGAAAGTAAGAGATCACAAGCACCAGCTCGCTGCATTATCCTGTGCGCTGCAACAACTCACTGAACAGCATAGGAGAAATGAACAGAGGATGGTTAACCAGATTCTTCAAATGAATCAGACTTTGCAGTGCATCCTGATGTTCTTGGAACCAGCTTCAGGTACCAGAACCCTGTCCTCACCTGCACAGGTGGTACCACTGACAGCCTCAGCTTCTCCCCTGGCAACTGGAAACCACCATGTTTCTCCAACTCCACAAGTTCTCTGGAGGACGGGAGATTGTCAGACATCTATGTTTCAGTGCAAATTGCACTTTAACTCAAGCCCCATTCCTTCGAATCTGAGGATACTGAACTGACATTCATAGAATCTCATCTGAAGAGACAGGTGGCCGAATGGGCAACTTCTGAGTGGGACATTGAGTCCCCCGCCTGTCAATGAGCTGAAAGATTCTTTGCTGCCATTTGTCAGGTCTACGATTGATCAGTGTCATCCAGAGAAGTGGTGAGGATGATGTAGAACCTTCGACAGGGACAGCTCGGTGTGGCTGACAACACCATCTGGGTCCGGTTAGCAGCAGCAGGGACCAGGTGGTTCCATCAAAGACCAGCTTGCACCTGGATTCCCTCACTGACTTGGCCACTTGCCTGTGAGTGGGACAAGGAGAGGTGCCTCCACACGCCATTTCCGGTCCCAGTGATGATCCAACATGGGAGAACATCCAGAGAGCCCCAGTTATGTTGAATTGAAGGAACCAATGCAAATAGTGAGAACCAGACTAGGCTTTGGTGATAAACCGAAAATTTACTGTAACCGAAATTTACTACAATAACCGCCGTCATTTTTCCCATGATGCAAAATTAGATATTTTAATAAGAAAAATAAAATGTGTTTTTTGTCTATTTTGACTGTGTGTGTTGGTACAATATGTTCTTTAAGACTGTGTGCAGCATGTGTAGTCACGTGACTCTACCCATCCAGTCTGAACAGAAGAGAAACAAACACTGAGGCAGAGTTGCCAGATGTATGCTAATTATCATATTTCTGTACAATGTACGATCAACAATGGGAGAAAATCCAAAATGTACGATCATTTCAGTTGGTTTCCCAAACACGCCTGTCTCTCTGACACCAAGAATCATTTTGCATACGTTGCACTCAGGCAGTATAAAAGACACAAACCACACACAGGGCTGCTGTCATGACAACCAACAATACAGTATCTGCACAAGTGGCCATGGCATCAGGTGATGACAATGACATCAAGGTTGAATTCAAGTCTTTCTAATTAGGTAATTAACACGTTTGTGTCCCTTCACTGAAAAAAAAAATCTTTCTAGTCTGATAGTAGCCTTGTAACCTGACTCACATCATCTGGCTGTGTTTCGCTACGCTCACGCAGCCATCTGAGTACTGTTAGGTTCAGGTTTTCTTCAAAACGAAGGAGCCAATTAGTGTCATGTGTTCAATGTGAGTGGCTGAAGTGGCGTGTCATAAAGATGACGGACAGATTCTTCATCTAATCACATGCAAGGATTTTAGATAAGGCCTCTCGTGAGATAGCATCTGGTGACAGACAGGTTAGTAGCCTTGTGCATTTGCATTCTTTTTGCGCTATAGTTTACCCAGTAGCCTACTACAGGGACATTGTGAATTACTGTTTAAAAATTTGACATAAAAGTACTTTTGAAATTAAAATACATAAATAAATTAAAATATATACTACATAAAATGGCTACATTGTATGCGTTTTGTTTGTGTATGATAATTTCTCCCAAAATTTTGAGGTTTTGGTATGACAGGTGCACATTTCTTACCTGGCAACCCTGCAATGAGGAAATGACCGATGGTTCAAATGCAGAAGAAGCTGAAACAGATGTCGACCAAAAACTGTAACACAAGTCCTGTTGTACTTGTTCCGAAAAGAAATATGACATCTGTCTCATAAAGTTTTTCACTACTAAGGGAGGGGGTGGCACAGAGTGCACTGCTCCGTTACCACATCAGAGGATTAAAAGACACAAACTAACTTGTCGTTATGGACCCAAACATGTGTACCCAGTTATAGAGTGAAAGGTGTCATGACCTCCGCTCCAGTGACCTTTCCCCCAATCTCCACACTCACCTGGTCCTGCACTGCGCAGCTGCAAGCCGTTCCTAATCGGTGGCTATATAAGCAGTAAGGCTTGTAGCTGCCAGTGCAGGACCATTCAGATATGTCACCTCCATAACCCGGACTTTTGCTTCCATCTCCCCAATCACCATAACCCGGACACTCATCATCACCACGGACTCTGGCCGTCCACCCCCAGGTTGTGTTTGTCTTGTTTTTATGTTGTTTTGTTATTAAATTATTTTGCCCTTCAGTACTGTGCAATGGAGTCCTCCTTTCACCTCACCCCGATCCGTGACAGAATGGTCCTGCCACCATCTGGACTCCGCCAGTGCTGAAGGGACCCTTTTTGTTTTTAGTTTTCCCCGTTTTGTTCTGTCTAAAGTCTGTCCAGTCTTGCGTTCTGTCCCTGTCTGTGTATTTCCCAGTTAGTTATGTTTCCCTGCCCCAACATTCAGTTTATCTGCCCAGCGTCCTGTATATCCTTCCTAGCGTTCTGTGTTTCTGGCTTAAGCGTTCTGTGTTTCTGGCTTAAGCGTTCTGTGTTTCTGGCTTAAGCGTTCTGTGTTTCTGGCTTAAGCGTTCTGTGTTCCTGGCTTAAGCGTTCTGTGTTCCTGGCTTAAGCGTTCTGTGTTCCTGGCTTAAGCGTTCTGTGTTCCTGGCTTAAGCGTTCTGTGTCTCTGTCCCGTTCTGTGTCTCTGTCCCGTTCTGTGTCTCTGTCCCGTTCTGTGTCTCTGTCCCGTTCTGTGTCTCTGTCCCGTTCTGTGTCTCTGTCCCGTTCTGTGTCTTTGCGTTCTGTGTCTTTGCGTTCTGTGTCTTTGCGTTCTGTGTCTTTGCGTTCTGTGTCTAGCGTTCTGTGTCGCTTTCTAGCGTTCTGTGTCGCTTTCTAGCGTTCTGTGTCGCTTTCTAGCGTTCTGTGTCGCTTTCTAGCATTCTGTGTCGCTTTCTAGCGTTCTGTGTCGCTTTCTAGCGTTCTGTGTCGCTTTCTAGCGTTCTGTGTCGCTTTCTAGCGTTCTGTGTCGCTTTCTGTGTCGCTTTCTGTGTCGCTTTCTGTGTCGCGTTCTGTGTCGCGTTCTGTGTCGCGTTCTGTGTCGCTTTCTGTGTCGCTTTCTAGCGTTCTGTGTCGCTTTCTAGCGTTCTGTGTCGCGTTCTGTGTCGCGTTCTGTGTCGCGTTCTGTGTCGCTTTCTAGCGTTCTGTGTCGCTTTCTAGCGTTCTGTGTCGCTTTCTAGCGTTCTGTGTCGCTTTCTAGCGTTCTGTGTCGCTTTCTAAGCGTTCCGTGTTTCTGGCTAGCGTTCCGTGTTTCTGGCTAGCGTTCCGTGTTTCTGGCTAGCGTTCCGTGTTTCTGGCTAGCGTTCCGTGTTTCTGGCTAGCGTTCCGTGTTTCTGGCTAGCGTTCCGTGTTTCTGGCTAGCGTTCCGTGTTTCTGGCTAGCGTTCCGAGTTTCTGGCTAGCGTTCCGAGTTTCTGGCTAGCGTTCCGAGTTTCTGGCTAGCGTTCCGAGTTTCTGGCTAGCGTTCCGAGTTTCTGGCTAGCGTTCCGAGTTTCTGGCTAGCGTTCCGAGTTTCTGGCTAGCGTTCCGAGTTTCTGGCTAGCGTTCCGAGCGTTCTTTTTGTCTTGTCTTCTGGCTTTTTGTCTTGTCTTCTGGCTTTTTGTCTTGTCTTCTGGCTTTTTGTCTTGTCTTCTGGCTTTTTGTCTTGTCTTCTGGCTTTTTGTCTTGTCTTCTGGCTTTTTGTCTTGTCTTCTGGCTTTTTGTCTTGTCTTCTGGCTTTTTGTCTTGTCTTCTGGCTTTTTGTCTTGTCTTCTGGCTTGTTGTCTTGTCTTCTGGCTTGTTGTCTTGTCTTCTGGCTTGTTGTCTTGTCTTCTGGCTTGTTGTCTTGTCTTCTGGCTTGTTGTCTTGTCTTCTGGCTTGTTGTCTTGTCTTCTGGCTTGTTGTCTTGTCTTCTGGCTTGTTGTCTTGTCTTCTGGCTTGTTGTCTTGTCTTCTGGCTTGTTGTCTTGTCTTCTGGCTAGTTGTCTTGTCTTCTGGCTAGTTGTCCTGTCGCCTGGCGTTGTGTCTTTTCGTCGGTCTTGGTCTGTCGTTGGTCTGTCGTTGGTCTTTTCTGTCTGTTCCTGTCCCTGACTCTTGCCCGTTGCTCGCTTCTGTCCTCTGTCCCTGCCTGTTGCCCGTGGTTGGCTTCTGTTCCCTGTCCCTGCCTGTTGCCCGTGGTTGTCTTCTGTTCCCTGTCCCTGCCTGTTGCCCGTGGTTGTCTTCTGTCCCCTGTCCCTGCCTGTTGCCCGTGGTTGGCTTCTGTTCCCTGTCCCTGCCTGTTGCCCGTGGTTGGCTTCTGTCCCCTGTCCCTGCCTGTTGCCCGTTGCTGGCTTCTGTCCCCGGTCCCTGCCTGTTGCCCGTGGTTGGCTTCTGTTCCCTGTCCCTGCCTGTTGCCCGTGGTTGGCTTCTGTTCCCTGTCCCTGCCTGTTGCCCGTTGCTGGCTTCTGTCCCCGGTCCCTGCCTGTTGCCCGTTGCTGGTTTCTGTCCCCTGTCCTTGCTTGTTGTTCGTTTCTGCCTGCCTGTTTCCTGTCCCTGCCTGTTGCCCGTTTCTTCGTTTTGTCTTGTTCCTGTCTCAGCCAGAGTCCGTGGTGACCCCACCCAATCAGTCTCCTTGGTCCTCAGTCAGACCAGTCCAGTTGCTCCTGCTACCAACCCAGACCTCTCAGGCCACTCAGTCCTGAGGGTCTTCCGCCCGGAAGGGTTCAACGCCGCCCTACTCAGGGGGTTTCCACACCGCCCTGCCCAGAGGGATGCCACACCGCTCTGCCCAGAGGGTACTCCGCCCAGGGGGTTTCCACACCGCCCTGCCCAGAAGGATGCCACACCGCTCTGCTCAGAGGGTACTCCGCCAGGGGGTTTCCACACCGCCCTGCCCAGAAGGGATTCCACACCGCTCTGCCCAGAGGGTACTCCGCCCAGGGGGTTTCCACACCGCCCTGCCCAGAAGGATGCCACACCGCTCTGCCCAGAGGGTACTCCGCCAGGGCGTTTCCACACCGCCCTGCCCAGAAGGGATTCCACACCGCTCTGTCCAGAGGGTACTCCGCCCAAGGGGTTTCCACACCGCCCTGCCCAGAAGGATGCCACACCGCTCTGCCCAGAGGGTACTCCGCCAGGGGGTTTCCACACCGCCCTGCCCAGAAGGGATTCCACACCGCTCTGCCCAGAGGGTACTCCGCCCAGGGGGTTTCCACACCGCCCTGCCCAGAAGGATGCCACACCGCTCTGCCCAGAGGGTACTCCGCCAGGGGGTTTCCACACCGCCCTGCTCAGAAGGGATTCCACACCGCTCCGCCCAGAGGGTACTCCGCCCAGGGGGTTTCCACACCGCCCTGCCCAGAAGGATGCCACACCGCTCTGCCCAGAGGGTACTCCGACCAGGAGGTTACCATGCCGCCCTGCTCGGTGAAATACTACTTAAAAATGTTTTTATTTTTGAGCTCTGGACAACGGGGGGGGGGGGGTGTTTGTGTTTTTTTTTGTTTGTTTGTTTTTTAGGGGCTTCAGGAGCCGCCCCTTAGGGGGGGGGTACTGTCATGACCTCCGCTCCAGTGACCTTTCCCCCAATCTCCACACTCACCTGGTCCTGCACTGCGCAGCTGCAAGCCGTTCCTAATCGGTGGCTATATAAGCAGTAAGGCTTGTAGCTGCCAGTGCAGGACCATTCAGATATGTCACCTCCATAACCCGGACTTTTGCTTCCATCTCCCCAATCACCATAACCCGGACACTCATCATCACCACGGACTCTGGCCGTCCACCCCCAGGTTGTGTTTGTCTTGTTTTTATGTTGTTTTGTTATTAAATTATTTTGCCCTTCAGTACTGTGCAATGGAGTCCTCCTTTCACCTCACCCCGATCCGTGACAGAAAGGCACACACGACTCCCCAACAACAGTAAACTGTGTGTGCAGTGGAGTCCCCCCATTTATTTATCATTATAAGTAAAACTGCCCAATTTATCATGATATTAATATCAACTCATATCACCCATACCTAAACCAGATTCACAAACAACTGTGGCACTAAGAGGAAGGGGATTTTTTTTTTTTTATTGTGGACACAGGACACCTGAGGGTCAAATGTCCAGTAGGAAAAGTCATCCCTCTAACCCTCCACTGACTGTAAAGACTCACAGCATAACTAACTACTCCCTTTGCAGACTGACCCAAGTGTTTTTCTGTGTTCACAGAGACAGCCAGACACAGGAAATATTAATTGATTCAGGGGCTGATGAAAATGTAATCTCTGCTTCCTTATCAAAAATGTTAAAAACTGAATTAGAGACATTCACATGCTCTCACCACAGCAGAGCTGCTCCCAATCATGTCCAGTGGACTGTTCCTATCATTATGAAGGTTGGTGGTCTTGTTGAGATGGTGGTTTTTCACATGTTCAAATCCCTCACTCATCCTGTAGTGTTGGGTTTCCCTTCGTTTACAGTATATGACACAATCCACTGGTAAACGGGTCGACTGAGGTGATAACAGGGTAGGGAGAGGGGAGTATCCACTCCAGAGGTGGTTTAAGTACTCACATTCTGTACTTAAGTAGAAGTACAGCTACTTGTGTGAAAAAATAGAAGTACTGATTCAACTCATTTACTGAAGTGAAAGTAAAGTACAGCTTTTCAATTGTAATAAAGTAAAAAGTAGAACTGCCTTTTTTATTTTAAATGTTATTTTTTCTATGGATGAAAAAATACTTATTCAATCAGGAAAAAACAGAAAAGTTTTAAAAGTATCCAAAAATAAAACCTTTAAAAGTGAGTTATTGCGTAGATGATGTTTTATTGGATCATGGTACTCAATTTAAAAAAAACAAAAAAAAGACAGACAATAAAGCACAATTACGAGATAAAAAAAGTCAAAATTATGAGATAAAAAGTCAGAATTATGATATAGTAAGTCACAATTTCTGATTTACGACTTATTTTTCATACTGTCATATTTGTCTAGTTTGAAAAAGTAATGAGTCTATTCTAATAATGTAAAGAGTATAAAGTACAGATATTTATATAAATGTAAAGAGTATAAAGCACAGATATTTACAATATATAAATGTAAGGAGAATAAAGTACAGATATTTATATAAATGTAAGGAGAATAAAGTACATATATTTATATAAATGTAAGGAGAATAAAGTACATATATTTATATAAATGTAAGGAGAATAAAGTACATATATTTATATAAATGTAAGGAGAATAAAGTACATATATTTATATAAATGTAAGGAGAATAAAGTACATATATTTATATAAATGTAAGGAGAATAAAGTACATATATTTATATAAATGTAAGGAGAATAAAGTACAGATATTTATATAACTGTAAGGAGAATAAAGTACATATATTTATATAAATGTAAGGAGAATAAAGTACATATATTGATACAAAAATGCAGGGAGTAAAAATAAAAAAAGTTGCCAGAAAAATAAATACTCAAGTAAAGTACAGATACCTAAAAATCTACTTAAGTACAGTAAAGGAAGTACAGTACTTCTACTTAGTTACTTCCACCTCTGATCCACTCATGCGTCAACTATATGGTTACAATAGCCAGACTCCTGTAGCCAAGACCCCACCTAATCTCCCCCAGACTTCTGACCTATCCAATGTACTGGCATATTTCCACCACCAGGGGGAGGTATTTAACAAAATGAGACCTCACTTCCTCTCACAGCAAGTTCGACTGCCCCACAGATCTTATTCCAGGGACAACAGTACCTAAAGGAAGACTGTACTCTGATGGAAACAGAAAGTCAAGCTATAGAGGAGTGTATGTACAGTAGTAATCCTTACAATCTGGCTTTATTTGACCCTATTCATCCCCCACAGGAGCAGGGTTCTTTTTGGTAGATAAAAAAAGATGGTTCACTCCATCCCTGCATTGATTATAGTCCTCTCAGTGCCGTAACTATAAAGAATAGACATCCCTTTCCCCTGATGTCTACTACCTTTAAGCAGTCTCAGTGGACCTGCATGCTCACCATGTTGGATTTACACAATGCATACCATTTGGTACAGATCTAAGAAAGGGATGAATGATAAACTAGCTTCAGTATTCCTTCTGGCCATTTGGAATATCTGGTAATGCCTTTGGTTTTGTCAAATGCACCTGCTGTTGTTCAGAATAGAGTGAACAATATCCTCAGGGACTTTCTGAATCATTTTGGGTTTGTTTGTTTGGATGACATTTGGAATTATTCACTCAATCTCAAAACACGTGTTAAACCATGTAACGCAGGTGTTGCCATGTCTTAAAAAGCAATTATTTGTAAAAGTTTCATCTCTTCAGTTTCCTTTGTTGGGTTTTTCATCTCACCCTGACAAGATTGAAATGGATCCAGGCAAAGTCAACGCAGTGCAGGGTTGTCCTACGCCCACCAAGTGCAAAAAACTACAGCAGTTTTTAGGTTTGGGCAACTTTTATAGTAGATTCATTAGGAGTTTCAGTTCTGTAGCCTCTCTCTTGTATGCACTCACCTAAACAAAGAACATGGTCACATGGACAGTAAATACCAATTGACACGGTAGTGGAGCGGTTAGCACTCTTTCCTCACAGCGAGAAGACATGGGTTCAATTCCCAGACCGTCCAGACCTTTCTGTGGAAAGGTTTCCCCCATCACCCAAAAACATGTTTGTTAGGGTCAAATCCTTCAGCCAGATGATTCTGACCATTAACCTGGTTCTACAGCTGGACATGGGTCCCTGGGCGCCGCACATGGCTGCCCACTGCTTCTTACAGGTACCCCAATGGCATGAAGGATGAGTTAAATGTAGAGGACAAATTTCATTGTATAATGTTTGAAAAAATATTGAGTCTAGGACAAATTTTGTTGTACAATTGTCGGATGACAATAAAATGCTATGTATGTGACAGTATGAAAAAACAAGTAACTTCAGAGGGAAAATCAGTGAAGAAAAATCTATCTATCTATCTATCTATCTATCTATCTATCTATCTATCTATCTATCTATCTATCTATCTATCTATCTATCTATCTATCTATCTATCTATCTATCTATCTATCTATCTATCTATCTATCTATCTATCTATCTATCTATCTATCTATCTATCTATCTATCTGTCATATTAAAGACAATGACTGCAATCTGATTTCTTGAATCAGATTTTTAAATCCATCAATTAACTAAAGACCACAAACAAGAAAGGCTGAAAATACACAACTCAAGTTGTCACACACACACACTACAAATCAGAGCAGCTTTTGAAACTAGTGATGTGTCATGCTTAGAAATGTAAAGCATTGGTCTGAGAGCCAGTGCTTTGTAGTGAATCAGAATCCCCAATAGGAACTTCCAAACCCCCCTCACCCCCACCTTCCACTGCTCAGTTCTTTTGACTGCTCTTAGCAAAACTTTGCTTTGGTTTGGCAGCATGTGGGACATCAAGTCACGATGATTCACGAGCATTCATGAACATTTGATGGGGCAGTGTTTTCTCATCCTGTTATTGTTATCATGTTAACTTGTTATGGAATATTTCTGTATATTCCATGGTTGTTGTTTTTCAGATTTCGTGAGCATGACCACTTTCTGTGTGATTTAGTTTATTGTTATGTTTGATTTAGTTGAAAAACCAAACATAAAAAGAGTTCATATGTTAATATGCATATTGAAAATGTTGTTGGTGTCATTTCAATGTCTAATTTAGAATTCAAAGTAATGGTAACATGATATACTGGACTAGATTAGAAAAGCACAGACTCCACCAAAGCAGATCAGCCCCCACCCCCTACCTACACTTGATTTGATTTGATTTGAATCCTTTATTTCGAACATGTGCAGAATGCAACAATAATTAATACAACAACAACAATAATAATAATAATAATAATAATAATAATAATAATAATAATAATACACACTTCTGTAATATATGTAAAGTATGATAAGTACTTAGATGGAGTATTTTAATCACAATATGTATACAATAAACCATACAAACTACATTCTATTACTTGACTTTAATCCTCATCATTTTAAAAATGTGTATTTTTTCCAACTCTTTCACAATGTTCATTTGTGGGATTTCTGTCACAACGCAGGATGAGTACGTACTGTATGTGTGTCTACTTTATAACTGCAAAACTGGAGAGAGCTAACCTTTGCCTTTTGAAGTACCAAGGATTAGACATGTCAAACTGCTTATTGATATGGCCGATACTTTCGGAGTTATTTATTTTTGAATTACAATGGCCTTACATGAATTGTCACACATTTGTATTGATTTAAACTGTCTAGTGATGCATTGTTACATCCCCAGTCTACACATTTCTATGAATAATTTTAAATGGGTTCCACTCTTGCATAAGAACATCAGTAAAGTGGTTTTTTATGCATTTTTATTTCTATAAGGTGTATTGACACCTTATAGAAACATTTAATAAAGTGTATTGTATTGAATACAATAAATTGAACAGTGTTAGAGAAGTGAGAGTTGTATTGGTTTGGTGGATTGACTGAACTTATTGTGTATAGAGGATATGGGGAAAGGGTTTTGGGGGTTACAAATAAAAGGTAGAGGGAGGGGGTTGAGGTAAAGTGTAAGGATGGATGACAGAGTGTGGTTTCAGCGTTACCTGGTTGACTGGATGTTCCATGTCTTGACTCCATCTTTTTCTTATTTGTCTCCTGTTCTTTCATTTCCTTCTTCAGGTTCTTCCTTAATCCTTTTTTGATTTTTATCTCATCTCTTTTTACAGTTTTGCCTTCTCTTTATCATTCTTTCAGCCACAGTTCCTGTAAAGAAAGAAAAATAAATTCACTATTCTGTGTCATAAAGACTAAATCTGTTCAGTGTCACTTAAATCGATGACTTAAAATAACAGTGAAAAGTGACCGTAGAATACTGTAAAACAAATCAAATGTGTGTGTGTCTGGTTTGTCCTCACTCCCCTGCTGTGAATTGTCTGTAGCCATGTCTGAGCTAAGCTGACAGACAGACACAATCTTAAAAGATAAATGGAATGTAGTGTTTTTCCATTAAATCCACTTTCCAAATATTACTAGAGGAAGTTTGCTCTGATCCTCAGCAGCTTTCCTCAAATCCTTTTCATTACTTGAGCATTTCTGTTGGCCTACTTCAGACCAGGTTTGGGTGATGAAGGGTTAACGGGGGGATGTTTTGGAAGGTTGAGGGGCCCACTGGGGGGCCGCTGCTGTCTTTCTGGCTTATTAGCTCCTCATCAAGATTATTCCAGACAGGAGGCCAGAGGACAGAACAACAGATTGAGTCCTGACAATCTCTTTATGAGAGAGAAAATATCATTAGAGAGGAGGTCAGCTCTTTTTTGTTCAACTCCCGACATTCTCGTGTTGAGCTTAGAGATTTGTCCATGCATCCTTTACATCATTTATTGGAAACAAAAGCTCTTGTACAGTAACAAAATACATTCAAAACTATTGACTTGAGACATGGTTACACTGAGGTGAATATTTTTAAACAGGTATTTACTCAAATCTAGAAAAATATGTTGTTTGTTTGGTAAAATAAAGGTTATATGTAACACACATACACACACACACACACACACACACACACACACACACATATATTTCTTTAGTCTCCAGAAGAAAAAATGGCCATAAATTGCTATAAATGTTCAAACAAACTGCTTTAACCCTGTAAGAGTATCTATAAGAGGGTAGCTAGATTTCTTTCTTTCTTTGTTATATTTTTTACCCAGTGTTTTGTTTATTTTTCCAGAAGAACTTAACATATAATAATGTGCCATTAATTACCCTGCTTCGAAGGTCTGTCCGTCTGTCTGTAGCTTTACACCAAAACTACTGGACTAATTTCCATAACATTTTCAGAAAAGGTGCAAGGTGGTCCAGAATAGATCCCATAAAATGTTGGTGAATGTAGGTCAAAGGTCACAGCCACACAATGATAAGAAAAAGGGCAAAACAGGCAAAGTATGTTCAATGGGAGCAGGGTGTGTTGTGCCTGGTTATTATTTTTATGAATCCAGTTGGAGCCGAGCAAGAAAACAAACCAGTCTCTGCCATAATTCCAAGAACTGCTGTGTGTCCGATGGCAAATAAAAAAGTCATCAATTACATTTTTAGATTTTACAAAGTAATGAAATGGAATCACAAAGGAGAACAAAATGGCTTCAAGCTGTCAAAGGACAGTTTGACAGATTATGGGACATGATGTGAACTGTATGTCTGCAGCCAGGTCATTTCAATGTCATGTGAATAATGATCACAGCAGAGGTGATGTCTCTAAGACTGTAAGAGGAGGTCAGCTTCCCCTAAAACGACAAATTTAAATGGTCAAACGTGTGGCTGTGTTGACAAGTCACTGTGTAAGAACGTGTTCATCTTGAAGACAAGTTTGTTCATTATCAGATACTTAATATAAATGAGTTGAGCTGATGTTGCTCACATCTCATATATAAATACATTGCGGAGTTTCTATGTGATGATTGAACGATGAGTCTAAAGGCTAAATCCCATTTGGATTGATGGGTATTTTGTGATGTACACATCACTCACAGCTCAGTCCCTTTGTGGATTTTGCAAGAGAAGGTGAAAATAAACCATTTATTAGTATTTGCTCTGCAAAATTACTTCATCATTTCTTACACTGTACAGTAAATATAACACACTAATAGTATTTCCTTGTTTTAGTTTAACATAATTTCAATATTTCCTTGTTCAAGTTCCAGGTAAAGATGTCTACTTGGTACAGTTGGGTCACAGAACATTTTCTTGAAAAGGAACGGAGGCAGAATTTACATAGAAATAAATTGACAGATTTGACAATAAGCAGCAGTGCCACTGAATATTAGAATATTTCAGGGGTATGAGGAATCATTTCGTCGCCTGAACCCGCTTTATCCTCACCAGGGTCACGGGGGTCACTAGGGGCCTATTCCAGCTACAATGGGTGAAGGCGGGGATACACCCTGTATATAGACAAACAATCACTCTCACATTCACACCTATGGACAATTTAGATGAACCTATTAACCTATCAGTGCTGCCCCTGGTGTAAGGAATATTAGATTAATTGTTTAAATGCTAGTGAACTTTGTACTACATTTATAAACTACAAAAGCAGACTCCACCAAGGCAGATCAGCCTCCACTCCTCCTTTCACTTCTGTGACCTGTGGTCTACCCCAACCAACCGAATGAAACTCACATGCGTACCCCCCCCACATGCCTCCACTGATCATTACCAAACTTTAATCATGTGTTCCTTGTGCCAGTATCAACATTTGCTGAAGTTTTCTGCCAAATCTGTCCATAACTTTTTGAGTTATCTTGCACACAGATAACTCCGCCATTACTCTGCGAAGTAATAACAGAGAGTTGAAACTAAAGGTACTGAATGTACATCAATAAGACATTTAGGATGTTGAACCTCATGGCTTTTTTCCAGCCTCCAGCACATTCATTATGTATAGGTCATCTACTTTCCACTATTCCATTTCTTCTTTTTTTTAATGTGATATATATGTATGTACAGTATGTATATGTTTAACCTGTATGCTTTTTATATGTGCAAATAAATAAACAAACAAACAAAAAAACAAACAAAACATAAACTGTGAATTGGAATGCATTGAACAACAAGTATTTGAATTTTGGCCCAGTATGAATATTCAGAATAACTCGTACATACAGAATGTTCATCAATGACATGTCAGGGGTAAAGGGTTAATTACATCATGTCTATCCCAAAAATGATCTATTCCCTTACCAGGTGACTCCATTAAGTAGTGGGAAATGTCTGGAAATTACATTTCATTATACTGAGTCAGACCATTGACTGGTCTTTTACAGTAAAACCTATGGATAACAATCCAACCTCAGTGGATTTTATTTTTTAACATATTAATCCTTGTCAGAAGGCAATAGCGACTCAATTTACATCATGACAACTTGGCAAAACAAGTTGAAACTCCACATTTTTACATTATCGTGGATAAGGCGAAGGATTCTTTTCCCCCTTGACTTTCCCTGCCCCCAAACTGTGATTTTATTGCCAATTCTATTTATTATTATTGTTGAAAAAAAAAGAAAAAAAAGAAAAAAAGAAAAAAAGGAAAAAAAAAAAAAAGAAAAAGAAAAAAAAAAGCATGGGGGAAAGAGGTACAAAGTGAAACATATTTATAAAGGTTTGAAGATGTTTACTTAAAAAAACACATTTTACTTTATTTTATTATTTATTTAATTTATTATTATTATTTTGTTCATTCATTTTATAAATGTTTTCAAATGTAATTACACTTTCTAATTGTACGTAATTATTCTCATTACAAACTTGGTACTCATGATAAAATTTTTATTTTTTTTTTTAATTAAAAAAAAATGTATTGTTGTATTGATTATTGTTGCACTTTGCACATGTTCGAAATAAATCATTCAAATCAAATCAAATCAAATCACATTATTGTGTGGATGAGAAGCCTGAATGTAATGGGACATGTTGGTTTTGTGAGACAATGAGTGTGGACAGGGCTTTGATACTGAGGACAAAGACCCTCACTCAGTTACAGGTAGTGTAATGGATGGTGTGTAAATGACTTTACTGAGCTAATCACATGCTCGTCACAGGTGGAACAAATGACCAGATTGGTTTTGGATCGCTACTATCATGCAACAGCATTTCACTGTGAATGAGCAACATTTAAAGTTTGGTCAAAGTGTCTTCTGCTGCTGCTGCTGCTGCTGCTGCTGCTGCTGCTGCTGCTGCTGCCGCTGCTGCTGCTGCTGCTGCCGCTGCTGCTGCTGCTGCGGCCGCTGCTGCTGCTGCTGCTGCCGCTGCTGCTGCTGCTGCTGCCGCTGCTGCTGCTGCTGCTGCTGCGGCTGCTGCTGTGCTTTAAGATACTTGAATGGAGCTGAATCCTCTTACAGGGTTTACGACTGGCTTCAGTAATTCCCAGAGGAGCTGGACAGTGGTGTTCATGGCCTCAGCAGTCAGACTGGGAGTGTTTTCATTTAACAACAGATGCTCTGATGTTCATTTGATCAGTTACAGGTGGAGAGCCACATGCACCACACTCTTTTATATTTGTTAATAATACTGGCTGTATTGTGTTGACATTGAAAACAGTCATATCTGACCTTTTCTGCAGTTGTGGATGTGCTTCAAGCAGGTCTTTGTATCTTTTTTTGTCCTTTAGGTGAAACCTGTGGATAGAATAGAAGTCAAGGAATTTGACCAGAGCTCTCATGTTTTAGAGCGAGTAGTAAGTACAAAAAAAATCTTCAGTAAAGATTTTGTTTTTTAACAAAGCTACAAATAGTGTACGCAGTAAGAAAAACAATAGTGCAGTACAGAAAAACACATCCAATGTGAAATATGTTTAAAAAAGATCAGTGCAATAACACAATGTGTGCTTATGTGTGAGTGAGTTTATGCTTGTTTTCTTTTTTCCATTTTGTTAATCAAAAATGTATTTATTTAGCTGTTTTCATTTGTATTTTTGTGGTAAATTGTATTTATTACCTCTGCCAAGGAGGTTATGTTTTCACTGGATTATGTTTTGTCTGACTATCAGCAACATTACTCAAAAAGTTATGGATGGATTTTGATTACATTTCAGGATGTGTTGGGAGTGTCACAAGGACGAAATGGTTTAATTTTGGCACAGATCTGGAAGAGATCCTGGATTCTGGATCACTTTGAAATGTATTCTCCATTTACCACAATGTAAAATTTCAAAGTGATCCAGTATCCAGGATCTCTTCTGGATCACCACCAAAATGTAATCATTTGTTCCTTGTGACACTCCCAACACATCCTGAAAATGTTGGCGAAATCCATCCAGAACATTTTTAACAATGTTGCTGAGAGTCAGACAAACTCCAGCGAAAACATAACCTCCTTGGTGGACCTCTCATTTGGAAGGGGGGGGGGGTCTGTCTTGGTGGAGGTTTGGGCTCTTAAAGTGCTTTTCTAGTTTATTTATTTATTGTCTTGTCCAGCATCTGTGTTACATTTTACATATAATATACATATGTGATGGCATTTCTAATGTTGTTACTATGACAGGAACAATATTGTATTGTATTATATTCAATATAAACCCACAATACAATATAGAATACATGAACCCAGAACCTCCTGAGGCAAGAAAATACATTCTTTAGCATGTAACCACTGTGAGTTTCCCTAACAATTATTATAGTTCTGTTGTTACCACACTTAATAAATAATAAATCAAAAATCAATGTACAAATAGCAAACACTACTTTTTCCAGATTTGTGTTTACCTTCACTAAGGAGGTCGATGAGGTTTAATCAGGGTTTGTTTGTTTGTTTGTTTGTATGTATGTCTGGTGGCAAGATAATTCAAAAAGTTATGGATGGATTTTGCTAAAATTTTTAAGTAATATTGATACTGACATAATTTTAGTGGTGATCAGGGAAGATCTGTTTTGAGTGCTTTTCTAGTTTTGTTAATATTTTTGTCTCAAAGAACCTAATATGCGAGATTCATCCATTTACTGTGACTTGTTGTCATGTGATATTTGTAAAATCAAGGATGAACACAGTGCTTAAGCCTTTTGATACAACTCATTAAACACCCAACAAAAGTTTTGTAAAGCTGCAGTTAAACAGAGTCTGAATGGGCTGTAGCTGCATTCTTTGTTGGTAAAGTTTAAGGAAAAGAGAGAGAGAGGGGGGGGGGGGGTGAAGTTAGGGGTCGCAAGGCAATCGGAGCTCTTTTCAGTGGCCATTGTTGTAGAGGGTTAGGCAGGACTGGGTGCAAAAGACCTGGAGGATATGGAGCAGATGAAATGAAGCACCCACAGCAAATCTCCTGTACTGAAATTTATAAGAAGCATTAATTATCCGCAGTACCTCTGATGATGGTGAGAAACGTTAGCTGGGATTTTTAATTTTTTACTTCCAATAAAAACCTCATAAATAAACTTGTTGGAGTGTGTTGCTGTTCTGTTAGCACACTGCTGTGGTCAGACTGTTAATAGATGGACCTCAGTGGGCAATGAGTGACTGTCATAAACCCCATTACCATTCAACGACAGAATTAGCATCATCCGCCCATTAGTGGCCAGCTGCTGCTCTTCCCACAGCTTGTAAAATCCCACCAACAGTGTTCCTACTTCAGCTGAAGAATCACAACAGCAGGGGCAGTCATTGCATGAACACACACACAGTCTGACAAACACTATATAGACAAAAAGACTGAGACATGTTGAGTTCAGGTGTGTCTTTTCTAATATTGGTCTGGGATACAAAACAATAATGATAGGTTATAATATAGTTTTATATTGGGATAAATGTCATTGTATTGTGTTGGTTAGTGGGATTTAAATTATTATCTTTGCTTACAAGATGACTGAGAGATGTTTTTTACTGTAATGAATCTGTCTCAGCATTGATTTCAGTTTTTTTTCTTTTAATCTAGGACTATAATTTTAAATGTTAAACATTTTTTAGTCTTTATAAATTATAAGGACAACAATATTGGAACACAAACTTTGAGATGTAAACATCAATATTTCATTCAAGTTTAATGAGAGATGTTTCTTCCTCGATTAGATGTGAAGTAAGTACATCAGGGGCTTTAAACATGCAGCCCAGGGGCCAAAAAAAACATTATGCCTATAAATAATGACACGTTCAAATTCTTGCCTTTGTTTTAGTGCAATAAATAACATTAAATTGCAAAAATATTGACATTTGCATACTATCCTGTAACAATAAAATGGGAATAACCTGAACAAATATGATCAACCTGAAATGTCTAAAGAAAATTAAGCACAGTTTGAACCAATTTCCGTTTCTGTTACTAAGTATTTAGTGTCGTTGCACATGTAGATTTGACAAGTTGATAAGTTGAGGCACAAAACTATTAAAATGGCACTTCTTTTTCTTAAGAATTTTTTTGTTTTTTCAGGTAATTTATATATTTTTTGTTTGGATAGCTTATAAATGTAAGTATTTTCATATTGTAATTTTTTTTTTACACTAAAAACAAAGACAAAACATTTTAATGTCATTATTTATAGGCTATTAATCTATTATTTTACTGGTCTGGCCCAGTGGAGATCAAATCAGACTGAATTGATGAAAGAAAGTTAGTTTGAGAGCCCTGAAGTAGATGTTGGTTATAGAAAATTCTTATTTACATTCAGAGTATGAAAACTATTTTAGAAATTAAGAATAACATTTTAAATCAAAAGACAAAATCAGTGTTTTTAGTATTTAGTAAATTTAGTAAAATCCATCTCTGAGGCATTTTGTAAGCAATAATAAGAATTTAAACCAAACTAAACAATACACTGCAATACTATATGTATTAATGTATTTAGAACTGATAATTAGTTGAAATACTTTTTAATGTTTTTTCTAGTCTATGTAATTTAAAGGTACAGATGGGACATATTTTTCAATAGTCATGCGGGAGCAATACATTATCCTGCTTATTCTACGGGTTATTACAGCTTATTTGTACTAATATTCTAACAGATTGGGTAAAATAGCCGTAGCGAATACTTACTTTCAAAGTGACCGAACTACCTGCTGAGTGATATGGTATCGTGAATGCAAAGTGACAAAACACGTTGCCAATGGCAGCGGGCGGTTATCGAAATAAATCCACCCACGGAAGGGTGGAAAAGTCCATTCAAAGTGAATGGGAGCTGTCACAACGTTCTAGAGGACCGTAGAAAACAGTGGAATATTCACCCCATCAAACTGTGTTAAGCAAGGGATAATACATGGAACACGAGTTACTATCAGAAAAATATTCCCCGACGGGGCGAACAACACCCGGACGCCGAAGGCGTTATTACAGTTTATTATTGTCTCTACTCTAACAGACTAGTGTTGTAAAATAGGCGGGGCAGACAGAAGAGGGGTGCAGATAGTTTTAGGCTGAGAAAATTGAAAGACGGATGTACACAGTCAGGTCGGCGAGCGGAGCAGGTGTTATCCCTTTCTGCAAATAAATACTGAAAACGAAGCTCACTGAAACTTCTCCTTGTTTTCTAAAAAACAGCATAGAGGAGTTAACCGAGGGGTAAAATACTTACTTCGCCACTAGAGATTTGTACGAGATGAGGACGGCAATTTCCCCTGATTTCCTGACTACGGTAAGGATATCATCAGGATAGGTTAACATTGGATAAGCTAGCAGTTACAATGGAGCTAATATTTACTTTAAAAGTGGCCGAACTACCTGCGGAGTGATATGGTACAGTGAATCTGAAACGACAAAACCCGTTGCCGTTCCCGTTGGGCAATGGGCGTTAACGGCGCAGCGGGCGGTTATCGAAAAAAAAAAGTCCGCCCGCTGACGTCATTCAAAGTAAACGGGACGTTCTAGAGAGCCGTAGAATAAAGGGAACAAATGAACACGTACAAAAATTAATAAAATAAAATGAATGACAGTATCATCATCAACATTAAAATCCAGTGTAAACCTACGTGTCCAGTAGAACACATACTGTCACTTCTCATCCTTCTGTCTTCCACCGTCTTCCATCTGGAATAAACACTGATTTTCACCTGTTTTCTGTTGTCGTCGATCATTAGTTTAATAGTTTCAGTTTTCTTCATGATTTGACCCAAGTCTAAGATCCACTTTCGTCCAATATTTTCATTTAACTTCTTAGTTTTCAGTCATATTTCACTCTCCGGTGTTTGTTTCTTCTTCTCCTGCTCTTTGTTTCCTGTAAATGTTCCACAGTAGGAACAGCGCCCCCTTTCTCTCTCCAGTTGTCATTACATGGCTGCGCCCAGTGAGCTGGACCCGAGCTATGTATATTTAGACGGGTTTTTATAGGTTAAAAGTAATGAAAAACTGTGATCTTTTGACTGATTGGGGACTATTTAATTTCATTTTAATCAGTTATTAGAATGATTATTAGAAAGAACAGTCAGAAAATTCTAGACACTGTACCTTTACAGTCAAAAAGGCAGTTGCAGCTATTTGGCCTATTTTCTTCCAAACCAGACAATATTTTATTGTTTACGGTAAAATAACTGGTGGTCATGTAACATAAGAAAATGTTAGTGATTTATAAGAATCTATATTTTGTCTTCAATGCACAATAAAGACATTACATTTTGTTGTACACTAAGATGTGAATGCTTGCTCTTTCCTCTTCCTCATATTACTATTACTCCTAGAATGTACCATCTATTTCCATACAGTGCAGCTGTAAAGGAGGTGGGGTCTACAAAATCCTGCCAGTTGTCATTTTCCAGGTGTTAACAGTGCTTTTATTACCTGCGACTCTATGTAATGTGTGTTGTCCTATGTTTGATGATATCCTTCCTCCATATGACTCTATAGGCAGAGACTGTTAATCTGAATTAGGTCTGTTTGCAGATAACATTACAACCCCCTGATGTGGTTTGTCAGCACTTACTGTAGGGTCACATTTCAGGAAATGCCACAGGTTCGTCACATACAGTGGTGTGAAAAAGTATTTGGGCCCTTCCTGATTTCCTTTTTTTTTTTTTTTTTTTTTTTTTTTTTTAAATGTTTGTCACACTTAAATGTTTCAGATCATCAAACACATTTTAATGAAATATTAATCAAAGACAACACAAGGACATTTTTAAAAGGAGTTTTTTTTTATTATTAAGAAAGAATACAAATTGTGGTTTATACATAATTAACATTAAAATATAAAAAATGAAATGACAACCGTTTTTAGTTGTTTACTTTAATTATTGACATTGAATGATTAACTTGAAAAATTGTTCTAAATTATTTAAAAAAAATCCCTCTCATCACAGTTGTAATCAAGGTAAACTTAAGTAATTAAACCTAAAATGTTTGTTGAACCAGGCTGTAAACACATTTATTTCTGCAGTGAATTTGGCCTTTTTTAACATGGGCGTCTTATGTGGATTGACTCCCTATTGGAGACAGTAGAGGACAGTGAACTGCATTTTTTGTCACCTCCATGTGGGCTTTACTTCTGTCTGCCTGAGGTTGACACTTGGTGCAGACAGAGGACCTGATGAGGCGCCCAGATGAGGCTACCTGATATGCACAGCTACTCAATTTGCACTGCGCATGCACATTACAGTTGGCCATTATAGGTGCTAAACTACGGCAACTAGTTTTGGATATAACTATCAGACCTTACTCATTTTGTATCTTTAAAAAAACAGAAACTTTATTACACATTTACAAGCCACAGTCCAACCATCACACACTTACTCAGACAAAATTAAAGATTTCACCTTGCAAGGAACTGAAATACAACATTTATATCTGTACACTTATTTATATATCAGTGTATCTGTACATTTCTGTTGTATGTTACATATGCAGGTTATATCTGTTCATTCTCATAATTAAACACCTTTCTTTGTAAATGTATACACTTGTATATGGTCCACACTGAACAACACATTCTCTAGTTTATATCATATCCATACTCCCCTACATCCTATATTATATTCTACCTTCTTATGATTCTATTATTTCTATTATTCTATCCTAGTATTCCTAGGTCTATGTTAGACTTCTTTCTAAGTTTGAGAACAGGAAAGCATGTCTCAATAAATTTAAATCTTGTCAATGAAGTTTAATTTATTTTTTATTTTTTTACTTCCAAGGCCCGAGTAGTTTTTCATAATTGTAAATAGAACCACTAGAACCTGTGGGTTTGACATCTCATACACTCAACTGATATAAACCTCTTTCAGATTAATTAACCACAGCAGCTAAAAATTACTCATTTGTTCAAGCAAAAATCAAACAGGAAGTGGCATGACTTACCTTTTATCTCACATAATTATCCACAGAGGAACAATATTCAAACAAACATGGTCATATTCCATCAAAAACATCCAAACCAAAAAACAAACAAACAAACAAAAAAATATATATATTCCAAACTGTGTTATTACTATTATTAATGTGTTTATACAGCAGAACGTATCATCGATAATTGTACACTGAAGCATTCAAGAATAGTCGCCTTTTTATTCAAGTGCGTCCAAGAGTGTTCACAGTGTGACATTTTTGGACAACACCTGGACATATCCTCTCATTAACATCTGCCAAATACTCATTTGTTGTAGTATTGCTGTAAAATGTTCATGTGAACTAGGTCAGACCTATTGCTTTGGTCCTATAGTGTTTTTCAGCTCTCACTGTGCAGACACACTTTTATTCAGGTTTTTTACTGAGGAAAAAATTCAGGCGAGGTACAAATTAATTTTATTTCAGTGTGTTCCAACCTAAAATACTCACATTATTGGCTCTAATTCAAGAACAGGTTGTCATAGAAACTTGAGCATAAAATAGGAGCGAGATTAGGCATTCTGTGAATAGTTGTTTGAGCATTGACATCACAATGTATGTGTCACATCGTAGGTACTGCAATTATTTTCATTGATTTTTTTAAATTTATTATCTCGTCTCATCGTCTGAACCTGTCTTTTCCTCATTTCGATCACAGGGGTTTTTATTTATTATATAATATTACTTTTTTTTTTTTTTAGTTTTTAGTTTTCATTCATTTGTTTTGGTTTTATTTATTTATTTATCTTCTTTACTAGTTTTTTTTCATTTTCCATTTATTTATTTTTTATTCAATAATTTTATTTAATTATTTAGCCTACAAAAAGGATGACACTGAAACATCTGTTCTGTGTTAACTGCTAACCACACAGCTGTTATTATATACTTCTGAGTCATTTTTCATATTGCAGGATTATAAGAAAATTGTAATATCAGTTATTTTCTAATATCCTGCAGCCCTAGTATGGGTCTTTATAGGTTCCAGTTCCATTTACAAAACAAAATCACACTGAAATTGAAAGTAATTCTCAAAAAGCACCATAGTTACATCTTCTTCCTCTTTATCTAACAACAACTGTTTCTGTCTAAGAGCACCAGTGAAGGTGATTTGATTGTGTTTCTGTGTTTTGTCCCAGTCTTGTGTCTGTTTTTAGGGTGTCCGCCATGAATCACCACAGCCCACCCAGTGTGTCACTACTTTTCACCTCCATAAAGTCGACAGTGATGTTGGTCTGTCCATTAAGTTTGAGGACATAAAAATAGGATAAAGGTGAAACCTCTTAGCTCACACTTTAAACATGTCTTCCATATGTGGGATCATCGAACACTTTTCTCCCGCAAACACTTTTTTGGGAGTGTGTGTTAGTGGAGACGCCCTGTCAGCCATGTGGATTTGCCTATTGTGCAGCAGTTTTAATGAAAGACCAACCAGCCACCGTGGAATGTGGAGCTGCTGTGACTCACGCTTTCATACATTTGCATCTTGCTTGAAGTGAAGAGGCCGTCACTCCTTCACAACAACCCCTCCCACCCATACGCCCCCCCACCCCCGTTTCCATTGCCTTGTGTTTAATTAAAGTTTTTTTTTTTTTTTTTTGTTATTGTGTGCAGCAGGTTGGAGTTAAGCCTGTCGCTGTGGGGCCGGAGCCGGAGTTGGACTCTGGGAGATGGGGGTGGGTAGGTGTGGGAGTAGGAGTGGGTTGACTGAGGCATTCATCCAGCTGTCATGGAGGCCTCCACCAACCAGAAAGATGGTGGATAAGCCTCCCAGAAGGTGGGGGTATGTGTTGGAGCCATTGATCCTGGACTAACACTCGTAATAATCCTGGACTGGACTCAGGACTCAGAGGGACATGAAGCCATAGTTAATTACCCACATATCCTATATTGTCTGTACATGTTTTTATCTTGTACTTATTTCTCATCTGTAGTATAGAGTTTTTTATATATTAGAAGCATTTAGTAGTATTTTTATATTTAATATTTTTTTTATACAGTATCAATATTTTTTAGTAGTTGTGTCAAGGTACATTTATTTGTATAGCACTAGTCATACACGGGGCAATTCACAGCACATTACATAAAAGGAAAAGGGACAGATTAAAAAATAAAAGTAATAAAGTAATAAAAAAAATTATGCAAATGAAGCGGTGTGATATTTTGTTATTCTCTTTTATTCTTACATTAAATTCACCCTATTACATATCATTTTACGTATTTGGGCACCTACAGTAAATATTTAAATGACTACTAACTATATATTTCTATAAGATACTACAAACTCACCACTTCCATGTAGAATGGGAGGACCAATATTGATTTATTGGAAGAGTTTTTTTTAGATGTTTATCTTATATATTTTATGTTATATTTACACTTTTATCTTTTTTCCCCATCATATTTCACTTGTCATGTCTTCTTAGCAGTGTTTTATCTATATGACACTGTGAACTGAACAAATAAATAAATATATATATATATATATATATATATATATATATATATATATATATAACCATCTCCTGTGTGTTTCACACTTCCTGTTGTAAAAATTCAAATAGTATAACAACATATTAATGTGACGTATTAAACATATTAAATTTAAAGCTTCTAGTTAGAATGTGGTATTTATGATTTATGCTTTTATTATTATTATTATTATTATTATTATTATTATTATTATTATTGTTATTATTATTATTATTATTATTATTATTATTATTATTATTATTATTATTATTATTATTATTATTAACAATAATAATAACAAAATTTTTAACATTTTGTTCATTTTAGGTTGCTAAATATATTTTTTAATTCTGATGAATTAGAGTTAGAATCTAAACACATTCACTATATAGACATCCAAATAACAATGGTGTAATATCACTAAAAAGGTAAAAACAAACAAACAAATAAACAAAAACTCCCATCCACTTTACTTTTTTGGAGCATGTGTGGCTCAAACATTTAAACAACAAATGATGATCTCAATTGAATGAGTGACAAATTGACCTGGATACTGAAGTGTTGTTCTGTGTTACTTTCACTTATCAGTTTATAAAACACTTGACCAACTGATTAAAGGAACTGTTTATGTTTGTGACCAAAACTGGTTTTGCAGCCACATATGAAAATACTGTAGAGTGTGACATCTCTTCCACCTGCCCCCAGACCACAGGTTACCTCATTCAACCTACTACAAAGTGTTACCATGGCAACCTACAAGTTCTATACTGTAACTTTATCATCTGTTAATTGTTTTTACGCCTTAGGTACAGTGGTTTGTGACGCAAATAAAGATTGAACTACTGTCAAATAACAAATTTCAGTAATGGTCATATACTGTAGGTAAACTTGCTCACAGAACAAGTATTCAATATCCAGGTTGATTTCTTGCTCCTTCTGCAGGACAAACAGTGGGCACACATCGAGGCATGGATTTGGCATCAGCCTCCTAGTGCCCTGGTGACATGTCATGAGTGCCGTGCCACAGAATCCATGCCATTGCCTCTGTATGCATCCACTATGTCTCTTCTACAGACTACTCTACTGTGTATAGACTGAAAGAGGAGTCATTTGGCCACTATTATTTCTCAGTTTATTTCCTGGTGACTTAATGACCCACCTTCATACAGGCTACCATACTATGAATGAACATACACACCCTAACATTATACAGACTGTAGAGAATACTTGAAATGTCTAAGTTAGAAAACATAACAGAATCTTACCTGTCCAGCAGAAAATGAGTTTGTTTTCAAATTCTTCTGCACTTTCAGTCATCTCCATCTTTCAAAAGCATCTTCTATGTATATCCTCCTGTAGTGAACAGATAAATGAGTGGCAGGTTTCATTTTTACTTTTGCAGCACTTCACCCCACCCCCGCCTACTGCATCTATACCTGTGTCCTCCAGTAATACTGACCCAAACACATGCACACACCCTCCTATCAGAACAAATGCATGCGCCCACACACACACACACACACACACACACACGCGACCAAGTTGTAATAAAGTAGCCATTGAGTAGTGAGTGTTAACACATCTTCTTTTTTAAATAAAATAAAATAAAAATGTGAAAATTAAATTAAAAAGTAAAAAAAAATGAACAAATGCTGTAAATAAAATGGAATAATAATAATTTAAAAAGTAAAACAAAGAAATAAAATAATAATTAAGCTAAATAAATACACATTTAAAAAAAAAATTGCCTTTGAAAAAAAACATGTTTTCCCCCATGCTTTGTGATGACTTCTGGAAAAAACTAATTCATGTATTTATAGGGTCACATCATTTATATTTTACTATATTTAACATTCGTGGGGACCTGAATTTTGGTCCCCATAGTGTCAGAGGTCTCCATGGTGTGACTGTGTAAACACATCAATGTCCCCAGAAAGATAGGAACACACACACACACACACACACACACACACACACACACACCAATGTTCCTCATGACAGTATCAACATTTCCTGAAAACGTCATCCAAATCCGTCCATAACATTTCAGTTATCTTGCTAACAGACAGACACACAGACAAACAAAGCTTGATGAAAACATAAGGTTAATATGTCAGTATTTTTGTTCATGGCTCAAATTCACCAAATGCAAAAAAAACCCAACAACCTAAAAACCAAACAAACAGAAAAAAAAAAAAATTCAGACAAAACCTTAAAAAAACTAATTGTATGAAAACATGGTGACATTCCTACAGCACTACGCAGAATTCTGGAGGCTTTAATGGTAATAATGTGAGTGAACAGTACCTTTATTGTGGTTTTTCTTTGGAGAATCAGATGTAACCTGTGTCTGATCCCTCACATCCGGCCCTGTCAGTCTGGTCCAGTTTGGTCCAGTCCATGTTTTCCTTCTGTCATCCTCTGCTGGGGTGATTACTCCACTTTACTCCAGCCCTGCTTGGTCCCCAGAGACTCCACCACACCAGCTCACACTAACTCATCCCCAGAGTCCCAGCAGTGGTCAGGCATGGAGGAGCTGGTCCTCACCCTCAGCTGAAGCCTGGCCGTCCTGGATGGGTGAAGCGCTGCGCTGTTCTGTTCTGGATGGATAAGCTGTGGACTGAAAGCATCTGACAGGAAACACTTTGACATGGAGTTTGGAAGAGTTTGGTCCAGATATCAGAGGACGGTGCTGATCACCATAATGATGTTGAAGCTGGGTGAGCAACAAGTGCAGTTGGATTCTGTGGAAATGTGCAAGAGATTTTAATCTCTTTAGTGTTTACTGTAGATATCCATTAATAATGTATATGTATTAGACTTCATTTGATTGGTTCAAAGCTCCAGAGAAATGTTGGATTTTGATTCTCCTGTATTTATTCTGTTAGTTTATTAGTTGGCATCAGGTGTCTGGAATATCTGAGTCTCATCATGCTCACATTTTACTTTTCTTTTTGTCTCAGAGTTGATGATTTGGTCACAAATATTGCTAAAAAAAAATTACATCACTCTTGTTCAAATCTAACCTTTACAGAGCTCATTAATAAAATAATGAAAATAAAATAATACTGTTATCATGGTTGTTTTTAAGGTTATATAATTAGATTTAATTAAATGATCCCAAAATATTATTATCAGCTGGATGATGAATAGTTTTTTTTGTGAATTGTGTGTTCATTACAAGAAGATAAACTCCATTTAATCTGACTTTACAAAGCACAGCTCTCCCAGTTATTTTACAACTCGAAGGATTTGATGGGTAACACGTGGCTGAAACAGAAACTATTTTAGATAAAATGGCTGAAATCTTGAATCAATATGTGAAATACAAATATTTAGTTGTTGGTCACAGATGTTTACTTGTGTATGAGCTTGTTTGTGTCCATGTGTTATGTATGTAAAGTATGTAGACATGTGTAAAACCAACACAAAGCCCTACTCCTATCATTATAAAGTATATGTATCAAACTGTTAACTCAAAAAAGACTTATTTTCCTGACTTCTATATCAGATAAGTCATGCTATAAAACTAAACCGATCCTCACAAAGAATCCAATCTAGCCCACAGCATGAATTTCCACAGAAGACATAAAGAGTCCCACTAAGTCATGAATGTCTTCTTATAGATCCACTGGGATGTGTAAATTGTAATGTGTATCTGTAAATCACTAGCTGAGGCATAATATTGTTAAAATTTGAGTTATTTTTCTTAACAAATATCAGGTTGTTCATGGATTTGCAGGTTATTCACATGTTTTATGGAAGGATAGTTTGTAAATTTAAACATTTTCATACTTTAATTGTACTTATTTTGATATAAAATATCAGTATTGTTGTTATTTCTAAGTTATTATGCTATTATATTGCTTGCTTGAGATCAAATCAGGCTGGATGTAACTCCTGACAGCCATGCTTTAAATCTTACTGTAGTAATATAATGCTAAGTGTGTTTTTGTATAAGTTTTAAGACCATGTTGCTCCAGTCTCAGGGCCTGTTTTAGTGGGATGAGATTGGGGTGGGTTGCTGTGGAGGGGAGGGGGGGGGGGGGTCACCGTTCATCTCCTGTACCTTAAGAAACCCTGTTGACCTATTTTTCCCGCGACCTTCATTTGTGTGAAGCGTCTAAGGCTCGTTTAAAACAGTGGCAGACCCATGGCGGGGATTGGCTGGTTGGCATTGTTAAGAGTCTCCATGGTAACAAGCTGAGCGTCCAGCTGCTTGCTGCACAGATTTTTTTTTTTTGTCTCTGGTCTTGAATGGAGGGAGAGATGGGGTTTTTTTTTAAGGAGCATGGTAAGAGACCTGGCACGCTGAAAAGAAACTGGAAGCAGAGTTGAAGTGAGTTTGAGACAAGTTTGCATTCAAGAGCATTTATTTAAACCTCAACGATTTAGAACTATTTTTGTCCTGCCTCCAAAATTAATTATCCTCTCCATTTAACCATTTCTATGTCATTCATCACCATTTATTATCCCTAACATTTTGTATTTTTCTGTGAAAGTTAGATTTAAAAAAAAAATATATATTTAATTTCCTGGTGAATCACAAATTAAAAACACAGGTTATATTACAAATAGAAAAAAACTGATGAAAAGTATCATATACCATTAACTTAACATAAAAACAATCATTGTCATTTGTCATCTAGTGAAGCAACGTTGTAGAAGATGACAGTATTTCAATGTTCACTATGGACGCTCTAAACATCTGAAATGTCTGCTGTGTATAAACCTGGAAAATGGAAATTTACTGGAATTATTTACATGTATTTGTAAATTAAATAGGGTTTTAGTGGTTAAAAAAAGTTACCAAACAATTTAGATCAGTCAATGTCTCTCATCAATTGTGGTTGTTTAGATCTTTAGGAATCAAATATGAGCATCTTTAACAACTTAATGTGAAAAAATAAGATGGATTTGAGAGGATTTTTTTTAATGGATGATGGAATGTATATTTTAAATCAGCTGAACAACTGCACATTTAATACAGAGGATGATCCAGAACAACCACCTCACCTCTGCTCTTAATTAAAGACTGCTAACACCAGATGATGCTCACAAGGATCCTTTTATATACACAGTACTGTAGAGAAACACTGAAAACATACAGAAGGTATGCAGCTGCTACATGCAATCTTACAAAGGTCTGCTTTTTAAATCCTTATTTCTGAACATTGAAGGACGTAGGTTTGATTTTGACATTAGTGGGGACACAAAAATGCTCCAAGGCATTTGGAATCAGGATTTAATACCATATATGTATACCATAATGTATATATATATATATATATATATATATATATATATATATATATATATATATATATATATATATATATATATATATATATATATATATATATATATATATATATATATATATATATATATATATATATATATACATATATATATATATATATATATATATATATATATATATGAATATCTAACAAGAATACAAGAATTGAATGTATTCTGCAACTTATTCAATTGCAATTATTCTTATGACTAACATATCCATCATTATTTAACCTCACCTGTTAATTTCTAGCCTCTCCAGCTTCTCCTCCTTCCTCTCTACTCTCTGTCACCTGACATAAATATGATGATACATGAATGGATTAGCGGACACACAGGTCATAGAGTGTGATGGTACAGTTATTTCCTGCACAAAAAAGGCTTTTACTTTCAGTCAATGCATATACTTTATTCCCTCAAAACCACAAGCATCTAGAATCTGAGTAATTATTGTATTTTCTTCACACATTTTCTTTGTGTTATTTAAACAGTTATTCTCTTCCAGAGAAAAACATGAACATAATAAGCAAAAAATAACCTGTTAAATACAGTGTTGTTGAGTGTCTGCAGTTCTATACTACCATACAAAGGCAAAACACAGTAACTACATATTTTGTCAGAATTGAATTAAGACTGAAAATGAACTCTTTAACACCTCGTGTTGGAGTGACATCACTGGCAGAGCCAATAGTATGTTTACATGCACTTAGAGAAATTCAAATTATTGCCTTAGTCCCTCTAATATTAAATATATTATATTGAAGTTTTCAAAGCCATATATACACCTTAGTTGGACTGTAATCAAATTGAACTGGAGTTTCAGAAGTCGGACTAACAAAGTCAGATAATGCGATTCTTCTCCATGCCTGGAAACACTACCCAACCTTAGCTCGATTACGACTGGCCTGGATACGCCCCCTTCCAGAAGTGACCAGAGACACGGCATAACAATGTGAACATTACTATAATAAATCAGAGTTTAACAGTACGTACAAAATACACTGAGCTGCTGCTTCATTGTCGTCCATATTTTTGTTCAGTGTTAATGTCCTTCTACTACTACTGTGGGTACCAAATGTGGGTGGAAGTACCTGATGTGGGCACTGTGTATGCTGCACATGTGTACAATAATGCATGTGCACAATGACACACTGTACAAATCGGGCACTTCCACCCACATTGGGTACCAACAACAACATCTGCTTTAAATCTGCTGCATTTCTTTCCTAATTGTTCTTCTTCTATGGCACCAACCGGAAGAATGCTAATGCAAAAGGGTGTGTAGTGCCACCTACTGTCTAGAAGTTGCATAATAATTCAATTCGTTTGCTGCGCATATAAAATGAGATTTCTCAGAAACTCCAGTTAAATCCTCAGCTCAAGTACTGCCAATAGCTCGACTTAGACGTGCATGTAAATGAACTCATTTACATTCAGCTGACATGCAATTGACTAAACACTACAGACAGTGGGAGTGACGACACAGTAATAGATAAATAATTCTATGGATGTGTCTCTGGCGTCCCTACCCAATTCTAATTCTAAATAGTAATAATACTAATAGACTCTTGACAAACTGCTGTAACATTTATAGCCATTGTGGACAATCTAATACTTCCACAAACTGCATAAACAAGTCAATGTTTTTCTGAATGAGGTTATTGTACTTATGTATTTACAACAACTCTTAATAAAATGTATATTCTGAATGTTAAATACAGAGTAAACAGGGTAAAAAAGAAAAAAAAATACTTTAACAGCTTTATTGAATTATAAATGTTAGTTGTTATTGACATAATGTCAGCGAACAGTAACTTCATCTGCATAGAAGGAGATAAAACATGTGCATCAGCCACTGTCAGTGTTTCTAATCTAATTTGTTTCTAAGGAAAAGTTTTTGTTTTCTCTGCTTGTATGGTTGATATAAATATGACACAACAATGAGATGATTTTGCAAGACTTTTTTTTTTTTTTTGCTTGTTTTCCCTGATTTAGTGTAAGGTTTTGTAATTTATTGGGAGTTGTTTAAAAAATATCCCTGTTTTAAAAAACAAAACAAAACACAATATTAAAGTAAAGGTTAAAGTTACACACCATTCATGTATGTTTAATGACCGGCTACTCTGATAAATCTAACTTTAAGAAGAAACACCAGACGAATAGTGTAATAGATGCCTTTGTCACAGCTCTGAAGCAAACAAAAGGATGTACGTCTGTGACTCACTGTGTAACTGTGACTGATTCAGGGAGGATTCGTGCATTTTTTCATACAAAGCATGGCAACCACCTGCTGTGGAGCCCCGGGAGCACAAAGCCCAACCCCGGCGGAGCTGCCAGTCGCTTGTGGTGATTCAATAAAATTCCTCTGAGCTTGACTTGTGCGTTAGCCAGAGGCTTCCCTTCAACTCTGTGATTCACTCCATCACTCCTTCCTCTGCCCTGCAGCGTGAGTTTATGTTGACTTTGTGTTGTTGTTGCTGTGACTCAGAGTAAACACTATTTCTCCTTCTACCCCCTGCACTTGCTAGGGGGTAAACAGTCTAGTCTTACTTTTAAAGGCTGTTTTTATGAGGTATTGGAAGGCTTTCTGAGAAAATCTTTCAAAAGTTTGCATTTTATTATCAACATGCGCCCCATTGTCTTTATGAGGAGAGGCTTCATATAGTACAGTATATTTTACACAAACTATACATTGGCTGACATTAGTGGAGTTACTTTCGTCTTGTGTTTGAGAGAAAAAATAAAAGATGTTTTTTAATTTGCTAGATGTGTTAAGAAAACTTAAATGTCTGCTTTAATAACTTAAATATCATTTAGTTAAGTTGAGGCAATACATTATTTTGTTTTCTCTCTGATAAAGATGTGCTTTGGATATAAAAACTAGTTTTATAAACTGCAGTAGTTCTTTTGTCAACTTATTGAATTATATGAATTATTAGCAGTTAGACACAATATAAATGAATCAATGCTATGTATCCATAGATAGTATAACTCAGTGAATAAAATATAAAGCCCATTGTTTACACACATGTATTATGGTATCATCATGTTTTCCTCTTCAATTTAAAACTCACGGCCAGTTACTTTGACAGTTGCTCAAAATAACACTGCGTCCTACAATCTTCACAGCTGATAGTTTACATTATAGCTGTGTTAGCTTAGCTCTGTTTTAAAAGAAAAAACAGCCAGAGTAAAAGTACAAAGTTTAGTCTGAACTGTTGATCAACAGACTCCAACTTAACAAAAATGATAACATAATAATGCATAATAACTTTACACAAGCATCATCATAAAATAAGTAATGTTGTCATTTCACCATCAAACTCCATTCTTTTAATTTAGAGCTGTTTCCAGTGGGGAAAACAGGAGCTTCTATTTGTTAGCACTAGTTTTCTTGGACTAAAAGTTGTTTCTTAGTGGTTCGCATCCCATCTGGCAACTTTCTGATGCTTTAAATAAATTCAGTTCATATCTGTACAATCCAACACATTGGCATCTTTGGTAGAACTGCACAGCTCTATATTCTAAAAAGTAATGATAGCGTAGGCATTTAGGGACTGCAGATGGAAAGTAGCACCGATGCTGGTATATTAATATATTATATATCTGGTATATTTAAGGGTGCAGTTGTTGTAGATATTCATTAATATCAATAAATGAATACATAAATAATATATTTGTGCATATATATATATATATATATATATATATATATATATATATATATATATATATATATATATATATATATATATGCACACAAAAACATATGTTGCCCATTTAAAAGTAAAATATCTGTATGTGGTAACATTGAGTTTGTGTTGGTTATTCCAAGTTAACAGTAGTTACATTACATTACATTATTTACATTAAGAAGCAGATATTATACTAAAGCAAATAGAAACATGAACTATTGGATTTTTGTGGAAAAATGACCCAAGTTATAATGAAATGAAGCTTTTTGTCATACATGTGATAGATGTAAATGTGTTCTCATTACACATTATACCTTTTAAAAATGTGTAGGTCCTACTAATACAAGCTAAAACATCCTCTGCAAAAAAAGAAATTAGTTATAATACAACTTTATCAGATGCAAACAAACTCCCTCCTTCTTATCAGAGTCACTAGTGGTGTATCTTCTTGTTTCACCTCTGAAGAGACCCAGTGTAGTGTCTGGACAGCGTTGTGGAGTTGTTCCTGACATCCTTCTACCTGCTAACAGACAGCAGGATGAGTCATCAGCTCTGCTCAGTGTTATTGTTGGCCTGAGATGTTGGTACCAGCCAGTACCATGGATCAGCCCTGTTCACCCTGGGCCATGATCTGTAACTACTCCATTACATGTGGGGGGGATGGGTGGTAGGTAGGAGGAGCCGTTATCAGCTCCTTGGAATGTGTTCAACATTGATGGAGTTCGAGGTGAAAAGTGGAAGAGACTGTTTCTGTGTCTTTTAACCTACTTTTTGGATTGATGAGATGTGGGTTAGTTAATGCATCGTGCTTGGTGGGCTATGTGATGTGTGGGGCTGTGAGTTTTGACAGATTCTAAAGTGTTCTTATTTCCGACTCATTTACATTGATTCATAAACACTTAAAAACTTAACCTTCCATAAACCTGATGGCAGCTGCTGTTTATGAAAACTTATCAGTGAAGACAAAGGTTTTTCCTACGGTCTTTAACTTTCTTTTCACAACTTTTTTTAACACATATTTTAACAGTCGTAGCACAGATAACATATCTAAGAGTCTTTGCTGTGACTTGCATTTATTGCCATCTTTAATCCTATGTCATGTTTATACAGACATCTCACTAAATCTTACACCTGTTACAATACCAACTAGAAAAGCACTCTGAGAGCGCAAACCTCCACCAAGGCAGACCTCCCACCTCTGAGGGAGGTCCACCAAGGAGGGTTATGTTTGTGCCACAGTTTATCTGTCTATTAGTTAGCAAGATAACTCAAAAATTTAGGGATGGATTTTGATGAAAATGGCATGATGTGTTGGGGGGTGTCATAAGGAACAAATGGTGAGATTTTGGTGATGATCCGGAAGAGATCCTGGATTCTGCATCATTTTGAAATTTTACATTGGGGTAAATGGAGAATTTCAAAGAATCCAGGATCTCTTCCAGGTCATCACCAAAATCCAATTATTTGGTATTTGTTATCTTGCTAACTAACAAATAGACAAAGAAACTTCCTTGGCGGAGGTAATAAATATTCTATGAAACTAACATATAACATATTTGCATAAAAAGTTGCATGTCTGAAACCAGCTCAAATTAAATGAACAATGAATTAGAAGATTTATAATATAATGGAAGGGATCATTTGTAAATAACTAAGGGCAAACGCATATAAATCACAAATTATAGTATTTCTATTGGAACTTTGAAAGCTTGATAACACAGATCTATAAGTAAAATGCTTCCAGAATAAAAGTTAAAAATTAAAATGCTTGTTGGCTGGGTCAAAATTTGAGATTATGTGAGTTAATGAGAGAATAAGTTTTATTACAAAGGAATATTTGTGTCCGAGCTATGTCAGATCTACTTTAAAACCTTGTCTGCACATGACAGTATGTTCACTTTACATATTCTCTGTGCTGAAACATAAATAAATATACTATACGTGGAATACCACTTCATCATGTATATTGAAAACATCAGCTAACCAGCACTTTTGTCATTTATTTTCCAATTAATCTTATTAAAAAATTTAAGATTACGCACATTTAATCTCTGAGGTAGATAATTTATTAAATAAAGACATAAATAAATGGAGTAAAAGTGTAAGAATTTGACCAGGTTAATTGAAATCCTATCATGACCACATAACTTTAACATTAAACCACAAAATTCAAACTCTTATAAGGTTGAAAAAAAATGTCAGAATATCCAAATAAGATGCTTGGAGCCTGACATTACTTTCTTTAGTTCTAACAGTGGCTGAACTTACAGAATATTTGTGTCATAATCATTATTCTGGAACTTGTTAGCAGCAGAGGAAGTACAAACAACACAAGCCGTCTCTGGGTTTATCAGGTATGGAAAAGCATCGAGTCAACGTGAGAGACTGATATGAGCGGGGTGGCTCAGCGTTACAGCGGATAAAGGAAGTGATAACGGATACATGTGAGGAACTGAAGGTGTCAAAGTGGATGCAATGGGAAAAGTGGAGGGGAGGTGTTGCCAGGAAGATACAAACACCACAGGTATGTTGGTGATGACTTGGAGCACAGTTTCTACAACCTTGCTATAATTTCTTAGCATCCTATTGTAGGTAGGCTAGGGTAGAGTGTGCTTACTTGTGCTTAGATATGTTCGAGAAAGAAGAAGAATACTAACAACAGGACTATCTTAATTTTAGTTCATTTTATGCCTTATTCGCACGGGATAAGTATTATCTGTGGACCACTGGTAACTTGCTATTACCCTCATACTGTAAGTCTGTGTTATTGTGTGGTGCATTCAGACGGGATAAACAAAAGTCTGTAATTCATGCAGACATTATGTCGTAAATTCACAACATCCTGTTCGGTCTCAATACATTAATAAGGTCATATGAAAGCAAAGTATGCATAAGAATGAAGGGGGTAAATGTCATTGGCAGGAATACAGTCTGTACATTTGCTCCACGCCTTCAAAATAAGAGCGGGGTCAGCAATTAAAACAGTCTCCAGATTACAGAATCGGTAGGTGTTAGAGGAGGTCTCCCCTCTGGAAAACGGAAGACTGAATTTATAGAGACAACTTCAGATAATTATAAATATTGAATATCAATATAATGAATATAAATATTATAAATATGGTGTGATCATATCTTCCTTTTGCCACATGCTGCCACACAATTTCAGCCACTTCCTCCATTATTCACACCAGAAAAAGATAAGAGGGATGCAATTGAAATCACAAACACAGACATGCGCATTCACACGTGACTTGAATTACCTCTGGACGTCTGTTTTTCGCCCAAACACAGTAGGTAATTTGTGGCGGAATTATAACTGAGCAATTCACGGACATGACGCATTCGCATGGGACTAAGAACTCAGACATTCTCCGTAATTATTCTGAATTACCAGTGGTTCACAGGTAATACTTATCCCGTACGAATAGGGCATAAAAACTAATAGTTGTAGATGTTAGTAAGGCCGCTTTACATGACTACTACACTGTATGTAATAGATTTTTTTCAGGGTTGAGATCATCATATATGTTTATTTGTTCAAGTACAACAAGAACATACTGGAAATATATGTGCACAACATGTAAAAATATTTAAAACACACAAAAACACTGAACTAAATGTGTTTTAAAGGTTGAAGCCATTTTTTATGGTGACCTCTGCTGACCCCATAACCAGAAGCAGCTGACATGAGTAAAATGAAACCTGGTATAAAACATCAGAAAAAGAATGCAATAAAACTCATATTGTCAGAGCAAAATGGTTAAAGACATGTTAAATACAAAGGATAGGACCACTAAATAAGACTACTTTGGTTAATAGAAGTTGTTTATATATCGGGATTGGATTTAAATAGACAGATTGACAAATGAATGTGTGGTCATCACAATGTTATTAAACCAACAAACATAATGATGAACCTGGACTTTTATACGGGAATAGAATAGAATAGAATATCCGGAAGTTTTGTTGATTTGCACAAAAAAACAACATGAAGTGTGAAATTTCAGCATAACATCAAGACATTTTATAAAAATATCATATTAACATATGTGTGGTCAATAGAACTTTACTAAACCAACAAACCTAATGTTGGACTACTAGTTTTACACAGGTTTTCATTTGAGTTTTGGATATACTAGAGAGTCGAACAACCAAAATACTATAAACAGATTTTTTTTTTTTTAATTTCACCATTCTGTTTTCTTGTTTTTAAGTGACATGCATATTTATACAACATTCCCCACAGCACTAGGGGACAACCTATAACATATACAAAGACTATTGGACATATGATAATGTAGACAAAGACACGGTCAACTTGTGTGGGAGAGGGGCGCATGTGTGTGTGTCTATATATTTGTGTGTGTGTTTAATTAAATAATGTGGTCTATGTGGTCTAAAGATATGACAATTAAAGTGGAATTCTCGGTAATATGGTTTGGTTGTGGGTGAGAGGAGGACAGCTTGGAATTGCAGGATAAGATAAAGACGTCACTTTATTTATTCCTCAGCACAATTTTAACACAAGGGTGTATTTTGGAAACTACAGCCAACCAATCCTTTTTTTGTACTTAATGTTCCTTTATTAGTGACTCAAAGTTAAAGTTTAATTACTTTTATTCTGTAGACTTGAACACCAGTGTAATGGTATGGTGGCCGGGGAGGGACATAACACAACACAGATGCAACAGTCCACAACACCAACGCAAAAACCCACAACATAACACAAATAAAAAACTAAGCCCACAACACAAGAGAAGTTACTCTACAACAGATACTACTAGCCTACTACTGACTATTATGACGATAACAAGTAAAAGGTTGTTTTCAAGTTTGAACAGATTGTTGTCACTAATGAATAATGTAACTTTTAGCCATAACCATTAACCAGATAATTACGATAATTGCCCGAGCATAGATGACAGGATACATGAATATAGAAATCCAGTGGTAAGTATCTACATAGTTCATTAGCGACAACAATCCGTTCTACTTGTTGAACCATACAATGTCCACCATGTTCTCTGTTACTGTAACTGTGTGCATAATAGTCAGTAGTAAGCTAGTAGTATCCGTTGTGTTGTGGGTATTTCTATTCATGCTTTTAGGTTTTTGCTTTGGTTGATGTGGACTGTTGCATTTGTGTTGTGTTGTGGCCCTCCTCGGCCACCGTAGTAATGGGCTGTAAATTACATCAAATAGGGCATTAACACCTTCAGTGTTTTTCAAGTCGACTTATCCGTCAATAAAGTCGAGTTAACGGTTTGTGATGACACAACACAGACACATGGCTAAAAAAACAAACAAAACATGGAAACACATTTGTCCAGCAATGAGCAACTGCAACGTGACCTTGTCCACTGACAAGACACAAGCATCAGCATTTTAACCCCAACAAAACAAAGGCTAACGTTAGCAAAGAGTTTTCTGTTAAATTTAACTGCACAAAAGCAGTAGGATGAACATATGTCCAGATTTTGTCTGGACTCACGGCTCTAAAACCGGACTGTCCAGGCGTCTGTCACACGTCCTCACTTTTTATATTAAGTGCAAAAAGTTTACGTCAGCCGCCGAGACACACACCACACTGTCCACATCATGTTAGCGCATTGTCTTAATGCTAGCTAACCTGCTCATATCAGCTTAGCTAGCCTCTGCAGATGGTCGTGAGGTTTTTTTTTCATCTAAGGTGAAGTAAAAGTGTTTAGATCTGACTGTGTTTAAAGAGAGAGAGAGAGAGAGAGAGAGAGAGAGAGAAAGAGAGGGAGAGGGAGAGAAAGAATAACGTGTGATTTGTCGACTCTTCCAAATTTAAATCGACTTGTGCTCCGGGATTCAATGTCGCTTTTAGTGCCCTACAGTAACAACAACAGTATCTGCTCATCCACCATCCACTGTGATTGTACTCAGTAGCATCATGGTAACATGCTGAATTTACCTGCCCAACAAATGATAAAAAAAAAAATCACCTTTATTTCAGTATCTGTTTTGAATCAATCAAAATACAGTAATCTGGGCTACATCTTCTAGAATTCTGGAGCTGGTCACATGACGGGGGGATTATGTAGTGAACAGTGAAGCAGCCAATGTGTGTTTCGTTGTCAACTAAACATGGTCAGCTACAACAACAAAAACCAAACAGAACTGATATAAACGCAGCAAAATAGGCCTTAATATTGTAGAATATTTTGTCTAGTACTTCATCAGGTTGTTTAACAAACACTGTGGCCTATGACCTTTGAGAAACAACACTAGTGAGCGGTAATTTCATTGACAACACTGACATCTGCAAACATGATCATCTAAGAAGTTTACTTTCAGCACCATCTGCTGTGACCTTAAGTACAGAGGAAAGGGCTTTGTACTCCTTACTATATTGGTTTCTGTTTCTAAGTGTCTCTAAAGGTCAGAGTTAGACCCCTGTATAAGCCACAGGTAATGCAGCTAAAGCTTATGGTGGGAGATGTGCACGGTGTCACCCAAGAAATATTAAGTTCACAGAGGGTTTATACACTCTGCTCATTGACAGGTACAGTACCTTCACAGTTACAGATGAACCACTTAGAATGGGGGAGGGCTTGATGTACAATGATGTAGAGGGTTAATTTGCAAAAAAGTCATGCAAATTATTATTATTATTATTATTATTATTATTATTATTATTATTATTATTATTGGGACTTTTAACAAGAAATTTAAGTAGATGATCTTTAGAATGCACATTTTAATATAGTATTTATGGTACAATTATGTCATTCATAGCTTTAACCCTTCAAGACCAAGAATTTAGTGGCAGCTATCATATTACATTTTCCTCTATTGGCATAAATTATTTATCACCATTTACTGCTATTACAATGATGTTATCTTCTGTATTTTTGCATTTTCTCATTTCATGTGATGTTCATTCAGATGTTCATACAAACTCAGACGTTTTTGTGTGAAAAACTAATGGAATATATTAAAAAAACACCAACATGTCGGACTACGTAGCTTTTCTGGTGAATCTATGTTATAGAAAATAAGTGTTTCCATGTGTACCATTGTTTACATGCATTTGCAAGATTAGAGGTTCAGAAGTTTTTGAACACTTTAGATGAGTAGATGCTTTTGGGTGATCCTGTGTTTCTGACGTAATATCAGAAACATTGTTTGATTGTTTCATATCACTGTTTTCTAGGTGTACTGTGCACAGTGGCAGCAGATAATTGTGTGTCATCTCCCTGCAACAATGGCGCCACTTGTCTTGATCACCTGGATGAATACGTGTGTCTCTGCCCTAAAGGACCTGTGTGGTTCACAGGCAAACACTGTGATGACCTGTTTAATCCCTGCCTGGACGCCCCATGTGCTAACTGCAGTGGCGTTCTTGGGACCGATACCTTCACTTGTCACTGTCCAGATGGCTTCACTGGCCTGAACTGCACCCAGGACATAGATGAATGTCATTACAACCCCTGCACAGGCATCCGGTCCCTTTGTGTCAACAGAGTCAATGGTTATACATGTCAATGTCCCTTTGGATCTGGAGGAGACAACTGTCAGGAAAATATAACCACATGCTCAGAGGAAACGTGCCAGAATGGTGGCACCTGTGTGGATGACCTGGACATGGGACACTGGTGCCAATGCACCCCTGGGTTCCAGGGAAGGAACTGCGAGGAGGACATTGATGAATGCCTGTCCAAGCCCTGTCAGAATGGAGCCATTTGTAAAGATGGGGTCAATGCCTACCAGTGTTTTTGCGTGCCTGGGTTTCAAGGCTACCACTGTGACTTAGACATCAATGAGTGTGCCTCCAGACCCTGTCAGAACAACGGCACATGTCTGGACAAGGTAGACCACTACAGGTGTGACTGCGCACCAGGATTTAAAGGTTTGTTCACTGTTTTATTGTCTTTACTGCTTTGGTTTGTATTTCTGATTCAGCTCCATGTTCTTTACTCAGGTCTTTTGTAGGTCTTGTGTATATTATCAGTGTGTCTGGCTGTATTCATAACCATATACCATAAACTGTAGGTTTATCAGAAAAAGGCAAAAAACTTTAAAATGGAAAGTCAGGTATTTATATTTCCTGCAACAATAGTCCAAAGTAGGGATGTCCCAATCTGATCATGATTGATGATTTCAGACTCAATCAGGATTGACACATCCTGATCAGTTATTTGAAATTATATACATATATATTTAACTCATTGGCTGCCATGTTTTTTAAGAGGGGGGCTGAGGGGCGATCAACAGAGGTCATTCTATGACTACAAGAGGTCAAGCTTGTAATCATAGAATTTCATGAACTGATGAACAATATACAAATAAACAGCAGTAAATGATCCATATCACATATACTATCACAAGTAAATAACATGATCAGTGGGTGGGGGCAGTGAAGCAGGAAGTGATAGAATGAGGTAGAAGATGGAGAAACAAAAGTTGAGACAGATCACACTCCAGCAGTGTATGGTTCTGAGAAAGAGTGTTGGATCAGTGAAAAGAGAAGATGACACCAGTGGAAAGAGGAGTGTCTTGCACTCCTTTCTGCATCAACAGTCTCACACGTTTTAGGATTCCAGTAGTCAAAAATGTTCCATTAAAGTCTACACCCATTTTCTAAGTATATCCTTTTGCAACACAAGGTACCTTCAGTTCCATCGGCACTATTTTTAACTGCATAAACCCATTTAGCCCCACTGTTTTCTAGCCCTCAGGTATGGTGGTCAAGGTAAAGGGGGGGGGGGGGGTGCATGACCTAAAACATCATTGATCTGTTTTATTTAGTGAAACTGAACAGATATCTTCATTTGATCATGTCATCTTTCCAGGGCCTCTTTTATAATCTTATATATATATATATATATCCTTAATGAATAAATGTTTAAAAAAATAACCTTAATCAGCCTTTTGACAATAAAGACCTTGTATTTACCTTTTAAAAATGAACACACAGAGGTCGTGTCTGTTTAACATTCTCTAGCATTAGTCTGAGTTAATGTTGTTTGTCTTGGCAGCTCTGGTCTCATTGTGTTAATGTGTATGTGTGCTAAGATAATTAGCTGTGTAGTCAATTTCACTCTTTGGCTGGTCGCCATCACTGCACTGTCCCCTGCAGGGATTAACTGTGAAGTGGAGATCGATGAGTGTGAGGTCCAGCCCTGTCAGAACGGCGCCACCTGTCGAGACTATGTTGCCATGTACAGGTGCGAGTGCAGGCCTGGTTTCCAAGGCCAGGACTGCGAGGTCAACATTGATGAATGCGCCAGTTTGCCCTGCTTGAACAAAGGCAGGTGCATAGATGGGGTCAACAGGTAGGACATACACCAATATACACACACTTAGAAATACACTCTATGGACAAACGTACTGGCTAATGTGGCATTTAGGTGTGTCGTATCTAACAGGGGTCTGCACTGCATGGGTTAGTTTTGTATAAATTGTTATCTTTGCTTCCAAAATACCCAAGACAGTTATGACTTCATATCTCTCAACATTGACTAGGACTATGGTTTTAAATCATTCACTCCTACATTTGGATAATCTTTTTTGCACTATGACTATAAACGATTTTGTACACTGTAAACCCGAATGTTCAGAATAATTAATATATTAAGTTGTGAATACTCAAAGTTTCAGAAATAGTACTAATAACTCAAATGTATTAAGTTGCTGTGACATGTTCTTCTTTTTAAGTACTTCCAACTAATATTTTTTTTTTATTAAAAGGGTAACTATTGTGGATATAAGTGAACATAACTTAAAAAAATAGATGATGTACAATTTAGTGGAATGAAATCATAAAATGCTGGAGAATTGGATAATAAGGAGAATTGAAAAAAAAATAAACTTCACTGATGTAGTAGATGCTCCAAATAATCACCAATATCTATTACACCAAAACATTGCAATCACGAAAATGGTATTTAGGGGTGGCTGTGGCTCACTTGGTAGAGCAGGTTGTCCAATAACTTAAGGGTCAGTGGTTCGCGTCCCGGCTCTTGCTTTCCAAGTGTCCTCGGGCAAGACATTGAACGCTAACATGAGCATAACCATATAATAATGTTTTAATTTAAGTATACTTTAATAAGCATCAACATTTTAAGTAAATAAATAATTGAGGCAATTGATTGCCTTACATTTTTGGAGTTCTGCTAGTTTATTTGAGTTTACAGTGTACACCCACAACTAACCATCTACTTTCCTCTCACCTCATTTAGGAATACATTTGCCTGGTTAAACTGAAAGGAAATATTGATGTTCATAAACTCCTATGGACACAAACATTATGACACATCATGGCTACAACTTGTAAAGTCCATGTTGATTTCCTTTAAGTTTAATGGGAAATGTTTTTTCCTTAGTGAGATGTGATGAAATGATGAAAGTAGATGGTTAGTTGAGGTTTGCTGTCTAAGCATGAACATATTTTTTATAAATTGAGAGCTAGAACGAAGATAACAATTTAAATAAAACTTAATGCAATACAAGGATATTTATTATCTCAATATAAAACTATATTATGACATTTGTCATGATTGCTTTGAAACCCACACCACTCTTAGAAAAGAAACACCTGTTCAAACATGTTGAAATACATTTGTCCATACAGTGTATCTTGACTTATAGGTGAGGTTTACTTGATATATATATATATATATATATATATATATATATATATATATATATATATATATATATATATATATATATATATATATATATATATATATATATATATATATGTATATATATATATATATGTATATATATATGTATATATATATATATATGTATATATATATGTATATATATATATATGTATATATATATATATATATATGTATATATATATATATATATATATATATATATATATATATATATATATATATATATATATATATATATATACATGTATGTATGTATAAACACTTATATTTGAATGCATATCTCTGTTGCAGATTGTTTTGTTTGTTTACTACGATCATGACAAGCCTTGTAAAGCCCATGTGTCGCCAAGCCATGTGTTGTGGCAGACATTAAAGTTGACCAAGGATAAGAATTAATCCACTTACAGTCAGTCATTGTGATGAGTCATTAGACAGATGGAGACACTGATAATACCAGGTGGGAACTCTGGAGAGCAGGGAATGGTAACAGAACTGACACTTATCAAGTGTTAGAGTTCATTTTGACAACACAACTATATTATATCGAGTCCAGTTCTTTTCTTGTTTTATTTCCAGCTGCTGTTTTTCCCAAACTTTGGTTCAGGATTTAAAAATGGATCACAGGGTTCTGTTTCACAAAGCAGGTTCAACAAACCCTGAGTCTAACCCAAAACTATGAGTTGATCTACTTTGATATAGGAAACTCAGTTTTCAGTTACAGAACAGCCCATGTGAGTTAGGTAGGTTACTCAGACTAGTTTCACCAGGAGCTAGGAGTTGTGCATCACAACTACAAAAAGACAGCATCAATGGAGTCCTGACTTGACAAGTCACCATGGCAATGGGGAAGTGGGGGGCTGCATTTTTCACCTACTGGAAATGGTCATCTGAATGTGCTCATATGGAGAGTTTGAACATGTTTTTACAAAGAAGTGTAACTGTATATTTAATGTTCTCCTTATGTAATAAGTTACTAGTAAAAGAAGATTTTTAAATTCACCTGCTGAGAAAAAAAAGACACAAAATGCAGTAGTTGGACCAGCAGACTAGGACACTGAAACTGGGAGAGCAGTTAGAGGAGGGTACATGGTCACAGGTGAATGATGGTAATTATTGGAACATTAACTAAACTATCTCTGGTATTTGTAGGAAATAAAGAAGAACAAATTAAATGTGTTTAATGTCTTTAACCCTTGTGCGGTCCTTCGTAAAAGACACACTGGCTGTGTCCTACAATCGGGTCTTAAAAACCCAGATTCCAAAGTTCAGTTCCATAGACTCATCACCCCACCCCCCAAGGATATATTACTGTTTTCAGTAGTAAGCAATGGCATCCTACAGTACGTATAAAAAGGTACATTTGTGAACCACCGGGTCTCTTTGACCCGAAGGACCGCACAAGGGTTAAGTGATGGCTGTGGTGGTGGTCTGTGTCTGTGACCGTCCTGCACACAGTTGTCTTAAATGTCCTGCATTTATGACATTGTACAAAAAAACTCTCATTTGCAACGAACCACAGCACAACACACACTATCTGCTGTGATATAAGAGCATAAGTATGATAATAATGTATGATGGTAATGTTGCAAATGTAACAATGGACTAGGTTGAATATGTAGATGATGAACTGGGACTGAAACGGTACCTCTCACACTGGTGATCTACTGTAAAACTTACTATGCGTATTTTTCTCATTTCTAGTCCGAATATCTCATCACAATTAAAATAAGACATAATAACCTAATGAGGAACCTTTCAGTGAGGTGATTAGTTATGTCTTATTTTAAATGTTATACAAATGGAAAAAAAAGACCATTAGCTCTGGAAAGAGCTCGCTGTGTGCATCAACTTTTCGGTGCCTCAACAGGTTTTGAGGTGAAAATCAAACATTTTTGATACTTTGTGCCTCGTGAGGTGAAAAACTCACTGTGTGCACGTTCATTGAGCTGCGTTCTGAGGACAAAAAGTCAGGTGACCAATCAAAATGCTCACATAATTCCAAGATGCCAGCCCCCACTTGTCATGAACGAAGAATGAATGAAACGGAGATAAACGTGGAAATGGAGGAAATGCTGATCTTCCTTTTGTTGAAGTGACATCATATAAATAGGTTTAGTCTGGACATATTTACAACAATCTATCTTCCAAAATATATGTACTGACTACTTTAAATGACGTGAGCGGAGGACGTGTTTTGATTGCTTACCTGAATTTTTGTCCTCAGCCTTTTTCACCTCATGAGGTAATAAATATCAAACATATTTGATTTTCACCTCAAAGCCTCGTGAAGCAGAAAAATCACCGAAAATTAGGCACACAGAGCGAGCTTTCTGCTGAGCCAACGGCCTCGAATAACATTTTGCTCAGCACATAGCTCCAGTGTGTGACAGGCATAAGAACCATCTACTGACGAATATTTAATTTTCTGCGCTGTACAGTAATGTTGCATCTTTAGCCACGGAGTCATAGTCCAAAGGACATGTTAGTGAAAACAGTCTCCATTTACTATGTTTAATGGACTGATTATTTTTTTTAAGTAACACAATTAATTAATTACAGACTGTTACACTAAAACTGACTGAATGAACAAAAAAAATTAACGCTGTGTGTCTGATAGTGGACAGAGTTACAGAGGAAATGAGGGTTTTATTGTTTATTATTTATAAAACCTGCTCCCGACCAGGTTAGATTTACAGAGTTGGTTTCTATCCTAACTGCCTCAGTGTTTAAGTTACAGGCTAGAGTTACCTCTCTGTTTCTGGGTTGAGTTACTTCTTCTTGTGAAACAGATAACTCAGAGTCTTCCTCATTTTGGGGTCAATAGACTCATAGATGTCATTAATCCTGCTTTGTGAAATTGACCCCTGGACAGTTTTTTCTGGGTTGCCAACTGACAGAGGAAATATTAGTCAGGTCCATACGTGGAAAACAGAAGGACAATGTTTAAAGTGGTTGTACTTCCTTAATGCAAACTACAAATCTTCGAGCTACACAGTACTATGCAGAAGTCCTACACCAACATTATGTTTGCTGGTTAAATAAAATTATAATGACCACATATATTGTATGCATTAGTCAGTATCTGTGTATAGATCCAATCTGGATATACTGTATGCAAAGGAAAAACTGAAGTTTCTGGAAAAAAATAGCCTAATAAACCAAAGTGGTAGTATTGAATGTGACCTCCCTTTGTATTTAACATGTCTTAAACTCTTTTGTTCAGACAATATAAGATGTATTCCATTCGTTTTCTGATGTTTTATACCAGGTTACATTAAACACATCAGGTGTATCTAAATGTTTATGCTTCTTCTTGTCATAGGGTCAGGGGTCACACTAAATAGTCACTTTTTATTTCATATTTTTTCTGTCTTTTAAGGCTCTGCACATATTTCCTCTATTTTCATGTTACATCTGAAGAAAAGCGAAATAAATATGTATGCATTTCAACCTTGCAAAAACAAAAAAAACATAAAGGTGACCTCAGACTTTAACACAGTACAATACTAAATGAAATATATACTAAATAATAATGACTATTATCCCTAATTTTTTTTTTCTTTCCCAGCTACCACTGTGACTGTGAAGACACAGGGTTCATAGGAGTCCACTGTGAAACCGACATTCCCGAATGTGCTTCTGACCCCTGTCAAAATGGAGCCACGTGTTTGGAGGGAACCAACCAGTACAAGTGCCTCTGCTGGTCAGGTAAACAACAAACACAAACCAGCTGCTCACAAGACATTATACATATTCATTAAATATTGTGTAGCAGTTCATGTGTTGTCAATAAACTGTTATGATTCCTTTTTGCATTTATGTCTAAGTTTTCAGGAAAATAAGGGGAATTTGCAAGAACTCGTATAATAAATGAAGACCTCTTGAGGTTGAATGGATTGCTGATTTGTTGTTTATTGATCCGCAGTTCAGATTAAACTGTAACAGTTCTGAGACCTTGTTGTTCAATTCCAAACAGATCTTTAGTTCAATTTGACAACACAAACAGTACAGAAAATGAGGTGATTTGTTGTTTAACTGTGGCTGTTTTCTGTTTTAAAACAGAGCTAAGCTAACAGAGCGATAATGTTGCTATCAGTTGGCAGCATGTGAAGATTATGACACAATATAATTTTGAATAACTGGCAAAATAAACATATATGAGTTTTGCTTTGAAGAAGAAAATGTGATGATCCCATAATGCAGATGTGTGTAAATAAGTGATATAGTCTGTGAATAAAAAGCATTGATTCATTTATTTTGAGTCCTGATATGTCATATAATTCAAAAGATCTACTTTTGTTTGTTTGCCAAACTACTTTTTATATTCAAAGTAAATCTTTATCAGAGAGAAAACTAAATAATATATTGCGTCAACTCAACTAAATGGTCTTTAAGTTATTCACGCAGATATTAATATATCTTACAAATTACAAAATAGAACCTTTACTGTGAGATTTTATTCAACTGCTGTTGATCTCTGGAGGCCACAGGCTTCCCATACATAAATTAACCTGAACAAAGAGGATGTATATTCTGACCCTTGAGTTAAAAGAGATGGGACCAAAGAGCTGGTCTTTGCATTGTGCAATATTTGTGGTATTTGTTGCTTTATAAAACAGCTGAAGGATAGTATTTAAAGCAATATGGTCTGTGTTACCTTATGGAAAGTGATGCATGAGCACATCACCATAGGGAAAAGATGCTGACATTTTGACATTTTTACTATATATTCTATGTTTAATGTATGTTGTATGTTTGTTTTCTGCATAGCCCATAGCAAGATTCGTTCTTCGTACATACATTGTATTGTATTGTATTGTATTCTATTCTATTCTAGTGTAGTCTATTGTAGTCTAGTCTAGTGATATCCCTACAGACTTTTGCATGTTTTCCAGGTACATTAAAGCACAATTGTTCACATTATAGAAATTTTAAAACTTATGTTTGGAAATAAATGATTTACACAAGGTAGTCTTGAAATAAAATCCTAAATTGTCTTTGTCTGAAAATGGTATAAGACCAAGGTCCTTCAGAACAGTATTTTCCGAAGCCTGATCCTCGGGGAACACTATCCTGCATGTTTTAGATGTTTCTCTCTTTGAACACACCTGACGGAAGAGAGAAACATCTAAAACATGCAGGATAGTGTGCCTCGAGGACCAGGCTTGGGAAACACAGTTTTAGAAAGTGGTTGAAAGACGGACGAAGCGCGATGGCAATAGCTTATCGCGACTTCGCCCGGATGAGCTAAAAACTTCACGATTCACTTAGAATAAGCACAAGCCAGAAGTCGAACATGTTACTGTAAGGACACATTAGGATAGTTCATGTGTGTGCATTTACCTGTGCAGGTTATGAAGGAGTGAACTGCCAGGTGGATATAGATGAATGTGAACAGCAGCCCTGTGAGAATGACGGACAGTGTTTCCAGCGCTCAGATGACCTGCTGTATGGGACACTCCCTGAACTCAGCACAGCCACCTTCAGCTATGAAGAGGCAGCAGGATTCATTTGCCGCTGTCTGCCAGGATTCACTGGTAAGTTCATAAATGCAGATGATAGATTAAATGAAGACCTGGTGAGTCACTTTAATCTGTTGAATCAATGATTATATTGTGTTATAGGAGATAACTGTTCAGTTAATGTGGATGAGTGTGGGTCTGCTCCATGTCAACATGGTGGTAGCTGCCAGGATCTGATCAACTCTTATCAGTGTGTGTGTCCAGACGGCTTCACAGGTAGGAGAACTGTCTTATCTTAACAAAACACAATTAGGAAACTGTTCTTTTTAACTGCTGCATATTTACAGGACTGTTCACGCTTCATGTCAGCGATTCTAAAATTTTTATTTCACATACCAGAAATGACATTTTAATCTTTTAAACCATTTTTTAAATCATTGCATCCATCCTCATTATGTCATTTTACATAATTTTCCTTTTTCATGTAATGTGACATCATCCCTCATGTAAAGCCTATACTACTCAGTCCACACGACTTTGATGTCAAAACGTACTTCATCTACATTACCAACCAGAATTATACTTTTAAAATGTTCATTATTTATGTTTGTTTATTTATTTATTGACAGATTTCAGTCAGCTTTACAGGCACATAAGTAGTTTTAGTTTCACTTTTCAATCACTTAATTTAATTTCAGTATGAGTTTTTCTCTATACTAGCACTGTTTATTTAATGTTTCAGATTGTGTAAATTTCCTTCGTTTCATTTAAATTTGTGGAGCATTGTTCATTGTTCTCTTGCATTTCAATTGTATTTTTGACTGAACTATTTCTACCAGTTTTAGCATTCGTCTTAGATTTTGGTTTAAAAAAAAAAAAACAAAGGAGCAAGCGATAAAGGACATTTAAAGGAGATCCCAGGACATAGTTGTTGACTGGTTTGCTGCTTCTTCTGAAACTTTCTGAAATACATTACATCACATAAAAAAACCTTTAACCACATTTTTACATTCAATTAGTTGTTTTTTTTTTTTTATTGTTTTAATACTTTCTAGTTTCCCTTTACCTCCTATTTGTTTTTACTCGTTAACAGATTTAGTTGCTGCGTAACTTCCTTAACATCCTTCAGTAGGACAATACATCTGAGATGAGTCTGTGGCCAAAGAATAAAGGGTTAATCTTCTTCCTGCTGTTCATTCCTCATGACCAGCCAATGCATTCATTCCTAATTAGTCAAGATTTGCCTCTGCATCACTCAAAACAGAAGGAACTGCACCAAAAAGTCACTCGTTATATGTGGAATCTGGACTCGGGAAGGAAGAATTTAGCCACAGTCTACATTTAATGCAACCACAAGCTAATTTGCTAACGGTGTTTTAGACCTGGGATGTGAAGGCCTCAACAGGGCATGGGACAGGAGGAGATAATAGGGCATATGGTATGGAGTAACACAGCAGAAAACAAAGCCAATAACAGGTGCCATATGTCAGCCGTCCATCATGGGCATTAAACTGGGGGTCTCCTAAGAAATTTGTCATGGGGGAGGAGAGATTACTGGAAAGCTTCTTAGGAGCCTAATTAAAGCCCAATGAAAGAAACACAATATGTAACATTGTGAGCAAATCACTGGCTTTTTTCCCCCTGCAAATGATCTTCATTAAAGTTTCCCAATGTGAAGCACTGTATGTATTTCATATACGTGTGCAATAACAAGCAGAAGCGATGAAAAACTGAGAAGTGAGTAAAAATATAATCCTATTAACAGTGGCATGTGTCCACGAGGTTGAGGTGAGGTGTGCGTGAGGTGGTCGCTGCTCGGTAGATGAACCGCTCATATTGTATTAACCTTGTTCCTCTGCCATGGCACAATAAGCTGCAACGAGAAGTACTGGAGTTTGTCTGACATGAGGTTTAACTTGTGATACATTTAGTCAAAGGAAGATAAATAAAACCAATAATCATAAGGTATATGTTTGTTTAGCTGTAAATAAGACAGATTCCATAAAATACTCTTTGCATGTTCAGCAACAGGTGGGATTTTCATACTGTGAATTAGACATAGGCAATGTTTACACAAACCTGGGTATTTTTTAAATGCATATTTTTTTAAGCTCCGTTTTTAAAAAAAACAACAACTTTGTGCACAGAACGGTGTTTTTCTTACATGTTATTTACATGACATTACGTTTAAATACGCTGTCTAGAGATGTTAAACCACGCCAAGCCTGTCAGTGGCCCTGTTAGGCAAATGACATTTCCACATAAGCCAATCAGAAGCTTAATTGAGAATCATCGATACTCTTACTTCCTGTTCCATTCCACAGAAGAGAGCGAAGTGGTTTGTGTGGAATGTGTCAGTACTGACACGCTCTTTGATCGGTCACAAGGAGATGTGCAATTGCTGAATGCTGAACCCTGATGGATCAGCTTTATTTTGAATGTGAATATAACTCTTAATAAAAGAAATGCTGCTATTCAGAGTGTATCCATGCTTGCCAGATGTAAGAGTGTTGCTCCCTGTGGCGTAAAATTTTATACACAAATGCAAAAACTGAGTTCTTAAAAAGCTTCACTTTTGCTGGAGTTTTCATAAAGATGCATTTTTCAGAAGAAAAAACTCAGTTTGTGTATAAACGAAAGGCACACATGAAGACAAATGTCTGTGTTTTCAAAAATAAATGGGTTACTGTTAACATAACCATAAACCATAACCTATTTCTTTTTGCCATTATATTTTTCTGTGGAAAAAAATGTAGAATAAAAATATATCTTAGACAAAGTATGAGGTAAAAGCAGATTTCAAAAGTAAATAAACAGAAACTAAGATATGAAAATAGTAGTTAAGCTTATGTATGTATTTTAGGGTCTGAATGGTGACTTAAATGTTTTGATCACATTTCTGTCTGAATAGTTTCAATAAAAGTGTAATTCATAGACTATAATTTTTTTATATAAGTTTAGTATTTCAAAGGTATTTACCTAATTATAACAATTTCACAATTTAAACACACACACACACACACACACACACGTTAATATTTATTCCACCAAACAACTGCACAAATGAACCTTGAAAACAGAACCTGAAACAAGTGAGTCATTACTCCACCCCTGAAAGTGAGGTATTCTTTTTGGGTCTTTTTTTGTCTATTTGTCACCAACTTTATACAAAAACTACTGGACCAAATTCCATGAAATTTTGAGGAAAGGTGCAAGATGATCCAGAATAGATCCCATTAAGTTTTAGGTGAATGTAGGTCAAGAATAAAACAAAAATGTGTTTCCACAATGATAAGAGAGAGGGCAAATAAGGTCAAATGTGTGTGAGGGGGGCAGAGTTTGTTGTGTTAGGCACCACTTGTTAGTTTATGAATTTCAAACACATTGTCAGAACCATCCCATTGTCATCATATCCTGATAGACATATTCTATGCAATTAAACACACACATTTTCTGTATCAGGGCTGATTTTGAATGTCTGAAGAAATTGTTTTTTATTATGTCAGGTTTATGTTTCCCAAGATATATTAATAATAATTAGATATATTTTTAAAAATGCAGTGAATGACACTAAATATGCATTGGCCACAAGGTGTGGGGATCTAAAAAATAAAAAAATATGGCACTACATTCCAGTGTAATACCAACAAATGACACTAGATGCTGCTCCAAAAGCCTCAGCTCTCATCGTCTTGCACTGAACTTCTCTCTCAAAGTCAGCACTTTTTTCCAGGAGTCATTTTAGTAATTTTATTTGGACCCTCTATGAAATCATCTGATCCATCTGTAAAAATGCTCTGTACTTATGTGATCTCAACCCTTTCATGTCTGTCATGTTGGGCTTTGATTGACAGACAATTATCAGCTAGAGATTTAAAAAGTTTTGGCTTAAATTAAAAACAAACAAACAAACATATTGAATAGGTTTCACTAAGACTGTAATGTACGCACTTAGAGGTGAGCACTAATGTTCACCTCTGACCCCTCAGGCTCAAACATGGTCACTTCTGGGACCAAAAAGCCAACACAGTAACTACCCAGAAAACACTGGGTGATGTCATGGTTCCTCTGTCCATTAATTACATGTAGTCTGTGAACGGGCACAGTCAGCTCAGGCCTGTTACACCTGGAACCCTGGACCTCCAGCGCCTCCTGTGGGTTAATTTCAGCAGCTCCAGCCAGCATATGGAGCAGGGAGGGGACTGCAGCACTGCATTCCACTTGTCAACACTGACAGGAGCCAGCTGGAGGCTGGAGGCTTACTGCTCTGCTCTGGCTGGGCTGCAGACAGGAGAGGAGGAGGAGGAGGGGGAGTGTCAGATGGGGAGGGAAAGAAAGAAAAGGTGGGCAGGGCTGGTGTGTAATCACTCCTGCCTGAATGCCTGGTACAGTGTGGAGGAGTGGAGCTACCTCTCCTGTGTAAGCTATAGACAGAGGGCAAGAGAGGACTTGGATGTGTCACCTCTGTCATAGCACAGTGTGACGAGTGTGTTGGCTGTTGACTCGGTGGATCATGGGGGGAGGCAGGTTGGTGCTGCTGCTGTGCTGCTGCTGCTGTGGGCCCTGGTGGCTGACAGGTACAGTATGGTACAACACTTTATAATGCTACATTAACAATGAACAAAGTTGTGTAGTTGTGTTTGTGCACGAGGGTGGAGTCCTGGCACACGAGGACATGACCAGCTTTAGGGTTCTTTGGGTGTAGACTTTGTTAAAGGACTATGTTAATGCAACTTGACTGCTGCTGCCAGGGCTTAATGTTGAATGCGGTTTGATGAGGAAGATGCCATGCAGTGTTTATGGTGCTGGGCTTTGTTGGAAATATTGTGCAATATATCACCATCTAGTTGATGCAATCAATTTGACATGACTGGTTTAATTGTATTAGAGAAGACTTCAAATCTAATTCACCTACAACTATACGACTGTACAAATGGCCATTTCCTTCAGTCATTTCCTTCACTGCAAATGACACTGATGGAAAATGTTTCCTGCCCCGGCTTGTTTTTATGTGTTGATCTTTGTATCTATTATGTAATTCAGTTTAACTTCCAGCTATCAAATATTACCCCTTGATGTTTGACACTGATTTGATTTATTTTTTTGTTTCAAATATGACCACAACAATCTACTGAGCAACATGTATCAGTAGTGAAAGAAGTGATGCATTAATGTAGTTAAAGTAGCTGAAGCAGTACAGTAAAGTTTTCCACAGTATTAAACCGTGTTTTAACCTTTCAGGTGTGCACTGCGAGGTGGATATCAACGAGTGTGACAGCAACCCCTGCCAAAACGGTGCCACGTGCGAAGACGCTGCCAACTCCTATAGGTGTCACTGTCCAATGCCAGAGCCTGGCCAGGAGCCCTGGGGTGGGCGAGACTGTCACGTACGTTTGGTTGGCTGCAAACAGCACCAGTGTCAACATGAAGCGTCCTGCGTCCCTGTGCTGTCTGACGACGGTGAGCATGGCTACACCTGCTTATGTCAGGCCGGCTGGTCCGGAGAGCACTGCAACACCTCCACCACATTCTCTTTTAACTCTGATGGCTATGTCCATATGCAGCTACCCATTTTCAGCAACAGAACAAAGCGAGACGTTGATGAACAATACCATGACCATGGTCTCCAGATGAAGCTCAGGTTCAGAAGCACCCTGCCTGACATGGTCCTGTACTTCCGGGGCTCTATGGAACGCTATGTGTCCTTGGAGCTGGTTGGAGGGGCAGTCCACGCCAGGGTGAAGTCAGCGAAACTTCTGCAGGCTTTCTACCCTGTGTCAGTAAACGATGGGGAGTGGTATGAGGTCACAGTGACCATGGATGAGAGACTGGTGCTAGTTGTAAAAGGGCCAGGCTGTTTGGAAGGATGCCAGGTGAAGAATGAAGGCTCCAACCATCTGATCTTCGTCCAGCCTGGCTCCTTTCAACAGCTTTATATTGGAGGGGCGCCACCGGAGTATCTGATCCATACATCCAGTAAAAGGGGCTTCATCGGATGCATGGAAGACTTTCAGGTTGATTCTAAGCTGCTGCTGCCACAGGACCTCATCAGAGAGGAGAACAATGGGTTCGAACTGGGATGTACTAAACATGATTGGTGTCAGAATGACACCTGTCGCCAGAGAGGAGATTGCGTGGACATGTGGGTTCGTGCCAGTTGTCGGTGTCGTCGGCCTTACTTTGGAGAGCAATGTGAGCAAGGTGAGTGTACCTACAACATACTTCTAGAAGAATACAGTGTAGATTGTACACAGAATCTGTACAATTTATCTGTACACAGAATTGTACACATTCTGTACAATACGTTTAACTCCAATCAGTGCTAAAGAACTATTTGGAATCTGTACTTAAAACTGCTTCGAGCATATTGCATTAAATCTTTAATTTAACATTTAAACATCATTTTACATTTTTAGGTTATGTACTGCAGTGTAACTTAAGTTGAGGTTTAGCCACAGTCTAAACATATAAACTTCAGTGAATTTGCTTCAAATCAAATCTAATACATCTAATATACAACCCACACTTGCTAACTTTCACCATTAAGTAAAATTTGATGTTCCCTCCCAGTCCTTCATTATGTTTTAGGTTCATATCACTGCAGTATTTACATGCAGTATTTACCAAACCAGGCAAACAATGGAATAATCTTTTGTTAAAGCTTGTACCCTGGAAGTTTTGATTTTAAATACGCCCATTCCATTTATATATTTTTATATGGGAATGAAATGACAAAATATTTGACTCTGTGACTGAAGGTCTACAGTTAAACAACCATGTAGTGATTGGGTCCCATTTTTAGATCACTAGTGTAATTTAAGTTGAGGTTTAGCCACAGTCTAAACATATAAACTGCAGCGTATTTGCTTTAAATCAAATTTAAAACATCTAATACATAACCCACACTTGCTAACTTTCACCATCAAGTGAAATTTGATGTCCCCTGCCAGTCCTTCATTATGGTTTAGGTTCATATCACCGCGACATTAATGCAAATATTGTGTAGGGACCTAGATGGCTGGAGAGTTGGCTTGTGACTGAAGGTTTGATTCCCTGGACTGGAAGAGAGTTGTTGGCTGATGTGCCCTTGAGCAAGGCACTTAACTCCCCCCCTCACTGCCCCAAGAATACAATGTGTGTGATGGATGATCTAGTGATGAGTACAGTAAAATGCAGAAGACAAATTTTGGCGTGTGGTGCATGTTTACGTGTGACAGACAAAATAAAGATTCTAATTCTGATTCTGATTCTATATCAGTAGATTGTTGATCTACGTAATTTTATGTACTTTATATACTGTTGGTAGTTGGTTATCTTCACTAATGCATCATATTCTATAACAACAACATTTCTTTGTAGTATCACTGTCCCATGAGAATTATTTATATCAGAAAATCAGGTCTGTTTTCAGCTTTGTAAAGTCCATTTTCTACTAAATTAAATTGAAGAGGTCTTATATAATGTTAAAAAGGAGTGGGATTCTCTCCACCCATAAATGAACACATCATTAAATATCACAAGCAGTTAGATCAATACATATGAGGATAAAAATGTAAAAACAAATAGTAACTAAAGCTGTCAGACAAATGTATGAAGTAAAACGTACAAGATCTACTTCTCATTTATACTATGGGAACAGCATGAAACTGCACAAAACAAAATGTCCATCGAAGGACTAGTACTTCTAAGTATCTATAACCTGACGTTTACACCAGTGTGCTGTGTTGTGTTCTCTACTTTCACCAATAAATCTATAAACACTTTGTCAGGATGGAGCTGTCTGATCCAGGTTACGATGTGATTGAATTACCTCATATTGTTTGACACTGAGACGTCAGCCAGTGATGATCTGGGGGATTTCTGTAGTGTAGTGCAAATAACAATGGTGTTTCAGAGACTAAACAACCCATCTGATGCCACTGAAAAGCTGAGAAATTGCTTTTTACCTGGATTATTTAAATGTATTGATAGGATTTGGGGCTTCTAACATTTTCGATCAACTTTTGCTTGTGTTAAGACATTATTATGTACATTATTGATATTAATCCTGAAACAGGTTTAATATCAGTGTAAAAGAATGTAAACGATACTGACTGTTCTGTTCTCCCAATCTCCCCCTCAGAACACCCATCCTGGACCTTTGGACATGAGAACACCACTAGTTATGCACTGTTCAGTATCACAGAAAACCATGGAGAAAACTTCACTATTTCCTTTCTCATGCGCTCACTCAAACACAACGGTCTCCTCCTGCAGCTCCGTCGAGAAGGGAAACCTTACTTGACTATTTACCTAAAGGAAGGCACTGTCGCAGTCTACAGCCCCCATACCACACTGCTATCCGAAGCCAAGTTTGTCACCGATGGCAACAACAATCTGGTGACGTTAAAGGTGCATTATGGTCATGTGGTGTTCCCTAAAGCAGGGAATCATCGCGCTTTGGGGAACGTGAGCATAGAGGCAGGTGATGAGGCATATGTGGGAGGACTCCCCCCAGAGAAAAATATGAATGCATGGGGTGGAAACTTCAAGGGCTGCCTGCAGGATGTACGGGTGGACCACTGGCATCTGTGGTCTAGTCAAAAAACCACTGTGGATTATTCAGACACGACTGAAGTTTATCTCGCCAACACTGAGGAGAATGTGCTGCAAGGATGCCAAAGTGATAACACATGCAAGGTAAAAAAAAAATGTATAAAAGGATATGAATAGGTTCACATACAGTATTCCATTCAATTTTGTTTTTCCAGATGTACATATTTCACATCCAGATTGGATCTTAATACAGACACTCAGAAATGCATGTGTTTGGTCAATAACTTCACTAAATCAACAAATATACATAGTGTACTCTTTTTTTGGACAAATGGTGTAAATATTAGGACTGCACAATATATTGAAAAAATATTTTATTGCAATAATGGACTGTGAAATATTCATATCGCAAAGATACACAATATATATATATATATATATATATATATATATATATATATATATATATATATATATATATATATATATATATATATAATTTTTTTTCATTAGACTATGGGTTTCAGAATGATTTGATCTACCAATCGAACATACAAATTTTTCTGGCAAAAAACTGAAGCAGGTTTAATGTAAGTTTAGATGTTATTAATGTTGAAATGATGTAAATATTTTCAGAGCACAACTGTGGGCAAAGCCTGAATATGTACAGTATATTTAAATAGTTAGTTTTTATGTGCAGTATTTACCAAACCAGGCAAACAATTGAAAAGTGTTTTGTTAAAGCTTGTACTCTGGAACTTTTGTTATCATCAAATTTACATATTTTTATATGGGATATAAATATTTGACTACAGTTCTACAGGTGTACAGTTTAAGGTCTACATAACCAGGTTCTTGGACAAAGTTATGTTATTGATTGGACTAGTACAGTATTTTATCTGAAATGATACAAAACTAAGTTCAAACATATTAAGGAACATTTTTCTTCATAGAGGAAGTTGGCATTGCTTTACTTGAATGACAAGTATCACAATATTAGTGTTATCGCAATGTTGTACACCCATATCGCATATTGCAAGTTTTGCCAATATCGTGCAGCACTATACTCTAAGACGGGCTGATTGGACACCAAATGAAAAATATTTTTCTCAGCCGTAGATGATCTGAGTTGAATTTTATCAACCTCTACTGGTGTATTATTTATATATTTGATTGAATATTAAAAAGAAAAGACATTGAAATAATTGAATTTAGACAAAAGTGTTGGTCTGGAGAATGAAGACGTTATCTGTTATTAGACTCTAATGACAAACACTAAAGTGTTTCTGCCAGTTTATGGCTCCCACACTCTATCTGTGATAACCGTGTTAGCTTCCCAGAGTACTGCCTCATAGCTTGACTGTACTGTATTGCCTCAACCCTATTAACATTGATCTGACTGTGAATCCCTTTGATCTGTAAGTTACCGCTCAATCCTCTCTACAGCTTTTACCTCTGCGATTTCACAAGTGATCACCTAATCCATCCATCTGTGCTTGTCTGTGTGCAGGATGAACCATGTTTTAACGGCGGCCGCTGTCAGATCACCTGGAATGACTTCAGGTGCAACTGTCCAAGTAACTACTCGGGTCGACTCTGTGAGACACATTTGTGGTGCATGGAGAATCCTTGTTTTGAAAGTGTGCGCTGCGAAAACCTCCAGGATGGATATGAGTGTGAGTAATCCTTCGCCAAGTTGAGCCAGGTCATGTCATGTTTGTTTGTTTAGCTCTTAATTAGACTTACAGATCTGAAATGTGAGGGCGTTAAAATGGAGAGGATGACTTTCTACCATTAAACCCTCACTGACATCATGTGAAAGAAACTCCATGACCTAAACAGTCAGACTGCAGAGTTAGAAGCTCAACCAACAGGGTCTTCATGAGGTCTCTTTACAATTAAATATTACAAAAGCAATTAATGAGATATGTTAATCATATTTGTTCTTGTACACAGTAAATTTTGCAGTGTTAAATCAACACTTAGAGAGTTAATTTGGAGACAATGGGACCAAATACACTCTAGAAGGAGTTAAATAAACTCTCTAAGTGTTGATTTAACACTGCAAAATTTACTGTGTACTTAGTGTTTTTTTTAATGATAGTTTTTGATCACTTTGTGGGATAATGTGGAAATAAAACAAGACTGAATATGTGGCACCACAACTGGATGGTTTTCAACCAACCATCATTTTTAGTAGGATGGAGCCTCACCAAGGTGGTGGGTTCCTACACTGTGCCAAATAGAGATACACCGATCCAATGTCGATATCTGATAATAATCATCATAATCATAATCATAAGTGCTTTATTGATCCCTTACAGGAAATTACTTGATTGGGATCATTCTGTGTTCAAAGGTGTTGCAATTTAACATGACTTTCCCGTACTCGTCGTGTCCCGCTTCATCCGGGTCCAGGTCACAGGGGCAGCAGCCTCAGCAAAGTAGCCCAGACTTCCCTCACCCCAGCTACCTCAGCCAGTTCCTTCTGGGGAATCCGGAGGTTTTCACAGGCCAGCCAAGAGATACAATCTCTCCAGCATTTCCTAGGTCGACCCAGAGGTCGACTTATGACATTACTTTCCTAATTTACATTAATTACCCATTACTTTCCTAATTTATATACACATATATATATATATATATATATATATATATATATATATATATATATATATATATATATATATATATATATATATATATATATATATAAAAGTTGTGATTTACATTTTCAATAAATGTACAAAAGTGAAACATTGAATGAAAACATTCCTGTAAACATAAGATTTTAAAAATACAATATGAAAACTAGAAAAGCACTTGGAGAGCGCAAACTCTGCGAAGGAAAATCAGCCCCCCCCCCCCCCCCCCCCCCCACACACACACACACACACACACACACACACACACACCTCCTCCTGAATTACCAAAATAAGCGCAAGAGTCTGTTCCAATTCACCAAATGAAAGCTGATCACCACTAAACATAAAAACATAACTCTGAGGTTACTTGGTGGCATAATAACCATAGTAAACAACCATGGAGGCTCAATGTAGTTTATAAACTTTCAAACTAAAGTCAGCTCTTTGCATTGGCAAGTCATTGCACAAAAGTAGCTAAATAACATAAAAAAACTAAACTAGAAAAGCACTCGGAGAGTGCAGACCTTCACCAACATTATATATTGAGTTAGAACCTTTTCTGTCAAAACCAGTAAATAGTAAAGAATCCTTCAAAAAAAATCCTGGATCTAGATGTCTGATCTAGATCAAACCCCCAAATCTAAGCATTTGTTGTTTTTGTCTTTCCAAATATTCTGTGAAAATTGTGTTGAAATTTATCAATAACATTTTTGAGTTATGTTGCTACAGTAACAGATAGACAGATGATGAAGATACAAACTAACAAATCTCGACGATTACATAACCTCCGCTGGCAGAGGTAATAAATATTGATTTGAGTATACATTTTAGATTTGTACTTTTAAACTGAGTTCAGTCCAATGTTAGTTGCTGCATTTGATTCTGACACAAAACTGCCCAGCAGCCTTCATCACTCACCTCAGCAGTAGAACTCTCTCCTCTGTCCTTCCATGCTTACCCTGCCTTTGCATCACTCTCCATATCAAGAAGGATAGAGATAGATTAAGCTTTGTGTTTCCTTCTGTGAAGAAATCAGCAAGTAAAAAAAGAAATGACATATTTCATCTTGTTTCTAGTGAGGTTTTCATTATCTGAATTTTACCATTTAAATTGGTCCCATAGACTTGGTGAGACTATGAACCAAGCACTGGTTTATGCAGGAAAAAACGAAACTGAAGCGTGCAACTCATACAGAGTGTACACCGCCTTGACCCATTGTAGCTGGATTAGGCCCCCACAGACCCTCCTGACCCTAGTGAGGATAAAGCGGGTTCAGACGAGGCTATTAAACTGACTGGCCAATATAATAATAATAATAGACCAGGTATATTTGATGCCAGCAGAAGTAACCTATTCTGCTCAGTCACTGTTTGCAATTTGAAACAAGTATTCAGAGAATGCCTAATCTCGCCCCTGTTTTGTGCCAATCCCAAATTTCTATGACAACCCGTTCTTGAATTAGAGCCAATAATGTGATTTTGAACTTTCTGCTAAATGTGACCTTGACCTTTGACCTTTTAAAATATTGCTATTATATGTATATATGCATCAGTGTGTGTAATATTATGATAATATATCCAGTGTTGATTAGGTTATAGCATGATATGTTTATGTTTGACACACACAAACAGTGTTACACAAGTTAATTTTGTGACATGTCACCTTTGACCTCCAGAGATCTCAAAAACTATTGGTTATAGGTGATAACACCAATTATGAGAATTGTAGAAATCATCATTCTGCATTGTTTTGGTACCAATCTGAACGTTCTGTGTTCTTGAGGTATAAGCAATAATGTGATTTTGACATTTTAGTTCATTAAGACCTTGACCTTTGACCTTTACTCAAATGGATCATTGCATCTGATGCATATTAGCTATATGTATATGTGTATGTGTATGTGTATATGTATACTTGATATGTCAAGTATTCATTGAGTTATGGCATGATATGTCTCTGCGGATACACACACACACACACACACACACACACATACATACACAAATAATAACAATAATCTCTCCCAACCAATATTGGTCGAGATTAATCACAACCGGGAAATCAATAAATATCTGAGCAGACTTCGCCTCGTGGTTGTCATCACAAAATGATAGTTTTATGTCATCATTGAATGTGGGTTAAACACTAACATTAAGCTAGCTGATACATCCTAACATTGACTAGCAGGCTAACTGCATTCACATTTCCACAGGAGAAAAAGAAGTGTCTTGTGGATAAATTTTGACTTACTTCGTAAATCATTTCCTTCTGTCCATTAGTGTCTGTCTGTGGAGGGAACAAATATTGTAAATTATTACTCATTAACTAAGAATACCATAGATTTATCTACTGTTAAGCTAAAGTAAAGCTAAACTTACAACTAATGTTTCATTGTTTAGTTAAACATTAATAAGACATAGCCTATGCTTAATTTTGAGGGATAGAACAAAATAAATAAGGTTTTGATAAAAAGCTGGGCATTGTGAGATAGAAATAGGGCTGACATTACCTCCTTCAGGCTAAAATAAACCACTCTGCTTTGGTCAGTCTGACACTGACCATTGTCTAGCATGAGGTGAGTTGTAGGCAACACGGAAAACCTGGACTGGATCATCAGTTGTATGTGTATGTCTTATCACTTAAGTGGAACGGATTGTTTCGCGATTTTTTTTTTTTATGATAAATGTTTGGTGGTGAATAATTCTGAAATGTGAGGAGGGCATGTTTCAGACAAGCGACCCCCATGAAACTAAATATGTCTCAGCTGAACTTCTGTACTCGTTAGCTTTTGCTTGCTAGCCATTAAAAAAAAAAAAAAAATTAAAAAAAAAAAAAATATATATATATATATATATATATATATATATATATATATATATATATATATATATATATATATATATATATATATATATATATATATATATATATATATATATATATATATATATATATATATATATATATATATATATATACTTTTCATTTTGGAATATTTTCCAAAGATGTATCCATTCATTTGTTTTTGTAATAAGGTTGTTAAATTGTAAATATATTTTATGGACAGCCTGTATAACTGAATTGAACTGCATAACTGAAACAGAATAACAGATATGGAAGAAATAAAATGGGAAAAGTGACAAGTTAAATAATTGAGGGGGTTTTTTTGCGACACAATTTATTTATTTATTTTACTAATCCGTTTTGCAAATCATATGTGCCTACATTCGTGTTTGCATTATTTATCAAAAAAAAAGAAGCTTAAATTCAATAACACCAGAGCAGGACACACAAGTGCAAAGGAGGATTATGGGGTTAATGTGGTAATGTCAAGTTCAACAGCAATGTCACTGTCACTGTTAGTTTTTATCAGGATAAGCATCCATAGTAACTTATGTTGAACTTTTAATAAATAAATAAAGTTGTTAGAATAGTAGGAGGGGTTACTTGGAAACACAATACTTTGACCCCTTGGATTTCCTTTGTATAGATATATAATCCTAATGACTTGACATGTTGTCTTTAACAGATTTCACTGTCAGTCTAATAAACAGAATTATTTTTTCATTCAGCGAGAGGGGTATTGTATGTGAGTCTGTTTGATTTTAAGCAGGTTTACACAAAAACTACAGGACCAATTTCTATGAAATTTTCAGGAAAGATGGAAAGTCATCCAGATATCATCACATAACATTTTGGTGAATGTAGGTCAAAGGCCAAGGTCACAGTCACCAAAAATATATTTTTGCAATGATAAGGGATGGGGTAAATCAGCAAAAATATATGGAAGAGGGGTGGGGTTTGTTGTGCCTGGCACCATTTATTTTGAAGCTCCAGAGGCTGCAGCTGTTGACTCAGAGCCTCAAAGCAGATGTCTTTTACCAGTCAACAGATCATGGCTGAACAATCCCCTCTTGCACACATTTTACCTGATTTGCCCTGTCGCTTTAACCTGACTCACGCCAGATGTATGGATGCTCCGCATGGCTACTCACATCTTACATTTTGGAAAGCACCATTAGCTTCTCTGTATTAAGGCGGGGTTGTCAATCAAAATAATTCACCCTGATTGGAGAAACCAGGTGCTTGTCATTTTGAAATGACGTACTGCTTCAACGAATCACATGGAAAGCAGCATGTAACGTAGATGATAGAAGTAGAAGCTCGGTTGGGAGAAGAACCATAACATCCTTGCCACCAATACATTCTTTCAAAACTGTTCTTTGTTCATCTTTTAAAGAATCAATATGCAGTAATTTCAACAACACCGTTGAAATTGCAGAATCGAAGCCTAGTTCAGTCTCCTTCATGCTAGCCGCCATGTTTTTCAAAGTGACTGTGTCAAGTCTTCCTGACCCTTGTGTGACCATATGAAGCTGAGCGGAAAAACACGAGGGTTGGCAAAAGCCAGGCTACTATCTCTTATCATTGTAAAAACACATTTTTTATGACTGTGACCTTGACCTTTGACCCACATTCACCAACATTTAATGGGATCTACTATGGCTGACCTTTCACCATTCCTGAAAATGTCATGGTAATAGTCCAGTAGTTTTTGCGTAAACCTGTTTAAAATACAAACAGACCAACAAATAAACTAACTCAAACATAATACCCCTCTCCCTTCAGGGGACAGGGTAAATGTGATTGGACAAATGCTCTTACTGTACATATACAGGTACTACTGGAATCAGTGCAACTAACCAAGTAAACCTACGGAATTGGGAATAATTTAGTACATCTTCATGAAACATAAAACTCTGCAGTAAATGTAGATCAGGGATTCTGTTTCTTTAGACTAGAAAATAAAGACTTGCTGGTCATTATGGACCAGCACTGTTTGATTGTATTCAGGCTGTTTAATACCACTATAGTGGCAGATGAGTGAACCATGTAAACACTGTCATACAGTTGTTTTACATGTATATTTTATATTTATAGCTGGTTTATCATCACTATATTGACATTGTTGTAGTTTGCATCACAATGAAATTATATCTTTCATTAAATCGGACAAATAAGTAAAACAAAGTACTTCCTCTTTGACTTCTTTGGTTGTTCATATCAGGAATCATGGTGCAATTTTTTAATGTCTTCCTGGTCCTTGCTTGGTGTAAGTATTTAACTGTCACATTATGTTCCTTCGACAGGTTTAACTGAGGCCATTTTCCAGGACAATGCCTTATACTATGCTGCCAACAACTCCCTACTGAGCCCTATAACCACCATCACTATGGACTTAAGAACACGGGATGAGAATGGTATCCTGTTTCGAGCCACCAGTAAAGCCCAGGTCTTCTGTTTGGGCCTCCTCAACTCCACGCTACTGGTCAAACTTGACAGTGGTGCCGGGTCAGAGCTGGTAGCCTTCACAAGTGACAGGACTATTGCCGATGGAGCCTGGCACCACATCCAGCTTTTCATGGCTGACCCCTTGCAGCCAGTGTCCCGCTGGCGTCTTTTAGTGGATGGGCAAAGAGCAGGGAGCAGCTTTGGTAACGCTGGCAACCTTAACTTCCTCAATGACACCACAATTTGGTTGGCTGAGAAATACACTGGATGTTTAGGTGAGGTGAGGGTAGGCGGAGTCTACTTACCACTCATTAATGTCCCAGAAGCCCCCCAGCTGAGCCACTTCTCCAGATTGGGAGGACACGAGCCAATCATAGGATGCCAAGGAGCCCCGATTTGTGATTCCCAGCCCTGTGAGAACCAGGGTGTGTGTTTGGACCAGTTTAATGAGTTTAATTGTAGCTGTAGCCCAGGGTGGGAGGGAGAGCTATGTGAGAAGGAAATAGATGAATGTTTGTCAGGTCCTTGTGTGTATGGTGCATGTACCGACCTTCTGGCGGACTACAGGTGCAACTGCAAACCTGGGTACACGGGGAAGGACTGCCAGGATGAAGTGGATAACTGCCTGGAGTTCAGCTGTGTACATGGGGGCACCTGTGTGGAGACGATGGGGACACACACCTGTTTATGTCCTCCAGGCTACATTGGCAAACGCTGCCAGTGAGTACGCAATTCTGTTTGTCAGCATCACATGTTTGGTTCTGTTAGCAAAATCTTGTGACAAATTGCAAAATAAAAAGAAGTACATCAAAAGCAAAAAGGATGCACATATATTTCTATTTAGTACATCCACCAAATGCATCTGCTGAGCTAAAAGGTGCAGTATCTGTTACCAAATCGATGTACTTAAAAGATTCAGGTAAAATGCAATTTCTCATCTTTCAATGGTCAACACATATGACCCATGTGGACGTTCAGAACATGGCAACACTGTCATCTTCTGCAACATTATCTCACCAATAAAACCTGTTTAGTTTAACAAAATACACTGGTTTTTATGATGATTTAATAAAATATTCTGATGAGAAAGTACATTTTTCTTCAGTTTTCTTTGTTATGATATGATAAGCATTGAATGTACTCTGAGCTTTTTTGGAGCATCTACATAATTACTAACTTAAAAGTAGGGGAAACAATTGATTTTCACTGAAATACAGAATATAGGGGATAATAAAGTTAACCCTTGAAGACCTAAACAGTCCCCACTAACACAAAGCATCTACTGATATAAAATATGTTTGACAAAAATAGTCTTTATTGCTACAGATGGAAGGTTTTCTTTTCAAATAAATTCCTGTTTTATTCCTATTTATGCACATTATAATCACTGGTAGTTTCAGTTACAATTTATCAAAAATAAAACAGTGTTTCGTTAAAAGAAGTAAAAAAAAATCTTTTATTCTAGCTTCATGGCCAACAATGTGTTTGATTTCAGCTTTGTGAAAATGAAATGTTACACTCGTTTGAGTTCTCCTTTAGGAGACACAGTGGACGTTATGATCAGGATGAACTTTACCTTTTGTCAAAACAGGATGAAAACAGGACAGCAAAATGTTCATATTAGCAGCATCTCTGTCTTCCACATGAAATAATCCATAATAAAAGTGAAGCACATGCAGCACTATCAATGGTTTTAATATGATGAACTTCAATAATTTTGTAAAATATGGGAATTCAACAAAAAAAAAATACAAAAAGAACTCAAGTATATCAACATGTTTAATCAAACAAGTGCAAAAGTAAAGCACAGTTTGCAAATAAATATTTTATATAAGTGCTGCAAGTCACAACATTTCATACATGCAGAATCATGCACCATGACATCATAATATGTAAAGTTATGCAAGAATATTGAATTGAATGTACACTTTCTGAATAATTGTCAGTGATATGAATCATATCCTTTGTCTTTTTAATGAAAAACCTTGAACCTGCATTTTCAGAACACATAGCCAAGTGAATAACCCCCTCTATATAGACTTGTCAAAGATTTAATCTGAAATCTGATTAAATTACTGTTGATGTGTTAATCCTAACTCTAAAATGATCTTACAATGTACTTATGTATTCCTTCTTTGTATATTACTGTTAAATACTAGAACATCAAATGCTATGCGTTATAAATAAAACATGCTTTTTATGTGTGTCAGGTGGCGTTCACCTCCAGTGGCTTGCGATGCAAACAATGAATGTCTTAACGGAGGCATTTGTATGGGAGGCGAGTCTGGAGGAAACTGCACCTGCAAACTGGGATACACTGGAGCAAGGTGAGGACAGCACATGGCACATTCCTTCGCTCACACCTGCTGCTCAGGTGGAAGTGTGCCTGAGTACAAGTGTAAAGGTCAGGAGTGTGTGTTTTCTCTGTCACTCAGCGTTGTGTTAAAGCCCTGCTGATGTGTTTCAGGTGCGACACAGAAATAGATGAGTGTGAGTCCAGCCCTTGTCTGAATGGAGCCTCCTGTCTGGACAGACTCAACCACTTCCAGTGTATATGTGTGCCAGGCTTTAGTGGAACACACTGTGAGAGCAATGTGAGTAGAAGATACTGTCACTTTACTCAGGCACTTTATGTCCTTTGTATTCACTCTGTACATTTATCCAGAGCACTTACATCTGGTTATATTATAGCTATTGTATATGGTGTAATTGTTAATACAGTATATTCTTTACTTCTTTACTAGATTATTGGTATTCCAGCTAGATCCTAGATTGTACTTCATTGCCATGTACTTGTACATGGATAATCTGGGTGTGATTTGCCCAGGGGGGTGGGGTGGGGAGCGGCAGAGCGGATTGTGTGAAGTCAAAATGAAACCTGTCACTCAATTTATCCTTTCGTTACCTCCTGGAAGTTTACCAAACTTTCATCTGAAGGGGCAGGATGTACTTGTAATCATCTTCCTTCACTCATCTGTGTCGTGGGGGCAGTGGCCCCAGCCCAGACTTTCCTCTCCCAAGTCACTTCCACCAGTTCCTCCAGGAGAATTCTGAGGCATTCCCAAACCAGCTGAGACATATAATCCCTCCAGTGTGTCCTGGGTCAGCCCCAGGTCTCCCCCCAGATGGACATGCCTGGAACACCTGTCCAGGGAGACATTTGGGAGGTGTCCTCACTAGATGAACCACCTCCACTGGCTGCTCTGGACCTGGAGGAGCAGTGGCTCTACTGAATGTATGAGCTCCTCGCCCGTTCCCTAAGCCCTGCCCACTTTGCTAAGGAAACTCATGTCAGCCTCAGGACCTCCCACCCCCCTACCCCAAAAACTGGAGCGGGCACCCTACCCTTTTCCAGCTAAGGACCATGGACAAAAAAATATTTAGAAGACCCTTATGTTAAAGAATAACAAGACACCATGTGGGGCCCACCCTAGGGCCAGGCTTGGGGCTGGGGCTCCTGGGTGAGAGCCTGGTGACCGGGCTTTTGTCAATGGGGTCTGGCCAGTCCAACCAGTTTGGATTGGACTGACATTGATGACATGGTGTCATCGCCTTATGGGCTCACCATGTGGACTGGGCAGTTGACCAAGGCAGGGACCTTAGTGGTCTGATCCTCAGTTAGTTACAGGACGTGACAAGGCTAAATCTTACCAGTGGAAACATTATTACCACTCATTACATAGTTTTCCAAGGTCCAGGAATTCATTTTAAATAGAAATTAATCACAGCAGGAGGGGGGCAGTGATCTGTCTTGGCAGAGGTCTTTTCTAATTTAAAATGCAAACTTTTCTTTTCTATTTTCTTCAGTTCTTTCTTCATATTATATTATTTTTGTTATAGCATGACCTTCACAAGATTCGCCAGTTGTCATATTCTTCCTCCCATAGAGAAATAAAAAGTTAGAGTTAAAGTTATTTTAACAATTGCCAACTTGGTCCACAAGCATCGACACGATTGGTCACTGAAGAAATGAATCTCTGAACACTACCTTATGTCTTTACACCCATGTGTTACTATAGAACCACAGAAAAGGCAGTCGTTTTGGGGACTCAGTTTTATTCTGCTGTTGTATTTTAATGTCTTTTTTATTTATATACTTCTGTCTACATTTTGAATTTACAATTTCACCAGCAGAAATGTGTAAACTCCTCTTTGGACAAGTTCTTTAGCACAGGTGTAGGATGGACAGACAGAATCCAGATAGATATATCCAATTTACCTTTTAGGTGTAATAACTTACATTGAATGTCACATCTGTCTTTTAGGTGCATATTTTTAAACACTGAGTGTGAATTACATAGGCCTAATCATTTACATCACTTGTTCACCTCAAAACAAAGACAAAACTTTACAATAATCTTTCAAAATCATGTATTCAATAAGTGTCTAATCATGTCTGAGCAATTTAGACAAGTTCATTTGGTTCATGAACCCAGAAACATGGAGTTAAACCCCTAGATTACTTGGCGAAGTCAAATAATTAATTAAACCCTATACAATTCAATTATTTTAAGGTCTTCATGCCCATCTTGGACGCAATCTTGAAAATGCCAACTTTCCTGTTGTCCAACTTTAGTAAACTTTTAGTTTTGTTATGGACACCTAACACAACACAAAACAGCTTAGGAACCTTTTGTTATGATTTTTTTAGGGTTGTTTTATCATATATGCACTGGTCTAATAAATTAGACATATTAATAGATTAATCCGAATTACTTGCAGACAGTTGATATGGATTCAGAACAAATCAGTCAACGTCACTAGTATTAACTGAACTCATTGAAGAAGTCAAAAATTCCACAAACAGTAAAAAAAAAAACACGGTTGGAGTTTTCATGTATTTAAAAAACATTTGATACAGTGAACTATGAAATTTTAATTGATGAACTAGAACAGTAAGGAAACAGGGGAGTGGTGCTGAATTGGGTGAGAAATGTGGAGAACAGGTGTGTGGTGTCCCACAAGGGTCAGTGTTGGGACAGGAACTGTTTATAATGTACTTCAATTATATATATATATATATATATATATATATATATATATATATATATATATATATATATATATATATATATATATACAGTGTCATCTGAACCTGCTTTATCCTCACTAGGGTCATGGGGGTCACTGGGGGCCTAATCCAGCTACAATGGGTGAAGGCTGGGTACACCCTATATGAGTCTCCAGTTCATCGCTGAACATATATAGACAAACAATCACTCTCACATTCACACCTATGGACAATTTTAGAATAAGTGCAGTGCATGTGTTTGAACCCATGCAGACACAGGGACAACATGCAAACTCCACACAGAAAGGTCTGGTGTGGGGATCAAACCAGGGTCCTGCTGTCTGTGAGGCACGAGTGCTAACCACTGCACCATGTGCCACCCTGTACAGGGTCTGATCAAGTGAAATTTATATTACTTTCTGGTGATGCAAATATTTCAGGAATCATTAGCAACCGAAGACTTACAGCAACTTCTAGACTCAAACACTTATTAAAGTTATACTTTGAAAAAACAAGTTATTAATTAATTAATCCATGTGAAATGAAAATCATGATTTTTGGTAAATGTTAAACAAGTAATGTTTCGAGGGGGTAGAAATCACAAGAGTGAATCAAAACAAATTTCTTGGAGTGATACTGATAAAAAAAAAATTGCTGGAAACCTCACATAAAACCTGTACAAAAAAACTATGCAAGGGGAACCTTTCGGACTGTTAGTGAGGAATCTGTTCTATATTTGGATTTTGGATTGTGTTTTGAACTGAAGCACTGCAACAAAGGTATATAATAATGTTAAGTATAAGCAATGAAATGTAATGTTTGTGTGTATTTACAGAAAGAAGAGCAGAGGGAGCGCATCCCCTGGCTCGCCGTCACCATCCCTCTGACGACCCTGTGTGTGCTGCTCGCCATCTTGGTGGTGTTTTTCCTCATCATGACCGCCCGGAAGAAGCGTCAGTCAGAGGGCACCTACAGCCCCAGCTCTCAGGAGGTGGCAGGAGCCCGGCTGGAGATGGGCAGTGTCCTCAAAGTGCCCCCAGAGGAGAGGTTGATCTGAGGTCTGCAGCTCTGCCTCACCCAGCGCCTTAAGTCCAGAGGATGTCTCTAATTAAAGGGCAGAGAGAACATATGCTCAGCAGTATCACGCTGCTGGTCCATGCTGCCCTGCAGGGGGGTGATGAAGGAGGATAAATGAGTGATTGGTCTTCTACCTGGGAAACTACCAAAGCCTCAGAGATGGACAAGTTAAAGAGAAGAGGCTGAGAGAGACTGTCCTGCAGGGAGGAGTGTTTTTGACGAAGCTCCTCCTGTTGAAAAGATGTGAAGTGAAGATGCTTTATTGCATGGGATCAACATTATTTAACAATTATTTCCTCTCAAATCTCTGGATATTATGAAGTATATCCACAGAGACTGAAAATCACTTAAGAGTGTAATTTTCAATGCCCTGGGTACAATAAGATGAGGCGAGTAATTAATCATTTATGGTTTTGCAAAGCTGGGTCCTATTTGCATTCAGGACCTTTCTCAGCAGACTCCAAGACCGACTGTGTTTGCATGTCAGAAGAAACGACAACAAGGAACAAGGAAGAGTATATACTGAAGAAAATGCTGATAAATTAGATTTTAATTTGTAAATTATAAAACACTCCTTTACTTGTACTAGACTTTAACTTAACACTGGATGAAAACAAAGGGTTTGTGACTTCTGTCAGAATATATTTTACCAGGTTTTCTTGTCATTTTTCCCTGTTAATGTGTTATTTCTTTACTCTGACTGTCTGCTAAATGGATTAGACAGTTGGAAAATCCATGCAAGAAGCTGTTTTTTTTTTTTTTTTTTTTTACAAAGTATTAAGTTGTTGTTCTTGTTTTTTTTACCATGCAATATTGTCTCAGTCACCACTGATTTATGGAGGATGAGAGCTGGTTCATAACTCCAATAACTCCCCTCGGTAAAGCTGAGTCATCTGGAAGGATGAGTCGAACTGAAAGCCAGTTTCTTTCATTGCTTCTCTGCAGTTTTTTAATTCAGCCAAACACTGCAATAGCCTCTGAACTGTATTTATTGTAAAAAAAAAATAATTGACATCACTGCAGCTTCTGCAAAGGACAAAAACAGTTGTTAATAATCACTGTAATATCATCAATATGCACTGTACAACTACAAGCAGATCCTGCTGTCTATTCTTTATTGCTGTTTACTGTGAGTGTTTCATCTGTTGACTTTCTGTTGTGTATAATGTGTTTAAAAAGTCCAAGTCACTGTATTTTTTTTATGTTGATCAGTATTTAATAATATTCCTTTGCTGTGATTTGAGCCACTCAAAACAGTATTTTCAGATGTATAAATTAATACAGGTGTCAGAAAAAACATATATATATATATATATATATATATATGTGTGTGTGTATATATATATATATATATATATATATATATATATATATATATGTGTGTGTATATATATATATATATATATATATATATATATATATATATATATATACAACAGTGGTACCAGTTGTGATCGGAGCACTAGGGGCAGTGACCCCCAAGCTGGGAGAATGGCTCCAGCAGATACCAGGAACAACATCAGAGATCTCTGTACAAAAGAGCGCATTGCTAGGAACAGCTAAGATCCTGCGCAGAACCCTCAGGCTCCCAGGCCTCTGGTAGAGGACCCGAGTCTGAAGGAGACACCGCCCAGGTGGGGCAAGAGGAAAATTTTTTTTTTTTTAATATTTCAGCAATTTAGTGTTATATTTTCTTTCCTCCAGTGTTATGTAAAGGTTAAGTCATTATGAATGGAGCTGGGTTCAGGATGGAATAAGCCTTTAAGTAAGAACACAAACTCATGAAGAATCAGTGACTTGAAATTTGTACATCTCTATTTAGTTAAGCACATACATCAGGCATAAAATTCTAAACATGAACAGGAAAAGTCATGTAAATATTGATTATTTCATTACAAAATAGCCTATGTCAGTAGGTGGGATATATTAGGCAGACCTTGAAGTTGATGAATTAGACACTAAAATGAGCAATGAGTAAAATTGTGATGAGTCGGTCAGAGTATCTCCAGATGTTGTTGGACATTTCCAGTGTAAAGTAGTTAATACCAATTGTTCTGATATTGGGATGCTCTTCCTTAGTCTAGTTTTGTTGGTACTAACCACTGCAGTTGTGGAGATGCTCATCACCATTACAATACAAACCTGGTCAAAGTCATTCAGTTCCTTACAGTACGTTGCTCATTTGCTGTTTCCAACACATCAGCTTTGATAACTACAGAAAATGTGCACTTACTCTCTAATACACAGGTGTCAAACATAAGGCCTGGGGGCCAAATGAGGCCTGCCAAAGAGTCCAATCTGGCCCGTAGGATGTGAATAATTAGATCTTAATTACTTAGAAATAATGAAAACTGTAGATTTTAATGTAACAAAAAAAAAAACCTGAATAAATACCTGAACAAATATAAACCACCTGAAATATCTGAAGAGAAGTAAGTGTAATTTGACATATTCTGCCTGTTACTAAATGTTTAGTGTCTTTGCAATAGAAATGTAAGTTGTTCTGCCCATCTGTAATTGATAAACTGATAGATTGAGGCAGAGAATTGTTCAAATTGCACTTGTTTTTCTTAAGACATGTTAAGTTATTAATGTTTTTCACATTTTGAGGGAAACATTATAGATTTAAACATTAATCATAATGTAATTTCATTCTTTTCACTGTTATTATATGGCCCTTTTCAGATCATATTGGGCTGAATGTGGCCCCTGCCCTAATATACCCAACTTAGTGAAAGGAGCCACATTAATAAAATAATTAATATTATTAATACTTCACATGATGTTATGGCTGATCAATGTATGTCACATTAGACAAAAAGAAAGCACTTAATAAGTCATAATATTTCTTTGTATTTTGAGTAAGATTTACGTAGATTTAAAGACACTAGTAATCAGTCAGATCTTTATGCTAAATGAGGCTAATCTCCTCCTGACTCCAGCTCTACATTTGACACACATGAATGTTCCCAAACTGTTCTGATTGTGTATGATATTTTCTGAAATGGGACAAAATTATCATAAAATACTGACTTTGGGAGCAACTTGTTAGACGGACATGTTTATCTCTTGATTTCTGATGACACTGTATTCTGTATTTATATCTATGATTCAGAAAAACCCACTTGCCTTTCACTCTGTGCTCACCGGTGCTGCTAACATAACTAAACTATTTAACCAGGATGCTTTAACAGTTATCTAAAGGTGCTGTGGTAAGATATATACCTAACTGTGATGATTGGCACACTGAAACACATTTGGAAAGTGAAGCGAAATGCAAGTTACAGCTGAGGATGAATATTGGATGAGTGTGCGTTAGTGTCATTTTAAAGGAGTAATAAGTAGCAATTACTCCAGTGCTCTCTTATACTTTGACCTAGCGCCAATTAGATGTGACTAAAGTAGTGAACGCTAACATTTTTGGGTACTTTTGGTTTGTTTCTTCCTAATTTCAGTCAAGGAATTTCTCGCTGCTACAACAAAAACACTTTACTTAACGTGGGGGGTTCATAACACATTAATAGCAGTTTTCATAAACTGCACATAAAGCATTCATGACTGTTTCATGAGACATTCATAACGACTCTTTCATGAATGTGGAAGACAGAACGACGACAAATTTTCAAAATAAAAGTCCAACAATCACAAAGCACTGCTTCTTTCAAAAGTGTAAAATTTACAATGTTACGATCGTCTTTGAACTATATCAGTGTTGAAATTGTGTTGAACATCCTGAGGAGAATGTCCTGTGCACCCCCACCCCCCTTATTTTTATTTATTTTTTTTTTTTTTTACCTTGGAATAGCTTAAGTCTCAGGAGTTAAAGGCTTAAGAAGACTGTTAATTACAGTCTAATAACAACAAGCAATTGATTTACATGTAAACATGTTAGTGCAGATCAGGTATCAAGAACAAATTAGTTACAGTAATGATATAAACTGGTTTATATGGAACTAAAACAACAAAACCCATGAATATACAAGAGAACAACTGTAGAATAACTGTCCACCAGTATGGATCAAAGGGTTAAAATGATTCTGGGAAAATTAAAAATATGATGCTTCAACATTTTTTTGTTTTTAAACAGAATAATAAATAATTGAAATACAACCATAAGTAACTCTGACCCACTAGCAGTTCTAGTGTTAACCAGAAAGTGTACAGTATATACTGTATTATGGAATTTGTTTCCAATATTTTCAGATATATATGCTTGTGATTAGACTACATGTCTTTTTATTATTGCATGCAATTTTACTAAAAATGTCCAAAACTGATATAATTTATAACGGAGAACAGACAAATGTTATAAATGTTAACTGAGTAGTCAATAACGTTTCATATGAAGTTGAAAAAATAATAGGCATGGTGAAATGCAAAGATATGTTTGGATTAAAAACTACTTACTGACCTGTTGAGCTGCATTTTTTAATAAACATCCAAAATTTAATTATTTTTTCATTTTATTTTGTGATAAAGTCACATTTTGTAATAAACTATCCCAATGTATTTTGTAATAAAAATTTCCTAACAATTTATTACATTTTCAGAAGCTTATTACAAAATGCACTAGCAACTGATTTTTTTATTTTTATTTTCTTGAAAATGTAATAACATGGTTCATTATGTAATAATAATTCTAAGGCATATAAATTGTATTTTATTTTACTTTCACATTTTGGTAGACAGCAAGGCCTATTATTAGTATCACTGTCTTAGCATAGTAGCAATTATTATCATTGCACTATTCAAGGGTTGCATTAACAGAGAATATACTGTAAAATTAGGATTTTTGTTTTGTTTTAATGGACATTTTCAATGCATTGGGGTAATTTATTACAAAATGAAATAAGAAAATTATTACATTTTAGACGTTTATTAGAAAAAATGCGGCTCAACATGGCCTTTTAAAATGACTGCACAGGTACAGTATATGCATGCCACGATACTATGTGCCTTTATGGTGTCCTGCATCCATATGACAGGCATCCTGGGACTGTTTTTATGTTGTTGTTCAGACAGTGATTCTGTTAATGACTGGATGGAGACGTCACAGACAGGAATCTGATTGATAAAGGGTGAAAGGAAGCTTTATTACAATACTAAAATGTTGATGGACATAATAGTAGTGTTATACACATATAGGAAATATGCTGTGAGTGTCCTGGCTGTGTACATGATGGTAGTGACTTTACACTGGAGGTTTTTAGCTGTGCCATGTACAGAAGAAAAACTGTAGAAAATGAGGAGTTCTTTCCCAACATACAGATTTAGGTCAGTTCAAATATGACCAGAATGTATACACTCCCATTTCCACAATTGAAGTTATTATTATTATTATTTGTATTTTTTTTTTTTACAGATGTAGGAATATGTTGCAACTGACTTTAAGTGTGATTTGGAATTTTGGAATAAAACTCTTCGTTTCTTTTAAAGTATGTCTTTATATAAGGAAGATTTCATGCTTTGTGACATACTTTCAGTCAGTATCGACAGGAGTTACACTGTAATTTTATGTAAATAGCTGTAAAGTTATGTATTTTTTTTTAACATTGTGTATTAAAGATGTCTTATACGGTGTACATGGAATAATAAACAAAAAAGGTGAAAAATGTCTTGCTATCTTAATGTAAAATTACAGGGAATGTAATTTTGTATGTATGTTTCCATTTAAATATAATGAAAAGGAGTATAAAACACAGAAGTTCATGAATCATATCAGAAAAGGATTCCTCAAAGACAGATATCATCTCATAAATTAGCTTTACCTAATCTGAAACACTACTATAGGACATCTAATATACAAAAAATACATGTCTTATTCCATAACCATACTATCAGCTGATGTGAAACGGAAGCAAAATCTTGTTAATGTCTCAGCCAACTTACTTTAGCAGTAACCCAGCTGTCATTTCAAATCTGGCTCCAGTTCAGATCCTCCTTTAAACTAAATTAAACGACCATTCAAAGCAACATTTAGAACCATTTTACCTTCATATCAATGATGTTTTTGCAATCTTTGAGGAGCTCTGTAAAAAACATCTCCATCTAAAAAACACATCTTTTTCTGTATTTTCAAATTTATTATTATTGATAATAATAATAATAATAATAATAATAATAATAATAATAATAATAATAATAATAATAATAATAATAATAATAATAATAATAATAATAATAATAATAATAATAATAATAATAATAATAATAATAATAACAAGTATTCATAGAATGCCTAATCTCGCTCCTATTTTGTGCCAATCTCAAGTTTCTATGACAATCCGTTCTTGAATTAAGAATCAATAATGTGATTTTGAGCTTTCTGCTAAATGCAACCCTGACCTTTGACCTTTTGCAATATTGATAATTTCATTAAATGTATATATGCGTCAGTGTGTGTAATATTATGATAATATATCCAGTATTGGTTAAGTTATAGCATGATATGTCGATGCTTGACACACACAGTGTTACAGAGCGTTAATTTTGCAACATGTAACCTTTGACCTCCAGAGATCTCAAAAACTATTGGTCATAGGTGATAAGACCAACTATGAGAATTGTATAAATCTGCATCGTTTGGTATCAATCTGAATGTTCTGTGACCCTCCGTTCTTGAGTTATAACTGCTAATGTGATTTTGACCTTTTAGTTAATTGTGACCTTGACCTTTGACCTTTACTTAATTTTTTCTCTTGGCCTGTTCTTCAGTACTGTCTAATAATATTAATAAACATTTCCATATCTTTAACTGTGTTTTTTCTATTATTTAAGCAGTTGTTTTTCTTCTCTTTGTTTTTAACATTTGAATTGTTTTCTTATTTTATTTTCTTTTTTTTTTTTCATTATTACCACCATTATGTATGTTAGGTAGGGCCAGGAGTGAAGGGGTGGGAATAATGAGGGAGTGGGAATAATGGGACATTTTCTTTGCCTCTGTAACTGAGCACTTAAATGTTCAATCTTACTTAACCCTTTAACCTCTGGTGTGTCAGCACTGACACATTCTGAATAAATGGTTTAGTTTTCAAATTCAGAAAAAATAAATTAAAATTAAATGTGTTTCTACTGAGCTTTGTTGATGGAACTGAGCTATAAATAAATAAAATAAACAGATGTCAAAAAGGAACCAAAACTAAAACTTCTTGTTACTCAATTGTTTTGCAAATTGTTTCATGCTATTTGTTATTTTGTAAATATTTATTAGTTTTTTTTGTTATTTTGTTGTTTATTTTGTTTTTGTAGATTTATTTTTTGTATTTTATTTTATTTTTCTTCAATTTTGTTCCATTTGTGTCTTACGTTCTTCACGTTACGTATTATTTTGCTGGTTTATTAATTTTTGGTTCATTTTTATTGATAACTTTGGGCTGTTTTGTTTTTTACTGTTTTTTTTACTCAGGAATTAAAAGGGTTAAATTTGAAAAAAAAAAAAAATCATGGAGAGAGAAAAAAAAAAAAGCTCATGACGACATCTATATCTTCCTTCAAAACACATCAGCTGAACTATTGAACCCTTTCTACATCCTCCCATCTGCAGAAAAAAAAAATAAAAAAACAAAACATTTTTTCCACTTTTGCCCTGCTCACCCTCCCAACCTTGCTCCGTTTCTCTCTTTGAAGCTATAATGGTGCATTCCTTTGTGTCTCTGAGTGACTCCCACCCACAGTGGCTCTGAGCTTGGTCAGTGCTTCTCCTCCTAATGATGGCAAGTGAAGCAGGACAAGCATCCTCCTCCTCTTCCCACAGTGTGGGGGTGGAAGAGCTGGGAATGCTGGATTAGGATCACTGCTTTACCAGAGAAAAAATGTCAGAAAATGCTGAGGAGTTGTTTGTAAAACTAAAGATACAATGATTAGATCACCTTAAAATAAACGCCTGACTTCTGCAAAATGTGTGAAACAGAAATTGGAAACAAATGTCTATATGTAGTATTTCTTCTTTCAGTCATTTTAGTGTAATATCTGCTTGTTAATGCTAGAAATAGTACGCAACGGTAACTACTATTAGCTTGGAAACTCCAACACTAACTATATATTAACTCACAAATGTTACATGTTAGAACTGTTGTATTTCTGCTTTAAAAACAAACGTGCACATACGTACAGAGAGATATATGCAACAACAGATGCAATCATATTGTGTTTAATGTGGAAAAAGCCTATGTATGTGAAAAATGCAAATCAATAAACAAATTTGAAACAAAAATAAATGAATAAATACATTGGACTGAATGTGTCATTATACTGTAGTATTCAGAATAGTGTGCAGTTCTACCAAAGGTGGAATAGATTCTAACAATATGGATATGGATGGAAGTGGTAGTGAGTCACTCTACACTCAAAAAAGTAAAACATTGAATCTATGGGCGGGCCTGGGTGGGTGGGGCCTATACCCTGATTGACAGCTGTGCCCACCCAATCACAAGCTCAGAAACAGACTTCTAGACCAATTTTCAAATTGAAAATATTGATCAATATCCTTAATATAGTTATTTATTTGTAAATGTCAATGGAAGTAAATTATGTATATTTAATTATTTGTGTTTATTAAAAAAAAAAAAAAAGGTTTCAAATCCGGAAATGCTAATACGTACCCACCCCGACTTCATTTAGGCCCATCTAAAAATAGCCGTCTAGATCCGCCACTGAATTGAATCAACTTAAAAATTCTTCTTCAATAGGTCACACATAAAAAAAAAAAGATTAAATGGATGTTTTTGCATTCTCAACAATAACAAATTGGTAACCTAAAAAAAGTTTGCTTAAGGAGCGCTACCTGGACTCAAAATAAGTAATAATAATTAGAGGTGCTCTATTGGATAGGAAAATAGCAAAAAGAAAGAAAAATAAAATAAAGTTGTAGTAGAGTAGTAAGAGTAGGGTTAGAGAAGAGTACCCCACATGGCACTCCACCCAGAATGATTATATTATCATTTGGAGAAGGGTACTCTTCTAAGTCACATTATCTCTACAATAACTCAAATAATATAATTGCTTTATAGCCTAACATATGGACAAAGAGTTGGTTCATTTGTAAAGCTTTTTTGATATTTAATGTTTAATATGACATGTGTCTGGGGGTGTGTCTGTAAGGGGGGGAGGGGCAATGGGGTGGCCAGCATCTAACCAATGGGGGGCCACCCCCTGGCCATGCCCCTGTTAGCATTAATTATTATTTTTGTGTGGTTAATATTTAAATAACTACATAACAGCAGGTGTACACTGGGTATTATGGTTTTTCATTCTGACTCACATATGTATCTACATTAATATGGTTTTATGCTCCCAAGTTAAACCTGTGCACTATTTGAGCAAAGTTTAACAGTTACAACAAAATATCAAACTTTGCAGCAGGCTTACAGCACAGCCTCAACATTAACACTGTTGTTTCTTCATTCATAGGTTTTTGTTCTGGAACAAGATCATATATACTGTTTTCCCCTTTAGTCAGTTTGTTTTTTTTACTCAGAACATCTGTTGCCTTTGAAAACACTCTCTCTGCTGAGAGTGGCAGTAATTAACGTCACAGACTGTGTTTGTTTGTGGAGCTAAAATAACTCCACACATGACTCCTTTCACTTTCTACCATTGTGTCTACAGACTGACTGACTGACTGAGAGCAGCGTGCCCCTACGCTGAGCATGACACACTTAAGGAAGAAAAAGTAGTTCCACCAAACACATGCCATTTAGACGCCACCTCAGTACTTTTCACCATGTTCCTGTTAAGGATATATGACTTAAGTATCAAACGTATCAATATTTTGAATTGAAAATCAATTTTAGAGCAGAAAGTTCCGGTAGTGGAGGTATGGATATTTTAAAATCTATCCTCACATCACTCATACATTAAACCCCTCCCCCCCCTAAAAAAAAAAAGATGAGGCAATGGGTTGTATTTTAGGTTTGGCTTGTTTGTTTCTTTAACACTATTCGATAAATCTTCTATCATCTATGTATTTCAGTTGATTTATGCGTTTGATGATGCTATTAATTATCCCCCCCCCCAAGAGCAGAAGGGTATTGTTTTTGAGTCTGTTTGTTGGTCTGTTTTTAAGTATCTTTACACAAAATCTACTGGACCAATTTCAATTACATTCTCATGAAAGGTAAAATATGGTCCAGAATTGATCCCATTAAATTTGTGTGAATGTAGGTCAAAGGTCGCAGTCATCAAAACATTTTTTTTTTTCAATAATAAGAGATAGAGTAAATCAGTTAAAATGTGTGCAAGGGGGGTAAGGTTTGTTGTAACAGGCACACAGTGTTTATTAACTTATGTTATAACAGATGTCTGGATACTTGTTGTTAGTGGAGATGTTAACATATTCACTATAGAAATGGAACTGTGCATTTTATACCCCGGTGGGTACTTTACTTTACTTCCTCATATTCACCCATTCACACACACACACACACACTCATACACCAGGACTGTAGATGGCTGCTGCATATACACTGGTGCTGCCTGACGCTACTGGGAGACACTTAGGGTTCAGTGTCTTTCTGTCTACATAGAATTGTGTCAATTGAATCAAGTTTATCTCAGACATATGTAACTCAGTGTATGACCTATGTCTAATGGGTTTCATCTGAATAGCCACTAGCATAACAATTAGTCTTGATGTTCAATTTAGTTGGTGTTATGCAGAAAATGTTAACCCTGGAAGGATGGAAACCCCCAAAGATTCATTTTAAAAATTTTGTTTTTGAATGTCTTTAACATGATAGATATCGCAGCCACCACCCTTGGCAGGACTTCCTCCTGCTCTTTATGTGGTGTGCCTGGCAAAGAAACAAACAAAAAAAAACACACAGTCGCCCCCTTCCAGCTCTCGGCTGGGCAGAGCTGGATGGTTCCAACCTTCGGGCTTCCTTGGGTTTTCAAGTGGGCACCCCCCCGCTTTCCTGGTGTTTCGTCAATGTGTCCTTATCTACTATTTGAAACATCCCTTCGGTGGATTGTAGCATCTTCAGGACTTCAGCAGGCTGTTACCATAGATACGAACACTAGATGTAGTGTTCAGCTTTTTGCCACAGCAGGACCCAGGATAGGGTGACCACTGGCATGAAAGAGGAAAGGAGGACACTTGTGTCCAAAAAGGAGGACAAAAGCCCTAAAGTTAGGTCACATGGCCCTCAGGGGTGGGGGGGTTGTGGGGTGCGCTGCTTCGGCTGCATATTTACATTGCATAGCCTACGACATGATATCTGCCTGTAAAAATCGCAGAGTAGCAAGTGTAAATTACGGGTGGGGATTTATGACGATTAATGCAACAGTGGTGGACGATTGTATAAAAGGAGGACAAAATGTGAAAAAGCCGGACACTTGACATACGGCCGCACAGATGGCTATAAAACTGGACTGTCATGGACCTTTATGTGGACCTTGTCATGGCAGCGATGGAACTTCATCCATTTATTCTTACAAACAGTTGTCAATGTTGTATCTAATCATCATATCTATGGTTTTTAAACTTGAACTTACACTTTCACTTGAAGTGTCCAACTTCTTCAAACCCCGGTGGGATGACTTTTGCACTGGGACTGAAATGCTGAATTACTCATATTAAGGTAAAGCTTCCTCCTGAATTGCGAAATAAGTATATATTGAAGTAATGTTATTTTAACTTCTGCTTCCATTGTGTTTTTTTCTCGAGCTGTAGTTATCAAAGTAAACAGCTACAGTAGTGACTTCATTGGCTTCATTTCCAGCTAGCTTCCGTTTGAGAAAAAGCTCTGGCCTTTTGACTGAATAGACAGATAACTTCAAATGTTTATCAAGAATCTGTCAGCGTCTGAATGAACTTGTAAAACTTTTACTATTGCATTCAGGACTCAGACATTTGTGTAGGTAAGTTGGTAAACCAGACCTTACCTACCGCTACGGTTGGTTTAAATCTCTTTACAATGCTAGGCTACTTATATCAAAATATTTTTCTTTCCATGTCTTAGAAGCTAGCCTCTCCAAGTTGGGTCACATTTGGATGTAAAAGCCAGGGCTATTTATAAACACAGTAGCATTTATTAAGTCCAGGCTAATACACATACTATAGCATTTGTTATCGAGCATTAGCTAATTGTGTTTAGTTGAACTTTATAGTTGGCGGCCAGCATAGTTCAGTTGGAACATATACAGTATATACACACACATGTACATATAAAGAAATAAATATTTATACTTACATATATATGAAAAAGTCCAGTGCAATCATTAAACATATTACTTAAAAGTTAAAAAATATTTTAGACATTTAACAGCCTTGGGGACAACAGTTTGTCTGTGTGTAAATACCAGATTTAATGGTGACATATTTTCCTTTCAGCATTTTTATCCTTTCTATTTTGTGTATGTGTGCATTTGCTTGTGTTGCAGTTTGTATTTAAAAGCTTTTTCCACTTTTCTGTCACTACATTAAAATGTCAGATGTGAACCTCATGTCCTTCACACAATCTGACATATATTGACATTGTGCTATACAAATAAACTTCATTACAGTGCGGGCCCCTCAGACTAGGGTTCACGGTGCATCCTCCAGCTCTACCTCCCAAACCACCCACCCACCCACCCACCCAGCCTCCTCTCCTCCACCCATCTGCCCCTCGCTCTCCCTGACTGGATGGCTGGCTGGCAAGTGACAGGACTGACAGACGAGGCCTGTTCCTGGGTTAGTATCATGTCGGTGGGGAGCGAAGCCTCCCGGCGGTGTCAGCCATCATGGTGCCAGCTCCAGGTCTAATGAGGGAGACTGCTGCCTCTGCATTCCCTCCTCAGTGTCAGGAATCGGCCGACAAATCAGCAGTGCATCACGGGCCCAGCACAAATGATATGTTGACAAATGCAGATATTTCACTTTTAATTGACACTAAGAGACGGAGATGATCCGGCTGCCAGAGCTTCTGAGGAGACAAGGACAAGACAAGATGGGAGAAAGATATGGAGAGGGAGAGGGAAAAAAAAAAAAAAGGGGGAGGGGGTGATAGTGGTGGTGGTGGTGGTGGTGGGTGGAGGGGGAAGGGGGGTGGGGGGTGGATGGGTGTAAAACAGTGTTAGAGAAAAGAAGATGTTGGAATAGGCCTTGGAAGATGTTTAATATTTGCGCAGGGTGTCATCCCCCCCCCCTGTGTGTTATGGTTGAGGGGGAGAAGAAAGAGGGGTGGTGAGTGGGTAGGGGGGTTGAGATTAGAGGTGTGTGTTTCTGAGACTTGTCAGCGCTGACAGCCGCCGTATTATACAGCAGGTTCACAGCCGACTGACTCCTCTAAACCCTAACAACATTGCCTATTCATTTAGCCAGGTGGGCTTCCTCTCTAAAGTCCTCCATCTCAGCTCTGCCTGACAAAGGTTGCATTAGGAAACACTTCAAATTCTTGTGTTTTGCTTTCATTATCTTCTTGCAATTTTTTTTTTTTTGGGGGGGTGGGGGGGGGGTGGGGGTGGTGGGGGGGGGTGAAGACTCCTGTGTTTAATAAAGTCCCATTGTATTCTCTCTTCTGTTAGGGAAACAAAGGAAATGATATAAAATACCATATTAGTATTAGCACCTGATGATTTATTTTGTTATATTTGTCATATTAATATAAATGTATGAAATTACAGGCAAAGATTTAGAAATGATTTACATATAAAAGTTTAAGAATATCACTTCAGATTAAGCATAACTCAAACTAGGATATATTTTTTTCTTTTCCAGAGTTGCGCAAAAGCAAAAAAAAAAAAAAAAAGAAAGTGTTAAATCACAAAGTATTTTGTTGCTTTCTTTCATTGAATTTATTTTTTCATTTTTTAGCTTTTTTCTTTTTTTTTTTTTTTTTTAGCAGGTGGGGCATTTCTGCATATAAATCATGTTGATGGGTACACAATTTAGTATTCATGAGTTCTTACAAGGATTGTACATCATTATACTTTTTTTATTTGCTCTATAATTGATGAATATTACACATTCTTGCATCATGAATACATTTTTAGATTGTAACATGAAAAATAACATTGATTTTTATTTTGTCATGCATTGTCATGTAGTGTAAAATATCATAATAAAACATGGAATTCACTTTCATATTACAGATCTCTTTATCTATTTATCTATATGGATTGTTCAGGTTTATGCAGGATATATTAAGATATATTAAGTGACTATCTGTAGGATCACTTCATCTGTGAAAAGCTGATGATAAAATTCCAGGGAAACTTTAAACTTACATTATTTTTCAGTCTTAACCTGTGGCATAAGATTCATATATAAAGGGGAAAAATGCAATAAAACTGAGGACATGCTAATCATGTGTTGTGATTTATACAATAATATACAGTAGTTTTTATTAATGCTGCCGCAACATGTTTATACAGTTAATTACAGTAATTAATCATAATGATAAAAGCTATTTAGAAATTGTGTGTGATTTACAATAACTTCCTATATTGTTTGACATAACAGTGTTTATATGTTGAAATAGTCATTTTTTTGTATTAATTGTAATAATTTCTTCATCTATTTACCAACATATTTTTCATATTTTTGTGTTCTACCTTGTGTGTTTTGTTTTTGCGTTTACACATAATTTTAACAGTTTACTTGGTTTATTGTGATATTTTTAAATTTACTAAAGTACATTTGGGTTTTTTTTTTATTAGCTGATCTATAGAGCTTTTGAGATGTATTTGATCAATAAGGGGTGTTTCCAGATGTATTTAATCATTTTAAATTCAGAAAAAGAAACCATACAACTGTAAATTATTATTTTCAAAACACTGCTATTGTTGGATTTGTAGAAAGTGCAAACAAATCTCAGGTAAAGTTAAATAAAAGTTACTAAAATATAAAGTTTTGAGACTTTGCCTTCAGTCAAAATCATTTGTGGATTAACAAGTATTTGGAAAATAAATGTAGAATTTTGATCAAAGAATGTTAGATAAATGGAATGCATTGCTTTTGAACTGCATTATGGGAAATGTAGATTGTAAATGACAATGCATCATTATAAACGTCTTAAAACTAATGCACAACACTGAAAGGTTTTTGTTTTTTAATGTGTGAGGTTAAATTGTGGAATGGGTTAATACCTAAAAATAAAGATTTAAAACAGTGTGAAGATATAATGACATTTCATTAAAAAGATGTATCAGAGTAATTAAAAAAAAAAAAATATGACAAATATTAATTTGAATTGAAATGTCACTTTTTTTTTTCTTAATTGATTAAGAAGGGGCGGGACTTGTTAACTTTTACTTCCTCCCACTTCCTTTGATAGAGTTGTCTGACAAATCTGACTGCTGTTTATTTATTTATTTTTATTTATTTATTTATTTATCTGGTTATTTTTCGTATTTGTTTGTTTGTTTATTTTCTTTTCTCTATGACAGATTCAAAATAAAATAAACTGAACTGACCTGAAAAGCTTGTGTTTGATACTAGTTTATGTCTAAATTTTAATTTTTTTTAAGCACAGCATCTAAAAATGTTCTTGTGTTATTATACTATTTGTTGGACCTTATAGTTCGATGACACATTCCTCTAAATCAGCAAGAAAATGAACAAAAAAACCAGAGAATGATGAGCCGATTATTAACTCTTAAGTGTCAGCACTGATGTGTTCTGAATGAATAGTTAGTTTAAATATTCATAAAAATAATTAGTTTTACTTCTTTTTTTACTGGGTTTTGCTCATTGAACAAATGTCAAAATGCAACTAATTTAGAAAAAGTCCAAATTAAAACTGCTGAAACTAAATCTCTTTTTTTCGCAAATGTTTTCATGTTATTTATAATTTTGCAAATATTTATCAGTACTATTAGTTTATTTTGTTGCACATTTTCTTGATTTTTTTTAATATTTACTTTTTATTTAATTATTTTTCCTTTAATTTTGCTCCATTTGTGTCTTACTTTGTTCATATTACTGATTATTTTGTTGGTTTATTCTTCCTTTTTCTTCATTTTATTGATGACTTTGGCTGTTTGTTTGTTTTTTTGTTCATTTTCTTGCTTATTTATTTATTTTTTTTATGTGGAACTGTTAAAGTCTCAGGAGTTAAAGGGTTAAACTGAATCACTTGAAAGAGAAAAAATATCTAAAACATGCAGAACACCGGCCCTCGAGGACCACAGTTTGACACCCCTGCTCTAAATGGGATAATACTGAAGGGGTTTTTCAATCATTTCTGTGTTAACACTATCATGTCATTTTGTGCTTGATGGACGAAATAAACACAGTTTGTTTGAGTGACAACACACAGTCTTCAATGTCCACATTTTACGTACCCTGGTTGTGGTCTAAGCTGTATTTGTCAGAACAGATGGTGGTTGGTGTTTCTTCCACTTCTACTATAACTGTGGGATCCTTTAAAAACAGGCCTGACAGTAAACAAGGTGAATCCAGTGTTGACAGGAAACTGTTTGACACGTCTTTCATGTCATTCACTATTACTATGAATGGACAGATGCTTTTTCCCCACGTACATCCTAAATGATTCAACAATACTAAACATATAAACAATACAATACTGTGTGGTAACGTCACTATTCAGAGGCCAACTCTGTAAATATATCTGTACCTATATACATTATTTTTTTTGTTTGTGATTTTTGTCTGTTGTGTAAAAACTGAAACATATTCCACTTTTTAACCATTAATAATAGCTCTTTCCTTTTCCTCAAACATCACTTTTTAGAACTAGAAAAGCACTCTGAGAGTGACCCCCCGAACCCCACCCCCACCCCCCTACCCCCACCCCGATCACCCGCAAAATTAAATCAGTTCTTATTGTTCACATTTCCAACATATCTTGAAAATTTCATCAAAATCTGTCCATAAGTTTTCGAGTTATCTTGAACACAGACAGACAAACAGACAAAAAGATAAACGCCAGCAAAAACATAACCTCCTTGGCAGAGGAAATAATGTCTTTATTTCTGTGAATTAAATATAAAGTTTTTACCTCATGTCATTTTTTCTATTACAAATATATCTAAGACTCAAATTTCTTTTCTTTTCTTTTCTTTTCTTTTCTTTTCTTTTCTTTTCTTTTCTTTTCTTTTCTTTTCTTTTCTTTTCTTTTCTTTTCTTTTCTTTTCTTAAGCAGGTTTCTAATTTTATCTATCTTTTTCAACATCTCACCTACATCTGCTGAAACTATTATGAAACTATTTATCTTATTTATTGAATCTTTTTTTAAACCAGGTACGTCAAGTAAAAACCAGTTCTCATTTATTTAAAAAAAAAAAAAAAAGGACAGAAAAAAAGTAAATAACAAGCTAAAATGGTACTAAAATACAGTATTTATTTATATAGATATTAGTCATTAACAGTAAGAATATAAAACAGATAATATAATTGTACATGTACATGATAATAATAAAAGAAACAAACTAACTAGTATCTAATTCTGTATTTTTTCTTTTGTATTTCACACCATCACTTCACTAAAAAGCTCATGTTGGTTTATGTTTCATTATGTTATAATAAAACATCAGGGTTCATTTATCAGCAGTAATAATTAATCTGGGATAATGACGTGAACATGTTCTATTTTAGTCCTTGGTTAGTTCATGTGTTAACAATTGTACATCTTAAAAGTGTAAATGCTTTCAAATATTTTCATTTTCAATATGAATATTTTAATAATATTTTCCTAAGTTGTACTTTTGCAGTCGAGACGAGAAATGTCAAAGTTTCTCCCAATTAATCTGATTAACTGAATCGGTTTTACAGATAATCTTCATATAATCTTTTTGCATTTTCAGTTTTCAGATTGATTTATTTTGTTTTTATTTCTTGTGCTTGTTTTAAAGTATGTAAGTGTGGACGTAGTTTACTTGTAATTTCTACCATATTTGTGAAACACTTTGTAACTGCTTTTTAAATAGAATTATTATTACACTATTTCTCATAAAGTGCAAAGAAAAATACTTTTTATTCTTATCTATACACATTAATAACCACTTTTTACCAATAATTACATACTAGAGGTAGAAGTAACTAAGTAGAAGTACTTCATTACTGTATTTAAGTAGATTTTTTTAGGTATTTGTACTTTACTTGAGCATTTTTTTTCCTGGCAACTTTTTTACTCCCTTCATTTTTGTTTAAATATATGTACTTTATACTCTTTACATTCTCAGAATAGACTCATTACTTTTTCAAACTAGACAAATGTGACAGTATGAAAAATAAGTTGTAAATCAGAAATTGTGATGATTTATCTCATAATTATCAAATTTTTTTTGCATAATTTTAAGTTTAAACTCAGAATTTTGACTTTTTAATCACACAATTTAGATTTTTGAATGTCATAATTAAAAAACAAAAATCTCCTATTTACAAATCTTTCCTAAATTTTCCGTCCATACCCACTAAACTGACCCAATAAAACACACCATCTACACAGTAGCTCACTTTTAAAGTCTTTATTTTTTGGGTATTTTTTTTTTTTTTTGCATTTTTTGGGTTTTTCCTGTTTAAATAAGTATTATTTCATCCAGTTTGAGTTTTAACTTTATTAGAATTAAGAAGTTTTACTTTTACTTTAGTAAAGGAGTTGAATCAGTACTACTTTTACCAGAGTATTTTTTCAAACCAGTAGCTGTACTTCTACTTAAGTACAGAATAGAAGTACTTTGTACTTTACATTTTATCTATCAGTCATACTATCACAGAAGTGGTAAAAATGTTTTATTTCAACTTTATTAACAAATTATGTATTATTATTATTGTGTTACAGTAGACTTCACTGGGAAGGAAATATGAGCATGTCTCATCAAAACTGACTTAAAATAACAGTAATCATTTAAAAAAACAATTATTAAGGATTTTGAAATATATATATATATATATATATATATATATATATATATATATATATATATATATATATATATATATATATATATATATATATATATATATATATATATATATATATATTTTACATGGAAAAATAAAAAGAGAGATAATTACAAAAATGACCACAGTTTAGATGGTGTAGAATGTACAGTTACCAACATAAGTAAAATAGATGAAAATATAAGGCATAAAAACAGGTGATAAAAGATTAAACTAGTTCAGTTTATTGAGTTAATTTATTACAATGTTCATTGATTTTTTTTTCCCCCACTTGATTAATACAAACACCAATGACAACCATACACCAAATTAAATAGAAAAACAACAACTAAACCCATGCAGAGTGAACTCACCTGTATGGAAGATATTAGCTGTGATACTTACATGTGTTTATACAATGTAGTTTTGATCATCTCTGTAGGTTTATTTATTCATTGTTCTGTTTTGAAGTTTATAAATAGGAGAAAGTATTGACATTTCATTATGTTAAGTTACTGTTGAGAACTCGTGGTGGGATTAAATAGGTTTTTTTTATTCTTCCCACTCCTTTTTGAGCAAGGACAAATGAATTTAATTTGTTGGTCTTGCATGTATTCTGTTTAGAGTCTTTGTATTTGTAAACTATTTGTGTTGTTTAACCCTTTAAACTTCCAAGGGTGGAAGTAGTCTTTCAAATGGTGTTTAATATTTGTGCATCTTCTTATTTTTCCTTTCCCTTTTGTCGATTAGTAATCAATATGATCGATTAGTGATTGATATTGAAGGTAAAACCATACATGGTTGCATGACCTGCTCATCCTGGGAGGGGTTGATCAAACTGAAATCTCGTTTTATGCAAAATGACAAATAAAGCTTCTTGATTCTTGAAAAATGTTAATCAAACCACTCAAACCTGTTCCCAAACGTCACGTGACCTAATGTTGTTTGACAACTGAGATTCTCACACAACGGAAAATATACTATAAGCCACTTTCAAATAAAAATATCCACAGTCACTCATTTGTTCAAAATACAAATGATCTGAACCTTTATGTCTCATAATTATCCACAGAGGAACCATATTCTAAACACTGTGTAAACACAGTCGTCATAGTCCAACAAAAAAAAACAAAAAACTTGTCTGAATGTCGTCTTAAATACATCAAAACATCAATAAATATCCACAAATAGTTATTGCACCATTTAACAGGATCGACCTCCAATATCCTAGTTTTCATCTTAATATTTTTATTTATGATATAATCAAACACCAAATGCAAAAGGATGTACAAGAAACAGATCATTAAGGGTTACAGAACGGAGGAAAAGGGGTGTTAATACTAGATGTAGGGTGAAGGAAGGTCAAAGAAGGGTCTGGATATTGTGTATGAACGTATATATGAATGTAAAGGGGACAAATAGATAGTAATGTGGAGGTGTGTATGTGTATATACAGTATATATATATATATATATATATATATATATATATATATATATATATATATATACTGTATATACACATACATACATACATACATACATACATACATACATACATACATACATACATACATACATACATACATACATACATACATATATATGAATTGAGAAACATGGAAACAATGTGATTATGTTCAGTGGTAGGGATGTTGACCTCAGGCGTAGGAGTAAATAAGCATTGTGCTTCATCCTATTCCTTTTGGACTTTTGTAAAATGAATAATGATAATAATGAATGGACTTTTTTTTTTCCCAGTGTGATCATTATTATCTGTTTTTATTTTGTTTTTGTTTTTTGTCTTTTAATGAGTTCAAATAAAGATTATCAATCAATCAATCAATCAATAATGTTATCAAAAATAGTTCAAGAACAGCATTCAATTTATTCTATTAAGACGTTTAGGTGAAATTAAGCAGAAGTTTAAAGGGTTAATCACTTACTCAAAATAAATGAAAATGAAATGGAAAAAAAAAAAACAAAATTTCAGGTCCTTCTCATGCAACCTGGTGCAGTTCCACTATTTTACCACTAGAGGGCAGACACAAGCTGTAGCTCCAGCCCAGGCCTACTACTACTACTACTATATACAGTGCCCACAAGAAGGATCACATCCAAGTTTGGACGTGTTTATTTCACATCCTTGGGCTTTGCTCATCAGATCAGTTTAAATAACTAACCCTCCCAGCTTCCATATCTCTCTCATGAATAAAGCTGTGGCCCTTAGTGGTGCCTGCACTGTCTCTTGGCAACGCTAGACTGCTCCTCTGAAGCTTAATACACAGTCACTCACATGGACTCACACATGAAAACCTACAAACACACACTCAGACGGCACGGGTAATAGTTGCGGGTCACAACAGAAACATCATTAGATATCCAGCTGTCAGCCACTTTCTTGGATTCTAAATTGGACGAGTGGGTGAGAGTGATACAGCACAGTTGAATAATGACTCAATTGCATATTGTCTGATCTGTTTAAAAAAAAGGAAGAAGAAGAAAAAAAAAAAAAAACCCAGTGTCTTCTCACCTTTAAGTCGTTTACTGGAAGTGAAGGCAAACAGACTTATAAAGTAGCCCAGGAATCAAGTTGGGACTGGGCTGAATCACTTGACTCAAGGGGTGAGCGTATAGGGTGTGTGTGTGTGTGTGTGTGTGTGGGGAGGGGGGGGTGGGTTGCTTTCTCACGGAAGTAAGAGTTTAGAAGAGGAGTAAGTTTCACACATGAGGCAAGAAAGAGTATTTACTCTGCTGATGAATTTGTGGTTAATTGTGAGTGTTGCTGTGTATGACTATGTGGGGGGAATGTTAATATGTACCCTTGGGTGGGGCTGATAGAGAGGGAGACATCCCTCATTAAAGTAATTAGACCTGTAGGAGAGGATCCCCCCCCCCAGACCAGGAATAGACATCCACATCCACATCCACATCCACATCCACAATCCACCAAGGTACACAACCATGCAACCATGTAAGCACAAATGTAAAGACCTCTCACACACATATATCCACACACACACACACACACACACACACACACATGAAACATACAAATATAACCAGGATTCATCCAATACAACTGTCCTAAAAATGTATCCTTACACTGTTACACGTGTCCTGAAGCAATATTGATTTTCTGAGAGAGAGAGAGAGAGAGAGAGAGAGAGAGGAGAGAGAGAGAGAGAGAGAGAGAGAGAGAGAGAGAGAATTAAAAATTAACCCTTTGTTGTATACTGGTCACTACATTAGACAGTTCTTCTACAGTTGTTCTATTGTATATTTATATGTAGTTGTTTTAGTTCCATATCAGTCAGTTTATATCATTACTGTAACTGGTCTGTTCTTAACCCTTTAGTGTAAGAATTATGAGAACCTTATTAAAGATTTATTTTAAGTGTATTTATTTTTTATTTTGGCTGGATTGATTGATTTTTTACATTAAGATATTTTTCCTGGAATTATGAAGAAATGTGAATTTAAAACCCAACATCAGAAACTGAATTTAAAAAAAAAATCATTCAACTAATGTCACGTTTTCTCACATTTTAACAAACTGGAATTCTAGTAATTACTTAACATATTACTTCAGGGAGATAATGTGCAAAAAAAAAGTAAAAAAATAAAATGAAAAAAATATCTATCTATCTATCTATCTATCTATCTATCTATCTATCTATCTATCTATCTATCTATCTATCTATCTATCTATCTATCTATCTATCTATCTATCTATCTATCTATCTATCTATCTATCTATCTATCTATCTATCTATCTATCTATCTATCTCTATATATATATATATATATATATATATATATATATATATATATATATATATATATATATATATATATGTATATATATATATTGGATTATTAAGAAAAGCAAAGTTACAGTACTGGTGTGAATGTCAGTGTATTGGATGATGCATAACACATAAAAGCCATGAATATATAATAGAACACTGTGGAGTAACTGTCCACTGTAGTGACCAATGTGTGAATCAAAGGGTTAATACCTGATCTGCACTAACAGTTTTACATATAAACCAAATGCTTATTGTTATTGGACTGTAGATTAACAATCTTCTTTAAATGAAAACTGCATTAAAATAGTGTTCTGATATTGTGTTTTAAATACGTGTTTCTTTGCTTCAAAGATTAAACACGTGGACATTTTTGCAACTCCATTAAAAAATAGGTTCATTAAAAATATTTCAATAACATTGCATTTTTTCATGCCTAAAGAGGAATAAAAATACTTAATAAAAAATATTGACAAAGGTTCTCAAAATTCATGCATCAACGGGTTAAAATGTAAGAAATCAGGCAATAATATATTATAAATTTCGTGTTACTATTACTTCTACGAGTGCCTAAAAGTCAACCTGCTCATTTTTCTCAGACCTTCTGGGTCTCAGAATATTACCAAGTAGTGTTATCATAAACTACAATATCAAATGTCTGCAAAATTTCAAACAACAAAGCATAAATAAAAGCCGAAAGAGTGAAAAAAAGAATCATTCTAATGGTGCCATGATAAGGTACAGTCACATAGAAGAAGAATCTGCAGAGTTGAGATAAAGCCTCATTTATTTTTCTGACAGTTGTGGGAAAGGTAGTCACAGTCTGTGCCAAAATCTTTATTTCTTTATTTTCTTTTTTTTTTTCTTTTTGGGGGCTATATTTTAACAACAGCTCATAGACTGGCAGTAACAAGAGTAATGCATTTTATTTCTGATATTTATTTCTACACTATTCATCCAGTTTATTCACATATTTTACACAAATCGTACTCAATATTCTTCAGATTTTCAGGTGATGATTACTTGTATGCATATATGTGTTGTTGGCAGCAGAGTTTTAATAGTTTTGTGTATTTAAAATGAAAATACAGAGAAAATATGTTTGACATCTGATAAAAAAAATTTAAAAATCACACTGAACTAATACATTGAGTGAAGTCATATGACCTGATTATTTAAATTTAGTTTGTGTCAAGTCAAATGTGTTTTTAGTTTAAACTCAGTTGCATTTAAGTCCAACTTAACACATGTATCTGCATATTTTTAAGTGATGATACTGCCTTTAAAATTTTTATCCATTAAATCTATGAGTTCACATTATTTGCAGAAAGCTGTAGATGGTCACACAGTGAGTTTTGATTGTTTATCCATTTTCTCCTAACAAACTGGTTCAATTAGGGTGTGAAATTTTTATGCTGTTTTGGAAAACCTTTGCCCACATCCATGTTGCACCACATCTAAAGAATACATATCAAGTAAAAGTACACTCTTTTTTTTTTTTAAAGTATTATCATATATAATATTTATCACTACTGAAACATCACATTACCTTTTAAAATTAAACTAATTATAATAAACTATGACTATTTTTACATTCCTCCATGTACATGTTATTTATTTATTTATTACAAATAAATGTAAGTTGAATAACTTAAAATAATATTTTCACATATTTTATCTTAATGCATTAAAATCAAACACTATATTTCTTGTAAAATATATAAAGTTGATTATATGGATTTTTACCATTAATAAGACTTAAAAAAAACATTATTAATCATCACAGGCTATTTAATACACTTTGCTTGAATGTGAATAAAATTACAAGACATTAAATTCCAATGGAAATGTAATGCAGAGGATTAGGGTTAATCATTCATTGTTATAAAAAACTGTTTCATAACTCATTAGCTTTTATTTATTTACAAAACAACTGGTGTTTTAGTCGTGACAACACTGTTTATGTAGTGACCATAGCATCAAGTTAATACATCTACAGTATATGGTTACTATTGCAATAATACAACAATTCTAAATATTATATAGTGCAATATGTTGTGTGTGTTTGTACAGTATATTCACTAATGTTTAAATCTCTACCTCCTCCTTCTTGCAGTGGATTTTAGTTTATTTGGCTGTATTTATTATTAATATTTATTATTGTATTTATTACCTCCTGGGTTTTTAAACAGTTCTTGTGAGGTTCTTTTTAACTCTTTTTATATAGTTCTACATTTGTCTTCTGCACGAATGGCAAATAAACGTCTATTCTATTTACTCAACATGCATTATGTTGGAAAAATAATAAGCAGAAGATCAATAGAGTATGATAATTCATTATAAAAAAAAACATCAACTGGTCTAATTTTCTGTTTCTATTTATTTGTGACAAATACAATGAACCAATATCAAATGAGATAAATGAACCAGTATATATTATTATAGATACTGCTACATATTCAGCACAAATAGACAACTATCATTAACCATTAAGAGGAGCAACATAGTGACATTTTCTTTTATTGTGGGACTGCAATTTAAACCAATTCAGTTTATAACCATTTTAAATCCTTTCCAAAGCCAGTTGTTCTATATCCCCATATTCCTTCATAAATTTCATTTTCCAATCAGAGTGTAATTTCAGTTTGGTATACGTTCCCTTGGTGTGAATTATTGGTTATACAATTTCACTTCACACTGGACTCAAAAATATAAAACTTATTATTATTTTTTTTTTTAAATGTGTTTCTTCAAACTCTTCTATTTGCATGAACTGTATAACAAGGCAACATCTACTGCAAATAAAAATGGCTTATTATAACTTTTTTTTTTTTTTTTTTTTTATCCTTAATTCAATGATCAGCAAATAGGTTGGCAGCTCCAGTCTAGTGCTTTGCCTTAAACGCTTGGTAGTAACTTTGTAGACTGTGTAACATTATGAGCAATTAACTCCCTCAGCATTGCCTGAAGGCAGTGTAACCTGTCTGTACGGTCAACTCACAAGTTAATGACAAATCATTGTTGAAGTTTCCCCAAAGAGCACATACAGTAACTGGGCTTCAATGGAGAGGTTCACATTGGTTTGAGGCTGTGTGTGTGTGAGGGGGGGGTCATATTTGGGCTTTGTTCACAGCTGCATTTGTAGAGGAGATAGTGAAGCTAAATGCCTGGTGCTGTTTGTCTCTACTTGAAACAGAGAGAATTTGGGGAGGAGGAGAACAACAGAGCTAATTAGTCAAGAGGAGCTGACAGAGCCCAGCCAAGTGGCTCAGAGCCAGTGGGAGGGTGTGTGTGTGTGTGTGTGTGTGAGGGGCATCAGGGTTACACTCATAATGGTGTGCAGATGCTGGACTTTAATTTAATATCACAGTCAGTCACACTGCAATATACCTGTCTATAGCATATGCTTTCCTTATGACTGTCGCGTATAATATTGTATGTTGTGCATCTTTAATTTGTGATTCTGTTAATGCATAAATAGAATATTGTTTAAAAGAGGATTGTTAAATAAATACTGTGTGTATACTTTATTGGAATACTAATAGCAAGCAAGAAAGCGAGATTTATTTGTATAACACACTTCATTCATACACAGGGCAAAAACAAACTAAAACAGGAAAAGAGAAGTTTAAAAACACACAATTATAATTAAAACATAATTATTCATTCATTATCTGAACCCGCTTTATCCTCACTAGGGTCGCGGGGGTCACTGGGGGCCTAATCCAGCTACAATGGGCGAAGGTGGGGTACACCCTGTATGAGTCTCCAGTTCATCTCAGGGCTGAACATATATAGACAAACAATCACTCTCACATTCACACCTATGGACAATTTTAGATTAACCAATTAACCTATCAGTGCATGTGTTTGGATGGTGGGAGGAAACCGGAGTGCCCGGCGAAAACCCACGCAGACACGGGGAGGAACCAGGGTCCTTCTTGCTGTGAGGCACGAGTGCTAACCACTGCACCACCGTGCCGCCAAAATATAATCAATAAAACATAAATATTCTCATCTTGTCATCTTCACATCCAGCTACAATGAGTGAAGGCGGAGTACACCCTGTATGAGTCTCCAGTTCATCTCAGGGCTGAACATATATAGACAAACAATCACTGTCACATTCACACTTACTGTATGTTTAGATTAGATATGTTTAATTGAGATTAACCAATTAACCTATCAGTGCATGTGGGATTCAAATCAGGGTCTTTCTTGCTGTGAGTCATGAGTGCTAACCACTGCCCAAAAACAAAACATAAATATTAATTATTTCAAATAAAGTAAAAGAAGAGCACAGTTAAATGAACATTTGAACAGAACGATTCAAACACTGTCAGAGTCGAGGCCTGTCTGACGTCATAACTCTTTATAACTATTATAACTATTCCAGAGTTGAGCTGCATGGAACTGAAACACAGCTTCACCCTGTTTAGTTCTGACCCTGGGTACTGGCAGAAGACCTGTCCCTGAGGTTCTAATGGTCTGAGATGGTTCATATGGGACCAACATGTCACGGATGGACACTGTAAACCCAAATGTTCAGAATAATTAAATATATTAAGTTGTGAATACTCAAAGTTTCAGCCAGTTCTGTTGCTGTTCTTCTTCCAACTACGTAATATTTTCTTCATTAAGGAGGAATATTGTGGATATAAGTGAACATGATTTAACAACATAAATGCAGTACAACTTATATGAGTGGAATTAAGTCATTAAATGCTGAGAATGATATTGTATTGTTATTTCTATTTTTTAAAATAAGGATGATTGAAAAAAAAATACACTTAAATGATGTAATAGATGCTATAATATAATTTCAGATCACTCCAAAAAAACACCAATATTTATCACACCAAAAAAAATTACAATCACAAAACACGGTAATTTTATTCAGGGGTGACTGTGGTTCTGTTGGTAGACTGGGTCGTCCAATGACTGAAGGGTCAGAGGTTCATGTCCCAGCTCTGTCTGTCCACATGTCCAAGTGTCCTTGGACAAAGACAATGAACGCTGACAGAACGTTAGAATACTAAGTTAATAAGTAATGCTTTTATTTAATTATACTTTAATAAGTATCTAAAATTTAAGTCCTTGAAAATGTTACTTTTTAAGTTTCTTCAACTTAAAATAATTGAGGCAATCGATTGCTTTAAAATTTTGGAGTTCTGCTAACTTATTTCAGGTTTACAGTGTACTTTGGTGCAAGACCATGGATAGACTTATAGACAAGTTTTAAAGTCTATTCTTTTTTCTTTTCTTTCATTTTATTGTTCGTCATTCTCATTTTATTGTTCTTCATTCTCAAATAGTAAAAATACACACTCTTAGAATCTAAAATATTGCTCCTTTAAGAATCTGTGTTCATTTCTTCACTACATTTATAGTAAAATTCTTCTTTTAAACATTCAGGAAAGTGAGCATCTGTCAATCACTTGTTAAAAAAGTCAAACAAATTGAAAGGAAACAAGCATATAACATCAATCACGACACATTGTCAACACTACAGAACATACACTTGTCATCGTCAGAGAAGGAAACGGACACATTTTTGATATGACCACCCACTATGTGATGCCAACTGCATCTATCACAGAAGTGATGAATGTAAATCAGGTGGGGGCACATCGCCTGGAAACTTTTAGAAGGACATCTTTCATTCATTTCATTCAAGACTGAACTCTGCTTTGAGATCGTCTGGAAGGGACGGTGACAGACGACAGACAGTTTTTTTTGTTTTTTTTCTTCCCCAGACTGGATGCAAAACTCACAAATCCTGCAACCTGAGTGGAGTTTCCAGTTCTGTCAAATACACCAAACAGCAAACCTTAATTTAACTCATGCATCAGGCTTTAAAGCGACAGAAAAAGGAAGACGGACAGACATGCTGGCAAGGAGGAAGGCAGTAGAAAAGTGAGAAGTTTGTTTAATTAAGCTGAAGTTCCAGGGACACTGAAGACCAGCCTGTCAAATCAGCTTGGCCTTCTGCTCATGTATTGTTCAGACGCACAATATCTCACTATACATGGCAGCTGCCCTGACCAGCCTGCCAAATACTGCTGAAGATCTACAGCATTTTGGATGTAACACAGTTGTCCTGCGACTTTTACATCCTCTAGTTCAGAGAAGGATGTTGTTAGGATTTTTAATTTTCGTTGATTGGAAGCTCCAAAGACGAGTTCAAGATACAGTTAGTCTCAGTTTCATCATTTATTCAGGTCACATGTACTCAAAAATGGATTCAGGTTCAAAAATCCTCAAATTCTTGGTCTGAATTGATAATATCTTCTTGGGCGACTTCATCCGAACAAATATGTTGGACTTTGCAACTTCATCTGACTCCATCTTCTAATTGGACCTTCAGCTATTGGTGTCTCCTAGGAAATGTGGAATTCTATGTGTGTGTGTCTGTTGATTATGACGTCCATCTATGACATGTGTGTGATACAAACAGACAGTTCTGATGGAGACTCTAAGACTTGGTATGAGGTTCACAGTTTTTATTAATAAATGAATTAATAATGAACGGTGAAACTTCTCCCGGACCGTCCATCTAGAGGGGTGGGTCATCACTAAGACAGAGGTGTCCAAACCCAGTCCTTCAGGGCCGGTGTCCTACATGTTTTAGATATTTTAGACTTCCACATGATTCAAGTTAACATTTTAACTTCTGAATCATTAGCAGTTCCACAGTGAAAAGAATTAAAATAAGTGACAAAATGAACAAAATGTCCAAAGTCATCAACAAAATGAACAAAAATGAATAATAAACTAAAAAAAAATTATTTGTAACACAAAGCTTTTGTTTATTTTGTTGCTCAATGTTTATTTTTCTACATTTTACTTTTTATTTGATTTATTTTTCTTTAATTTTGCTCCATTTGTGTCTTGCTTTCTTCCTGTTACTAATTATTTTGTCAGTTTATTATTCATTTTAATGATGACTTTGGCATTTTTCGTTCATTTTGTTGCTTATTTTAATATTTTTTTTTTACTGTAGAACTGCTAAAGTCTTAAATTACTCTGCCTTGTATTCTTAAGGAAGCTATGATTTGAAATACTCTACTTTTTTTGTGTCAGATAAAATATTGGTATAGGTATCACCAATACCAGCCTGACTTTTATTCTGTATTGGATGGGAAAGTTAATCAGTATTATTGAACATCACTTAGTGTGGATGAAGATTAGCATTTGTGAACTTGTACCTCTTGACCATGGTTTTATGGGTCACAGTGAATTCATTCGCTAAAAATGCTGCCCGAGAAACGACACCTTCTCTTCCTTAAGGTATAATGTCACGGGTTCGTTTTTAAACCTGGAAAATGATGGATTTTTAGATTTATTTCACCAAGTCCAAAACCAGCAGTGATGATGAGTGCAATATTTACAGTGCAAAAATGACCAAAAATAACCCCAGGAAAAAGGAAGGAGAAAAAAAAACTATTTACAGAAGATCTCAATCACAAAAATAAAGTTCTTCCATTTAACACACTAACTTCAACCACTATTTAAATCCAAACACACTTTCTCAAACTCTCTTTTAACCACACTATCAAACCCACCCTGACTGAAAAAACTCCTCCTTTTTATATTCCTATGCTCCACCCACAATCATACCATTTACTACTTTATTCAATTAACCCCCAATCTACAGTATTTATATAACACATACCCCAAAATGAAATCACATTAAATCCTATAAACAAAGACACAAATTACACTCCATACATTTAATATAACACAAAACAAAAACCCATCACAATGTATGAATGTCCGTTTACTGTCAGTAGTGGTTCAGTCGGTGGTCATGTGACCTGTTGAGGTGCGTGAATTATGGGTATTTAAAGGGTACGACGGAAGTGTCTCTGTTTGGTTCTGTAGCAAGTAAGTGTGTGTGTGTGTGTGTGTGTGTGTGTGTGTGTCGGGCCATCACCAGGAAATGTCTGCGTATGAAGTCCGGTTTAAACCGTGCGGGAGCGTTGCGCACAGTGCGAGAGAGTCGCACTTCACACCTGTGACGTATGTGTAAGAAGAAAAAAAAATACACACGGGGCAGGATACATTCACGTAGAATTTCTCAAATTCCTCCTAAAGCATGAACTCACACAGTGTGGTAAAAGGGGTGGTCTTGCAAGTGGAACACCACCAGTCAATGGATTAGATTTATATAGCGCTTTTCAAGGCACCCAAAGTGCTTCACATTAGTGTTCCATTATTCATTCACTCTCACATGCTCCCTCTGGTGGTGGTAAACTACATATGTAGTCACAGTTGCCCTGGGGCAGACTGACAGAAGCGTGGCTGCCATTTCGCGCCTACGGCCCCTCTGACCACCACCCAACATTCATACTCATTCATACACCAGTGTGAGTGACACTGGAGGCAAGGAGGGTAAAGTGTCTTGCCCAAGGACACAACGGACTGACTAGGACAGAGCGGGAATCGAACCGCCAACCCTTCGGTAAATGGACGACCCGCTCTCCCAACTGAGTCTCCCAACTGAGTCCCGTGTCAAATAACAGAAAAGGTCTGGCTGGAGTTCTTGCACAGGTTACGAAACCACTCTTGATAGGCTTCAGGTTCAAGTTAATGGACATTTGAAATTGCACTTTTGATATAGTCATAATTGAGGCTATCCTCAGCTGATAGGACAGAACACAACTCCTGCACTTTACCTGATCACTATCATTACAACATGACAGACCCATTCATCTTTTGTCAAAGTAAAGCAATCACAATGTGCTTGATCACATCAAAATAAGATTATAATTTCACTATCACCAATCACATACCTGATGCTCACCATCTGGTATCACAATAACCATCTGGTATATAACCACCCTCCCACAACCAATACCTTTTCAAATTAGGGGCCTTATCTAAAATCCTTGCATGTGATTAGATGAAGAATCTGACTGTCATCTTGACTGATGCGCTGTTCCAGCCACTCATGAACTCAAGCTGTGACAGAACTCAGAGTGACAGCAGGAAGAAGAGTCATACTGCGAACAGACCATCAAAACAAACGCGACAGTATAGCTGCACCTAAATGGACCATTGTCATATGTGCAGGGAAAATGTGTGGATAAAAGGCAACATCAGTAAGAGACGGTCAATATTCCTTGAACTTCCATATGGAAAATGGGTAGACCAGCGGCTGAAGAACTTGGTCTTAACGTGTCAGATTGTTATGCTCAGTCTAAGGGTACTGAGACGTTAACATGAAATGAGACTTCCCACCTTCCATGCCACTTTAGAAACACCAGTTAAAAAAGTCCAGAAATCAACTAAAGTGCAATTTAAATAATTTATTTAAGCCAATAATGTAACAATATCAAAATCAGGATGGGAATCCAAAGCAATAAAACAACAAACAAAAGGATCTTCAAGCCCTATGCTTTCCTACCAACCAAGAAACAAACCAAAGTACAGAAAATCTTACCTATGCTTCTAATTGAAAAAAACAGGAGAAAACTTGACCAAAGAAAAAGATTCCCAACACCAGGTTTTTAAACAAAGATCAAACAACAATCACAGGCTGCTGGTGAAGTGCAGGATGGAAGAGAGAAGTCTCCTCCATGATGGGTGTGTCTTCTTTTTATGGCCTCCTGCCCTCTCTGAGGAACCAATCGTGGAAGATCCCTGTGTCACCACACCTGCATCACATTTTCACTTGAGAACCTGCTCTAAAAAACAGACATACATACATATCTACAACAAAACAGAATTACACAGACTTAACACAGATGTTCCAGAAAAATACTCTTGCATATGTCTGAAATGTCTTTGCCTGGTAGGGAGACACGAGAGTATTTTGGACACTATAAGAGAATGACAAAAAGCTGAAGAGGAACCAAGTGCTGAACATACAACAGAGACATCAGCCATGGCACAGACAGCCACAATGCCACCCAGTTATGACAAATACCACCCGGCGACACTGATTGGCTCCTTCATTTTTCAGAAAGCCTGAACTATACAATACTCAGATGGTTGTGTAAGGCTACTGCAACGTCCTCTAGTGTGTAGTTTGGCAAAACACCGGCAGATGACATGAGTCAGGTTCAACAAAACACAAGCATTAAAGCAAATTTTTACAGCAGTGTCTGATGATGATTTAACTGGGGAGCTGCGTTTGGGTCCCCCCCCCCATCTGGCACAGCTTTATGGTGGTCTCAGCTTCCATTTCAGGTGACATTCCCCATTCTCTCATCTTTCCTGTGCCTCCATTTGAAGACGAATTAGCCTTACATCCACTGTAGCATTTCAGCTAGCCATTGATGTATCTAACTGAAACTGAAGAAGGATGCATGGCTTAACCTCTGGTCTTCTGTCTCAGACCCCAGGGTTAGTAGCAAGAGGCTATGACACACCTCCCACCTGGGGAACAGAAAGGTTTAACTCTATGCTCTTCCATATGAGCCATCAACATGGAAAGACACAGTTGCAGTAGCTGACTCCTGTCAAACACCATCACTGCATAAGACATAAGTGATAGGGCTTGGCGTAGTTACGGCATCACTCTGCATAGCTGCCATTTTTGCTGCACCCCCCCCCCACACACACACACACTTCTGTTTACTAGGAGCGTCACATACTCACTACTCCCTCTTGGTTGTTCAGCTTACTATTTACTTGACTTACTATTATTATATCAGCCATGGTAACCCATTGCTCTGTTGTGGGGTGTAACAGCGCTAGACACAATCGCCAGGGAAAAGGTTGAAAATGGACTGACTTGAGGTATCACCATGGAGACCAGGTTTCCAAAATTAAAGTCATCAGCTTGCTTGGATCACTTCTATAAGATGAGCAAAACTTTCCAAAATATCCCAGAGAGTGTGTTCTCTACATTTTCATTCTGGTAAGCTACATGTGGAATGATTTTCCATTACATTTAATTCTTTCATTCAGCCGGGACACCACCTACATAGACGACACATGTACTGACACACACAACACAACTTATGTTTCACATCTTCTATGGGATGATAATTGTGATTGTGTTACTAGGACACCCCTCATCTGAATTGGGCACAATCACGATATTTGAGCTGATCATGAATTTGACATAGAAGACTTTTGTACCAAGGTAAAGATCCCTGCCTGCACAAAAAAGGGCGCTGTCAATATACACTGCCCATCCAAAAAAAGTTGCACCACTTTTGGTACTGATTACAGGAGACATTTCCTTTCACTTTTTTGCCACATAATGCTTATGTAGTGTCACAATAACGTTTATTGTATTGTTTTTCCATCCATAGTTGCATTAATTTTTGATTATTGATGATGATTATTGATGATGATGATGCATCAACATTTCATCAGGCCAAATTAGAGTCTAGACTTTTTGAAGGGTAATTTTAGTGTGAAAATAATGTCTCATGGCCCATGAAGTATTCTCTCACATTTCTGATGACCCTGATAAATTCTGGTGGTGTCTAATCTGTTAAACATTACAGAGATGAGAGGACACTTACTGGATCAGTTAGATTAAATAACTTGTTCCAGTTGAAACATTATTAACCACTCAAATATTTACCCATGGAAGGATCTGAACTATTAGCTTAGTTAAATTAAATATATACTAAGTACCTTTACTTAAGTAATATTCTTGAATACTTGAATATATACTGTATTCTACAGGATGTTTGTAATTTTACTTATAAGTACTAAGCTTCAACATTTCTTCCACCACTGGTTAACAGCTAAAAATGTCAGTATTTTTCACTATATTTGGAACATCTCAGGACTATGTAAGTTTTACTAAAGTGTAGAATATTGTGTTCCCTTTGATACAACAAAGTAAAGCACCAATTTCTTGTTTTTAGCAGCCAGTGAGGAGCTTTACTAGTGGGGTGTAACATACGGGATGTCACGCTGTTCCACTGGTTCACATTATAGAAAATACTGATGGTGATTTAAGAGGAAACAGAGAACACAGTCCCAGTGAAATGAATACAGTGCCTAATTAACTATAGTACTCTTAAGGCAAGAACAGTATCAGGGACTTGATGTTCCCTTTATGTTTCATACTCAGGGCTAGAAATCACAACCCTTGAGGTGGCTTTTCACTGAAGCCAGACATACTACCTCCCCTCTCACCTGCTGTGGTGGATAAAGGAGTGGGCTCGGTGCATATGAAAAGACTCATACATATTGAAACCGCAGCAGGTCTGATCCCGCCCTCATTCATAATCCATATTCCTTAAGAGCCCAAAGAACAAAATACCTCTTAGTGCTCAGCTTTGGCATTCATTACAATACATTCTCCCACTGCTGCTTAGTTTGGACCTCAGTGAACACAGAATAGGGTTTGTGCAGTAAAGCTGTGTGGCACAGATATATTGTATTGTCATTATACATGAAGGAGAAAAATGCACTTGGCACTGCTGAGGTGGGTTTTTTTTTTCAGCAGGTGGATTATTAAGGTCATGCAACAAAGAAAAGGGATTGGCAGAATATGAATGGAGCCACTGTGGTTTAATGCAACAAAACACAGATGACGTTACTGAAATACGGTCTAAAAAGGTACTGAAAAGTGTACCTGTCCATAAAAGTACTGGGAAACGTGGACGTTATGGCTGAATTATTCTTTAATAACAGAAATTAACAAATGGGAATGTTGGAGAAGGTGGAAATTCATGTTCAGTAGAGCAATAACCAGTTTCCAAAAACAAATTAAACTACAAAATATGATTATGTAAATTTTTTATTTTTTTTTTCTTGAGTGAAGATTGGAGCATTCATATATTTTATGCAGTTTCAAATACATTCTGACCGATTATGGTGATTGTAGTACATCATGTAATAGAAACATGAATTGACATTTACAATCTTTTTTTTTTTTTTTTATCAAAACACTTTAGTGTTTACTCAGTATCAGAGTATTTTTTATTCTGTTTAGGTTTTCCAAGCCCACTGTTGTCTTCACAAGTGTCTTTTTGGATCTGTTTAACATGTCTTTCTGAAGATATTTTTATATTTAAAAATTCTTCTTTTCACATATACAGTATGTTAACACATTTTTTTCTTGTTACCATATTTGGTCTCTATAGATAAAACATATTCATCCACATTACCCAATTACTTTTTCTGGGTGGCACGGTGGTGCAGTGGTTATCACTCGTGCCTCACAGCAAGAAGGTTTGATTCCCACACCAGACCTTTCTGTGTGGAGTTTGCATGTTCTCCTCGTGTCTGTGTGGGTTTTCTCCAGGTACTCTGGTTTCCTCCCACCATCCAAACACATGCACTGATAGGATAATTAGTTAATCTAAATTGCCCATAGGTGTGAATGTGACAGTGATTGTTTGTCTATATATGTTCATCCCTGAGATGAACTGGAGACTCATACAGGGTGTACCCCACCTTCACCCATTGTAGTTGGATTAGGCCCCCAGTGACCCCTGTGACCCTAGTGAGGATAAAGTGGGAATTTTTTTTTCTCTAATATTAACCATCAAATAGGTTATACATCTATTCCAGAGACAAGTGGTTCCCAGCCCTGGTCCTCGAGGCTCTTTATCGTGCATGTTTTCAGCCTATCATCAAGCTCTGCAGATGACTGATAATTACAGTCAAGTCTGTTGTAAGAGGAAAACTGCAGGATAGAGCTCCTCAAGTTCCAGGGTTGAGAACCATTAAGTAATTGTGACATTTGTCAGTACTTTAAAATTTGGTTCTTGCCATTTTTTTTTTTTTTTTTGCTATGAGAACCTATGGGTTCAGAAATGAGCTAATGCTAAATGCTACTGTCCTCACACATTGTGTAATGAAGTTATTTTAGTCTTGTTAGTGGAACATGTTAGCAAAGCCTTCCATTTCAGTAATGAAGAAACGTATTAAAGATAGACCAGATCACTTATTAGATTATCCAAATTAAAGAGAGAGAGAGAGAGAAGAGAATGAATTGGTTTTGGGGAAACAGCAAGTGGCTGCCTGCAGCATTACAGCTTTATTAACAGATTTGTAGATTGGCTTCATTTTGGAGCTGAAATCTTGCTGTTTGATCTATATAATCTCATACGATCTGTACCATTTTAGTGGTGAATGTACAGTACACTCCTAATGGTAGCATAAGAAACTGTACGGAATGTAATTCAATTTAAGGAACTAAAACAACTGGATTTCAGTTGGACAATATTGACCTATGAAGAAGGCTTCATTGTAACGATTACATTGCAGAAGATGAACAGGACACAAATACCAATCATTGTTTTTAAGACAGCAGGTTTGTCAGGTTTGGTTTCTGTCACCAGTCCTTGTCTTGTTTTTATATTTGGCATTTCCTGTTTTAATTTGTAGTCTTGCTCCTGTTTCTTGTCTTCTGTCTTTACTTCCTGTTCCCTGATTTCCCACCTGTGGCTCACCTCATCAGTCACCTCAATTCACCTGTTCTCTCAACTGCACTTCATCACACTTCCTGTATATATTCTCCACTCTGCCCTTCGCCAGATTTTAATTCATGTTTTTTCCTGTTAGTCTTTGATTTATACTTGATTTTTCCTGGAATTTTCTCCCTGTCTCCTGCTAGCCTGTCATCCATCCATCCATCCATATATATTCTGGTAAACCTGTTTTTCCTTTGTCCACGTTCACTGCCTGTTGTCCTGTCTATGTCCATCCTTGTGTCCCATTGCCCTTCCTGCCAGATACCCCAGAACCCTAGTTCTCTCTCACACAAACTTTAAATCTTTAATCAAGGATGCCAATATTGGCTTAGAAGCCTTTGTAGCATGGTTTTTAAAACGAACAAATTATCTTTGAATATTAAAAAAATCTAATTTTATTATTTTTAGTGGAAAAAAATCATATGACAAAGATGCATCCAAAATTATAATTGAATCTATTGGGATGCCTCAGGTATCATCTACAAGATTCCTGGGAATTGTTATTGGTGAGTGTTTGAGTTGGAGAGAATAAATTGATTGTGTCAGTAGGAAAATAAACAAATCTATTGGTATAATAAGGAGGGTCAGTCACCTTGTTACCTCATCTTGTCTTTTTACGCTCTACTATAGTTTAATTTACCCTTATCTTTCCTACTGCAATATCGTTTGGGGGAGTATATTTCCCACTGCTCTTCACAGACTCTTAGTCCTTCAGAAACATTTTATTAGAATTGTAGCTAGAGCTGAACCACTTGCTCCATCTGCTCCTTTATTTCAGAAGCTTAAAATTCTTCCAATATCTGATATTAATAGTTTTCAAATTTGTGTATTTATTTATAAGACACTTTCTTCAGAAATTAAGGTCCCCATACAATTTGAGTCATATTTCTCAGCAAATTTTTCATTTCATTCATATACAACACGTAACACTTCAGCTCTTCATCTTTTTAAATTTCATACAAGCAGAGGTCAATTTTGTATTAGATTCAGAGGTGCCAAATTATGGAATCAGATCTCACACATAGCTAGAAACTGCACTTCACTAAAATGTTTTAAGAGACTCCTGAGAGAGTATTTTCTTGAGATGTATTAACTAGTTTATTCCATAACTGTAGATATATTTTTTTTTCTTTAAATCACTTCTGTTGATCTAATTTAATTCCATATGTGCATTTATTTTTAATGATCTTTTGTTTAGTTTTCTGTTTTGTGTATAATTATGTAGGCCTATGTATTTTATTTTATGTACTTTTGTATGCCTTGGTTTACATTGTACTTGGTGGAGGCTCCTTATAAGCCTATCAGGCTTTCTGCCTCTTCCAGCACAGCACATTAAATTGTATTTGTCTTTTGCTGTATATTTTAAATTGTGTGAAATAAACTAAACTAAACTAAACGTATTCACCTCCCGTCACCACTGGACATATAAATAAAGACACATCACCATCACACAAAAGGACAAAACTTTTATGATGCCTGCTATTTGTTGGTGTCATTACACTTCATGAGATTGATATGTACACTAAACAAAGTAAAACACTGAATCAACTTAAAAATTATTTTTCAATTTTGACTTTTTATCTCATAATTTGACTTTTTATCTCATAATTTGACTTTTTGTCTCATAATTTTTCCCTTTTATCTTGTGATTTTGACATTTTTCTCATAATTTTGAGTTTTTATCTCATAATTTGACTTTTTATAGTCACACATAAAAAAAAAAAATCTAATTGAGTGAACCAAATTGAATTGCATAGGCTTAGGGTTATTTTAATACAATTGAATTTGAGTCACTCAGCTAGATGTGACCTATTGAAGAAGAACTTTTAAGTTGATTCAATGTTTCACTTTTATCAGTGTACTAAAGCAATTACATTCCTTTATTGTGAAATAACCTCATATCATGGTTTTTTTTTTTTTAAATGCCATCTAATCTAACATAGTCTGAAATATCAGTCCATGTCCTTTCCAGCTCTTATTTCCTTTCTTCTTCTGTTCAAGTGCAGGGAGCGTCCATACCCAGCAGCTCCAAATGCAGTTCAACAGTATTTGTGCTTGGTGCATACATGAAACCCAGTCTGTGTGGGCGCACATTTCATCACGTGAGTGAAGGCGAGCTGATTAACAGAGTGGCGAACGGCTGAAAAAAAAAAAGCACATCCTGAAAAACACATCGCATGCAAATGTGTTTGTCACTTTGACAGTATGTCTCAATTAAGGCCTAAAAAGCCGAACAGAGCCGGTCTGAGCTGCCAGCTCCACTGACCCCCCCCTTCCCCCCCTTCCCCCAGCTTGCACACACACACACACACACATACACATTACATTTACACACTTCCTTAAAGTGTAGCGAAGAACTGAAAAGAACAAAGAGGAGAGAGGAAAAACTGAAGGGAAGGGGAAAGAAGAAGCCTTCAGCAGCATGACAGCGGGGGAAATTCTTGAGAGGAGTCTGTACGGTAAATTGACAACCGGAGAACCGCAGCAAGGCGGAATGGTAATGATAAGACCGGCTGGAGCACACACACCACTGATGCCAGCGCTAGCCGTAATGACAACAATAATGGCAAACAATAAACACTCAGATCCGACATCCTCCTCAAACCCCCCTCAACACCCCCCCCCCCCCCCCCCCCTTACACCTGCCATGTAACCGCCCTGCAGTTATTGCCGCCGTTTCCAGGTTTGACGTCTGCCATGGCACACACTACTGGAGCGTGGTTTATTCTGCCTCTAAGAAACATACCAGAGAAACTCCAACACACATATTATGTACATATAGAGCGCATAGGAAAACTCTGGACACAAATAATTGGAGACACATTGTGTGAAATCGTTAACAACTTACCACATATCCACATGAACTGTACATCTCTTGAAACACACACAACATGAAATTAATTTCCTCTGCCATAGACATACAGTATGTGCACACAATTACACAGACAGAACATACAGTGATATAGATACTTAAAATATGTCAGTGTGTATATCTAAAAGACTGGAGAAAAAAAAAAAAAAAAAAGAAGGAAAAAGCAATAAAGCTGAGACGGAGTGATACACTGTGTGCATCTGTACGCGCGTGGACAGCCACACTTCCTCCAACGCCACTGTAGCAGGGAGCTAATGGTGAGGAGAGGCTGATGACGGCTGATGTGGTGGCTGGCTGGGTAGCCGTTTAATTAATCTCCAGACAGACAGTGGCATCAGAGAGAGAGAGGAAGAGCGCAGAAGGAAAATATAGACAGAGACAGAAGCAGCGACAGCCACGCAGAGGCTGTGTCTGTCTTTCTGTCAGCCCTCAGGACACATCAGAAGACACACTGCAGGAGTCTCCAAAAAATCTGCAGCTCGCCACATCTCAAAGGCCTGTCTCTGGCTTGGTTGAACAGTCCCCAGTCTTGATTCATAGAATATAGAAGGACAGAGGGATGGGATGAAGTCTGAAGAGTGGCTGGATGGCTGTATCCTGAGCTGGAGGTTGAGAGAGGACACAAACAAGTTAGGTTTGTTGTGTTGCAGTCTGTCAAATTTGAAGCAGAATTGAGTTGTCTTTTGTTATCTTTTGGCTACCTGTCTGCCAAAGCCGTCAGTACAACTGGTATAATGACAACACTGAATTTTTATGAGTTTCTTGAAATAAATATTGGGCAGGTGTGTGTGTGTGTGTGTGTCACTAGAAACTGAAGTTGAATCACTTGTACTTGATTTGAATCACTCAACTTAAACTACTGCATTAAAATGAATAAGTACTAAATGCAATTTTAACAGTTGAAAAACAGAAATTAATATGTTGAATTTAATTAATTTATTATTTAGTTTTGAGTCTGCATTCTAATAAACTTCCAACAGAAAACAACACAATTCAGGTTTAGCTCTCAGTTTCCTGACAAATGTATTTAATCATATCAAAAGTTGTCCCGTAAACCCCTTACACAGAGAATACAGCCTTAAATAAGCATAAAAGAGTCCCCCATACTGTACATAGTACTTTTAATGGGGACATATGCAAAATGCACTTTTTGATGTTGCAATGATACAAATATGTGTTTGTCTGTGTGTGAGGAGACCCTTAAATTATCAAAAAAAAACCCAAAACAAACAAAACACTCACTCGCCTTTACTCCTGATCCATTTCTTGTTTGAGGGGAATTAAACTGCGGAGTTTCTGTTTAAGAAGAATTTAAGAAATAATCTCCTGTGTTCATATTTTATATATCCATGAAGGTATTCATGTACTTATCTATGCTTTGTATTTATGTATGTAAGTATATATGTATATACAGTATATATATATATATATATATATATATATATATATATATATATATATATATATATATATATATATATATATATATATATTGTTTAGTAGTTTAAAAGTTTTGTCCTTGGCCCCCTCCTAATAAGCTTGCAATAGCTTCCATGGGACGCCCTTTTTGCACTCTCTGCAAATAAATACTGTGAACTGAGGTTTTGGATTTTCTATGCTTCATACGTCACATGTGTAGATTCATTTGAATACCCCACCCCATCCCACCCCACCAGCTCAGCTAACTCCACCCACTGGTCATAGTGACCTTGGATTCGTAGATCCTCCATTATCCTCTATTAGTAGTCCCAGTGTGAGTCCAGTGCGTTAGGGTCTACTCGCTGGTCGTTGCGCATGCGTCCGGGTCCATGCTTTGTCTAATCGGTTGGGCTGGTCTGTGGGTGGCACTGCGACTATGGTGTTGTGGCTCGTCTAGCTGGCCGGGTCCATATGCACCAGATCCAAAGGTACTGGAACTGTAAACCTGAGCACTCGGTCCACTTTGATTCTCTCCAGTGCATTTTATTTCATCTGCGTCTTTGTCTCTTTTTCTCTGCCATTACTTTTTCAGGTTCCATTTCTTCCTCTTCTTCCTCAGTATAATGTAGAATAGAGGGGCGGAGTTGCTGTGGCTAATTTGCATGAAAGCATAAGGCACTAAAATCGAGTGTTTTAAAAATTCCTGTTTCTCCAGGTCCACACCCTGGACCAGTTCACTGTAGGGTTGACATATATACTATATCCAAACAACACTCCTAGTATTCCTCTTTTGTGGATTCGAAAGGTTCCGTGCCCATATTTCGTGTTCAAGAAATATGTGCATCCAGGTGGAAATGGGAAAACTGGGTTAAAATGGTATAATACATATGTTACACTTATATGTGGTGCTGTACACAAACAGAGTTATAGGATACAATAACATCACAGAAGAATCCAGTGACAATACACATGAAGTTACATTGAAGGCTTTTCTTTTTCTGGTCATGTGGTGTAATGGCATCATATCCAAAAAGGGTGTTTGTTGTATCCATACGGCAATGCAAAAGCAGCATTGTGACATCTTTCTACTCTTGGTCTATATTTAGAGTGGAACAAAGTTCTTCAAAAGGTTCTGCTGGAGTTCTTGATATGTATTGTTTATGACAGCATGACCTTTGACCTATTTTGTTTGCTTCAAACCAGTTGACTGAAACACATTTAAAGCTCTCTTTCTGGAACTAATATCAACTGGTGACATCTGGTAATTTGGAATAATTGGTTTTCGTTGTAATTTTAAAGGAGTCATTTCATGGTTATTTCATTAATATTACTGTGTTCTCTATTGTTATTGAATACATTGTGTGTTGGTTCTATTAAAAAAAAAAAAAAAAAAAAAAAAAAAAAAGCCCCAATTTTTTTGTTTCCAGCTGTTTTTTCACGGTAGAAAAATAACTTGTGGTCGAACAATAGAGTTTATTGGTACTTCCTCATACATGTCAATGACGCTGTGTTGAGGTGTCTCTGACTGGCTCAGAATGTGTGAAGGAAAACATCCCCCTCCCCTCTAGCTCTCTGTGTATTTACCTTTACCAGAGTAGTATCCAGCTAGGTTTCGTGCCTTTGCTTGTTCTGAAAACATACAGGGAAAAAAACCAAAGCTTTATTTCCACAGAGAGCACATGAACCAGTTTGATCCGCCATTTTTTTCCAGTTTGTGCAGCAGGTACTGTGGCACCGTCTTCTCTTGTAGATGCTAATGCTAATGCTATTTCAGATTCGCTGCAATGGGGGACAGGTTTAGCCCCACGTGGGTGACAGCGGAATGACACCTTTAATGTGAATCTGCAATCTCTATAAATTCTAATGCAGAAATCCCAAATAGCAGACACCATCATTTCTACAATAGTCCCTTTTACAAAGCTCTTCTGTTGCAAGAATATTTCACTTTTATTCTGGAATAAAGTCTGGGTAAGTGAAATGGTGGGATCATTTGGTCCCACCTTTGTCATGGCTCTGTAACACCTCCAGAGGTAGTAACAGTAACTATGTAAAAGGACCAACTCTCATTTCACAAACAAGGTGAGGTGTTTTGATGACATATTGACTGTGTCACCCCTGCACAGGGGGAGGGGTGGGGGTAATTTAAAAATGTGTGTGGGCTGTGTACAGTAAACAAATCTATGAAATTAAGCAGAAACTGCAATTATACATCACACATCTGCTGCGCTGCATCACTGGGCGTCTGATTCCAGAACACAGGTCCAGCCTGTCTCACCTCTGTTCCTCCTGTGGCCTTGATCTGTGTGTAAAAGTGGCTGATGACTCTTTAGTAAAAAAAACAAACTGTGACGAACATAGATGCTTACAGATTTATCTATTGAGATATACACCCTGTAAATTTACACTGAGCTTTTATCAATGTCTACATGGAAAATGTTTGCTTTACGCAGAAAAATGTTAAATGTAAAGGACAGTATGATGATAAATAGTGATGAGTCACTATAGAAAAAAATGTTTTTATGTGTCTGTACGTGGAGTGAAACTATGGAACCATCTGGAGATTCAACACAAAAAAATGCCAAAATATCCACAAATTTAAACTGTTGTAATCTGCCCCCAGTATAAAGTTAGTCTATAATGTCTTAATGCTGATGTTACATCAATATTCTGTCATATGTAATGTTTGTTGTTTAACATTTAGTGCTATGGTAACTTTATTCTTATCATTGTTGGTCTGTAATTATTGTCATGTAAATTAGCTGTTGAATGTACGTTGTTTCTATATTCCATTCACATTTTGGCTCTGTAATGTAAACACTGTTGAATGAGTTGATTCTAAATGAGTTTTATTCATTTATGTTGGCTTGAAGTCCAAGGACAGGAGTGAATATTTAAAACTTGAATATGTTAAGTTGTTGATGAGAAAGGGGGTGGGATTAAATAAGTGTTTCTTCTTCCCACTCTTTTTTTGGGTGTAAATGAATTCATTTTTTTTCTTTTGACTTACATCTAGTCTTTGAATGCTCAAAATAAACTAATCAATCAATCAATCAATCAATCAAAAGTAAGAGAGAACACATCATTTTGAAGTTTTTTGTTTTGTTTTTTTTTCGGTCAAATTACAAAACAAGGCCAAGCACAAGGAAGGTAAGACACATTTTCACACATGATAAATACACTGCTTGACCGAAAAGGTTTAGGGCTGAAGCCGAAGCTTATTTAGCAATAGACATGCCTTGAAAATAGTTGTGTGAAGATAAAAACCTCCATGTAGAGACCTGCACATGCGTGGAACTATTCTTACCTGCATGAGGTGGGTGTGCCTGTGGTCCTCTGGTGTGGAGGACCTGGCAACGAGGTTAATTGGGTGTAAAGGGAGGTGTGTGTGTGTGTGTGTTGGGTTTGGGGTAGAGTGTGTTGCTATAGCATCAGCTGCACCTGATCTGGCTGCCTGATTAAGCTGTGTAATCTCTTGCATGAAACAACAGCTGACCAGATCCCTGGGGCGGCGGCCACACACTAACACACTCGCACACACCTGTGCTGGTGGCCATGACAGCAGGCACCTTACACTCCCTGAGGACCACCATCTCTGTCACACACCTGGTATCTACAGCTCCCCTGTCTCAAAGGTGAACTCTCACAACAGAAAAACAGTTGAGCAAACCAGCAGTGTGTTATTTCCCTGCAAAGCTTTCACAAGCCCAGCTGTGACTGTGGGAAAGTGAAAAGTGATCCCTAAATTATTTTTGCAGATATTGGATCACATTGCAGAGACATCTGTTACTCTTTACCTGATGAAGCAAATACATATGTCTTCATTTTTAATTGTGAATAACCTGTTGCCACCAGTAAATATATGACATCATAAAAAAAAAAAAAAAAAAAATTACAGGTTTTCTGGAGTTAGAGGGTGTTCAGAAATCAACTGTGGTGCTTGGATGGGGAAAAAGGCAAATATTGAAAGTCAGAATTGCAAATTTCAGTAACATAGACCATTTACAATATCATTGACTGAACATTAAATTAAATGACTATAGATTAAATAATTATATTGAAGCAAACATCAGTATCAGGATTTAAATTGATGCGTGTACCTTTCTGAACCCCAGGTCGTAAAGGAGTGGAGAGATATAATGAATAATGTATAAGGATTACCTTTACTCTTTGTATGAAGAAGACACTTTTGTTTAAACTGTGGACAAAATGGATCAAGTATGTATATATATGTGTGTGTGTGTGTGTGTGTGTTTATCAATCATTTTGAGAAAGCCTGCAACTGTAACTTCTAATCCTTACCCATAATCTTTCTTTTTTTTTTTGCTTTTTTGTACATATTTTCTTTCCCAATATATATGATTGAAATTAATATTAATATGTGGATGGCAGCAGGTCCAAAACTGCTTTTCTTGCCATGCTCTGTAATGTAAAATGCTGTTCCAAAAAATAAATAATAGATAGATGTGGCATTGGAATACTGAAATGTACTGAAGAAGTTTAAAGTATCAGGAAAAAAAAAAAAAACATGAAGGAAACTGTTACTGAAGTATTTTTTAAACCTTAATACCTATAGTGACAAATGTACAATTTAACTTTGTGTTAAAGAAAATATAAAGTTACAGACAATTAAAGAAATTGACGTGCTAGGGCCCTGACCAAGCATCAGATTTTGACGCACTGGGACTGTGAATGCGTTGCCATTTTGGAGCCAAGTGGATGACAAATGAACTGCCATTCTTCCTGAAAGAAGCATAAAAGTCCCCCACAAATAGTATTTTTAAAGGGTACATATCATGCAAAATTCACTGTTTAATGTTTTTACAACACAAACATGTAATGTCTATGTATGAGGAGATCCTTAAAGGAGTCATTCCATGGTTATTTCATTAATATTACTGTGTTCTCCATTGTTATTGAATACATTGTGTGATGGTTCTATTTTTTTTAAATGTCCGGATTGCCTTGTTTCAAAAAGTTTTTTCACGGTAGAAAAATGACTTGAGGTCAAATAACAGACTTTAGTGGTACTTCCTCATACATGTCCATGACGTGGTGACGAGGCGTCTCCGATTGGCTCAGAATGCGTGAAGGAACACTCCCCCCTCCCCTCTCTCTGTGTGTTTACCTTTACCAGAGTAGCGTCAAGCAAGGTTTCATGCCGTCGCTTATTTTGAAAACGTGCAGGAGGAAAAAAGAACGAGGCTTTATTTCCACAGAGAGCACATGAACCAGTTTGATCCGGCATTTTTTTTTTACCAGTTTGTGCAGCAGCTACTGTGGCGCCGTCTTCTCTTGTAGATGCTAATGCTAATGCTACTTCCGATTCGCTGCAACTGGGGACGGGCCCCACGTGGGCGATGGTAAAGTCCATCTCATTCCTCTTGTTTTCTGTGATTGCAGTATCACACACAAACCACTTTCAATGGCAGCATGTGTCAGTAAGTCGGGGCGACCCATGAGATTCCAAAGGGAGCGTGGAAAAGTGGTGTTCAGTGGAATGACACCTTTAAATTATGAGCAAAAAAAAACCATCCACTCTCCTTTTCTCCTGATCCATTTGTTATTGGAGGGGGATGAAAACCCTCTGTTTTGAATTTTCTATCCTTCATTCATCACATGCATAGATTAATTTGAATACCCCACCCCATCCCACCATCTCCACCTACTGGTCACAGACACCTCTGCTCAGACTCACAGACCCACCATTATTCTCCATCATAGTCCCAGTGTGCGTCCAGTGCGTTAGGGTCTGAGCTCTGGTTGCTGTGCGTGCGTCTGGATCTGTGGTTGTTCTGTGCCGGTCCATCATGGCTTGTCTGGACCCAGGCTTGCACATGCACTAAATACGCACCAAGGCTGTAAAACTTAGCACTTTGTCCACTTTGACTCTGTCCAACTGATTGTATTTCATCTGTCTTTTTGTCTGCCTCAACTTTTCCAAGTTCCATTTGTTTCTCCTCTTCTTCTTCTTCTTCTTCCTCTCAGTAGAATAAGGGGCGGAGTCAGCTGTGACTCATTTACATGGAAGTATGAGGCTGTGGCTCAGCTGGTAGAGCGGGTCGTCCGATGATCGAAAGGTTGGCAGTTCGCGTCCCGGTTCTGGCTGTCTACATGTCGAAGTGTCCTTGGGCAAGACACTGAACCCTAAGTTGGTCCCAGTAGGGTCAGGCAGCGCCGGTCTACTGGTGTATGAGTGTATGAATGGGTTTCTGTGAAGCGCTTTGTGACCCATGTCTGTGAAAAGCGCTATACAAATAAAGATTACTTACTACTACTTACCAAGTGTTTTAAAAAAGGGCTGTTTCTCCAGGTTGAAGAAACTGCTGTATCTCTTCATCAATGTGATTTTGACCAAAGCAAACAGGTCACTGAGACACCAGGGAACTGTGTTAACTTATGTAAAATGGACATGATATGTCCCCTTTAAAGACTATAAATTTAACTGACCAACTGTAAAGGAAGTGGAGGTACGGTAAGTAGAGATCAGAGGTGTCAAACATAAGGCCCGGGGGCCAAATCCGGTCAACCAGAGGGTTCAATTCGGCCCTTGAGATGAATTTGTGAAATGCAAAAATAGACATTAAGATATTAATCATTTTAGTTCAGGTTCCACATTCAGACCAATTCAATCTGAAGACCAGTAAAATACTATCATAATAATCTATAAATAATCATAACTCCAATTTTTTGTCTTGGTAAATGTAAATATTTTCACATATTTACACTAAAACAAAGTATAATTTCACAAAATATTTGAATAATGTTGAACAAATATATGAAGAAATGTGTTTTCAAGAGAAGTCAGTGCAATTTTAAGAATAATCAGCCTGATGAAATCTTTTGTGTATTTATAAATCCACTATGATCTGAATGTTATAATGAACACGTGGAAATGCTAAACAAAAGCATAATTGAATAAAATGAGGCTTATTCTTTCATTTGTTTCCTGTTATTCACATTGTTTGAAAGAATACTTTGTTCATCTAAACATTTTCATTATTTCATTTGATGTTTTTCAATCTAATATTTAAATTATTTATATATTATTATATTATTATTTCACCAGTTTGACCCATTTCATATCAAGTTTAGCTAAATTTGGCCCCTGAACTAAAATGAGTTTGACACCCCTGCTACAGATGGATGTGATTTCTTAATGTCTGTATATGTGGAGTTTTGTATTTAAGCAGATGATTCAAACATTACTGCATGTATTACACAGACTCACACTAATACACACACACACACGACTCCAATAACTTCCCTCTCCCGGCAGCGTGCTGTGGGAGCTGGTCAGCGGCGTCAGTCAATTGATTGAACGCAGAGGAGGAGGAGAAGAAGGAGGAAGGAGCCGCAGGCCATGAGCAGCAGAGGAGGTGAAGACCTATCGGAAATCAGTGCACCATGAGCATTTACGCCCCATATGGGCAAAACACACGCTCAGACAGCTGCCACAGCCCCATCGCACACACACACACACACACACACACACTCACACACACACACACACACACACACACACACACACACACACACACACACACACACACACACACACACACACAGAGGCAGCATCCTCATCACCATCAACAGCCTCATTCCACTTTATTCAACTCACTGCAACTCCTTTCACTACAAAGGATGCAGGACATGGAAGGCTCATTTTCAGGAAGAGTAAATACATTGTGACCAGGCAGCATCACTGGTGATGGCATGGTTAAAAAAAGAAGAGCAGTATTATCGTATTATAGTGTTTTAAAGCTTTGGTTATTGTATTCTGCAGTTATACTTTCATCCCCAAACAAAGATAACACTCCTTTAACAATAACATAACACAAGATAACAAAAAAAAAGAAAAGAATAACACAAGATAAGATCATATAAAATTAGCAAAAATCTGAACAAATAGGAAAAGATAAGATACTTTACTGATCACCCAAGGGGGAAATTAAAATATTCAGCAGCAGAAGAAAAAGGCATAAAAAAAAACCATACAATAAAATTATAAAAATGTGTTAAAGTTACTAAAATGATACATGTAGTAACAAGTATGCAGTGGGTGACATGAACAGTTGAAAAAGGTAACAAGATGTAATCCAATAAAAATACGTTGAATTGAGAGACAGAACTAAAAACTTAAAGAAAAAGTAAGGTTTTATCCCAAAATTATAAGAAAGAAAGAAAGAAAGAAAGAAAGAAAACATCAACTCCTGAAGTTTAGGTATTTACAGGAAGTAAATATACACTTAGAAATAATGTCTAAGTGGATGCAACATGCAAAAACACTGTAATGGTCATTTAATATCATAACAAGTCGATTAAAGAAAAGAAGAACAGAAATGTTAATTTCATACATATAACTTTGAGCCCAATTTTTTTTTTTTTATCAATCATAATAAATGCCACACTTGTACTATTGCCTTGTAATCACTTTACCTGTGACTGTATTTCTTTTTTAAAATAATTTGAATACATAAATGTTTATACTTGTATGATGACTCAATGAAATAAATTCACATTTTAATGTATAATTCTTCTGCAAAATATTGTTTTCATCCCAGAATAGCATTGAAACTTCTTTTGGATGTCTTAATATAGAAAACACTGAGTGATTTTCACTGTTGCTGACTAAAATCCTCTAGTGACACAGTCAGGCATGAGTTAAAATAATAGTAAGCAACTATTGTGGTCAGAGAAAAACCTCTGAGATTTGTTTTTTAGTAAAAGCCCTAATTCAGCAACATGCACCAGCACATTCCTGGTTAATTAAATACTCTCCACTTACAGTCTTCACTCATGTAGCTTCACCTGCATGTCATACTCAGACACTGGCTGAACACCTGCTTACATCTCTGTGTCGTTACCAAATGTAAAGAGACCTCCAGACCTTGTACAGTCCCAGAGAGGAGCAACTTCTATAGATACAAGACAACAAACACACCCCAAACAACATCTCCAAAGGTACAGCGCTGTAGCTAATTAGGGCCTATTTATAGACTCAGCGTTGGGTATTGGGTTGGGGGGTGGAGGGTGGTGTTGGGGGGGGGGGGGGTGCTTGGTGCTGGAGAGGCTGCAGTACTCAGCTAGGCCTCTGGATGCCAGTGTGGTGTCAGTAACTATGTGCCTGGAGAGAAGAGGAGACAGAGGGAATGGGTGATGAAAGCAATGGACAAGCCGGCTGAAGGCGTGTGGAGGGGTGGGTTTGGGGGGTGGGGGCTGATGTTCAGAGGCAAAAAAAAAAAAAAAAAAAAAAAAAGTGATTGGAATCTCTCTCTCTCTCTCTTTTTTTTTCTTCCTCTCTCTGTTGACTGGGTCTCGCCGCACCTCTGAGTTCCTCCATAATCTGCTAGTATGTGTGTGTTGAGCAGCACTTTTCGTCCTCTCTGCCAGCGTGTGATGGAGGTAGACCATGGTGTGGCAGACTTGTAGGCTGTCTAATTAATGCTCCAGAGCCTAGGAGGTGCATGTGTGTCAGAGAGTGTGTATTTGCACTTCCAGTCATACATACGTCGCTGTGTGACTGTGCATGCACAAGCATCTGAAGGCTGTGTGTGTGTGTGTGTGTGTGTTTATATGTGTGTTGCCCCACCCCACCTCACCTCACCCCCCCCACGCCACCCCACCCCCCCGGAGCATGAAGCAGACTGCAGGGGCTGGTGCAGGAACAGAGCTGGGATCATGGAGGCAGCACTGCAGGCATCTGCCCCCAGGAAGCAGCACCAGCCCCGCGCAGCTGGCACTGAGGCCTTCATGAGCCAGGAAATGGCACACCTCCTCCACTAACCCCCCCGCCTCCTTCCTCTTATACACCCCCCCCAACACACACACACACACACCTCACTGTTCATCAAACAAACAAATATCATTGATTCCTTTAACGATATATGAAGCTGTATGTATATTTGATTAAAAAAAAACACATACATGAAGAGTTCATTTGCAAAAACAGTTAACTCCATTTTTTTTTTACTCTACATTCCAGGTAATACTTATTGATTTGATATATTATATAATATATTATTTAGTGGACCTTACCAAATGAAATAAATAATATATCAAATACTTGGAAGGTAGAGTAAAAACATGTTATCTGTTTTTGCAAATGAACTCTTCACATACATCCTGAACTAAAATGATGCTTCTTTACCATTTGTCAGTTTGTGAACATCAACCTTTGACTTTAGTGGCCAGAACTTTTTGGTGGACATTGGTCATAATATGACAGGGATTTGCACCCGTGAATCTGACAGTAATAACATACACTGGTAATAAAAGCAGGACAGAAGTGAGATGCATAACAGAAAACATCTGAAAAAAAGAAAGGATTAAACTCCAAATTAGGAAAAAAATTTAAGTAATGCACTATTTTCAACCCCTACAGCTTATATATTTCAAGGAAATAATTGGATAATTGATTCCTTTAAATGGATATGAATCTAAACTGTATGTATATTTCATGAAAAACACATACATCCTGAAATGAAATGATGCTTCTTTACCATTTGTCAATTAGTGAATGTCAATGTTTGACTATTTCCTCCCCTTTAATGTCTCCAACTTTTTAGTGGACATTGGTCATACATGACGGGGGTTTGCAGCCGTACTTCCTTTTCACACTTCTGACACTAATAGCATACATTGCTAACACTAGTTTGACAATAAAAGCAGATCACTAGCAAAATTGAGATGTAAAACATAAAATATCTGAAAAAGAGAAAGATTTAAACTCCAAATTAGAAAAAAAAAAAAGTAATGTAATAATGCTTAGGTATGTCAAGGAAATAATTTTATATTTAACCCTTTGATGTATACTGGTCACGACAGTGGACAGTTCTTCTACAGTTGTTCTCTTGTATATTCATAGGTTTTGTTGTTTTAGTTCCATATCAGTCAGTTCATATCATTACTGTAACTGGTCTGTTCTTAACAACTGATCTGCACTAACATGTTTACCTGTAAACAAATTGCTTGTTGTTATTACACTGTAATTAACAGTTTTCTTAAACAACAAAAACTATATTAAAAATGTTCTGATATTGGGTTTTAAATACACATTTCTTTGCTTCAAAGCTTAAACACATGTTTTCCAGCTGAGTGGACATTGTTGTAACCCCATAAAAAAATTGGTTCATTCATAAGATTTAAATTCCCATTGTTTTTCTAATGCCTAAAGAGGAATAATAAAAAAAAAATCTTGGCTAAGGTTCTCATAATTCATGCACCAAAGTGTTAAATTGATTTAGAAATGATATTTAATGTGCAAAAATACTGTCATGGCTCTTTAATATCAATCACGTGTTCTTGAGAAGAATCACAGAAATGATAGTTGAACACATACAACTGAGCCAAAAAAATCCAGCATGTTAAATATTGCACCTGTACTTTTCCTCTACACTCACTTGACTCACTGTAGTTTTATTTTTATAATTTCAACATGAAGTGAGTGTATGTTTTAACCACTTTGGTGGACATCGTTCATCTGGGGCTGGGGTTTGCATTAACATTTACATTTTTTGTATTAACAATATTTTGGTTAATTGTTAAAAATCTAAAGAACAGCCAGTAACCAAAATCATCTACCGATCAAATATTCTGATAACTTCTGAACCACTAATGATATCAATATGTTTAACTAATTCTGGTAAAATGCATTTTCATTGGGATTAATTATGAGCAATTTGGATGTTCAGAGTCAACATGGAAACACAATCATATTGTGCAATGTTGATTTACCAATAAATCCCATGTACTTTGGTAAATGACAGTTACTGTAAATGCTTATTTATATACTCAGTTGATGATATATTTTAGCTTTTTCTTCCGTTTTCTCTGTTTTGACAGAATAACATTTGAAATTACTAACATTTATGAGCATCTACTGTATATATAGATAAATAAAATAAATAAAATACAAGAAAAAAACCTGATCTTCACTCAAATGTAGAAACTACAATACATTTTAATAAATCACTTCGGAACAGCTCAAGGTGAAGAAACCACAAAAACAGTTCTATTGTAAGTTACGTTAAGGGTTAAGTTTAAGAGCCTGTTATGGTTTCAAGAGAAGTCACATGAAGACATTACAAATGCATAATTTCTGCCAATAAAAAAATACAGTATGGTTAAAAAGTACCATGCAGTGTAGAAATGTAGATATAGAATGTATTTTTGATTCCCAAACATTGACGTGATATGCATATTTGATTTATATAAATATATGACGGCAACTTTTACTCTGTCAATGCATTTCTAAAAATAATGCAGAGGAAACAAATGCAACATTTTGTGTTTGTCTGTCACACATGTCTCTTAAATATCGACAGACAGCTTACATGAAAAAAAAAAGTGAGTAATGTGTGGGCGAATGGCTGTATTTTAAGTCTTGTGACATTAAGTCTTGCCCATTTATCATGTACTGCAAGCGTGGAAAGAAACACACACAAAAAAAAACATAAGAATTGCGTTCAACATATTTACATACAAAGTTCTTTAGGGAATTGAAAGACGGACAATTTGACAATTACAATCTTCCCCCTCCCTCTCCCTCTTCAACCTGAAAGCCTTGGATTCCCCAAAGAATACAGCATGCATGACATAAATGCATGTGTATCTATCTACCTCTCCCTGGATTTCATGTAAATGTAGTTTGATTTATTGTTTGCATGTATTGTGAGTGGGTACTGTGTGTGCGTGTGTAGCATGTGTAGTCTCCAGGTTAGGAATACGTATCTGTGTTGTTGTGCAGGGCAGCATGTCCATCATCCTGTGCAGTCCATAGACAACCAGCTGACAGAGCGACAGGCCCTCACCTTGGATTACTCCCCTGCTGAAGAGGCTGCTCTGGGCCTGGCCGCCAGGGCAAGCAGGGCGCTAACAGGCCCAGGCCTCATCCATCCTCTCTGCACCCACACACAAGCAGGACTGCGGGGTACAATTAGGCGGACAGGACGCCATACCACCACTCACCTGTCAGCTAGACTGGCGACGTGCGTGGGGTGCAAATTGACACGAGTGCCACAACCGGGCCGACAGGAGATCCTCGGCAGGGACAAATCTCCCTAACAAACCCCGTTGTCCTGTCAGTCAGCACAGGGGCCACCTCATATTGACCCCCTGGACCAGGCGCTAGGCTCTGGCTGTTGGTCGGCTCTCCCCTGGCAGACGTCGGGCACTGCAGGCCCTGTCACTGAGCTGAGATGACATGGTCACATGCAGCCACAGCCGGCACCACCATCAGCCTCTCAGTCATTACCTTCCATCAGCCGACCAGAAAATAGACTGGTAGAATCTGTAGGGGAAAATGACCTAAAGGCCTGACCTGAAAATGGCACAAAAAGCTGAGAGATGGTGCTCCTCATTCCCAAAAATAATAATCTGTGTCAGCACACCTGGCCACTAGCCACTGGCCATATCAATGCCTCCCAAACGAGACAGAGAAGCACAAACTAGACAGAGATCCTGTCTAAAATTGCCTCTACCTTCAGCACTGTGACTCAAAAGAACACAGGAAATCCAAAGCAGTTTTACTCATCTTTACAAAGTTGATCGTTGCAGATGGAAATAAAACTTCTTTGTGTGGTCGAGGGAAGGATAAAAAGAAGAAGAAGAAAAAAAAAAAACCTAAAACAAAGCAAAACACAAATCTGACAAAAGATTACGGTGGGCAGGGAGCAGGAACTCAGCTAATCCAGTTGTCTGACTGCCATTTGGAATGTTGCAAGGGTAATGCACCGCTAAATTTACTGACGTTTGCACTAATCCATTTAATTCTCTTTTAAGGGGGAAAGTGTTCACATGAGTGAGCGGCATGTTTTAATGTTGATGATTTAAAGATGGACGGAGTTATGGAAGCGGACAGATCCGTGCACGCAGTCGGCCGGCCACTCGGCCTGGGCAGAGGAATGGAGGATGCTCTAGGTTGAAGGGGAGCGGAGGAAACGGGGGGTGCAGTCGCTGGAGAGGTGTGTTGTGTGTGTTGTGTGTGTGTGTGTGTGTGTGTGGGGGGGGGGGGTTAAGTTGCCAGGAAGGCCACTTTTCCTTTCTCTCTCTAAATCTCCCTGTTTCTTTCTCAAAATAGAGTTTGAGCTGAGGAGGAAAGGTAGCACTCAATTAGGCTTTCCATATCCTTTAACACAAGTAATGGTTCTCCATACTGGGGACTATATGAGAGCCAAAAGCTGGGGCATGCAGGGCCGGTCCCCCTGGCGAGGCGGGCTCATCCCAGCCCATTGTTCTCTATCAGTGGACAAGGCTGATTCCTGTAATTAGCTGTCAGCGCAGAGCCCTCAGCAGCTTAGTGCTGTCCGCTCAAATCAAACTAATGAAATGCAATCCGCTCAAATGTCCTGGATGCATATCTGTAACAGGCCTGCGCACACGAGAGGGGAGGCAGGGGGAGTCTGCGCCACGGCAGGGAAACATCCCCCCTTTGCCAAACTTAGGATTCAAATCCACGCTCATTAATCCGTTAATTCAGCACATTTTTGACAGCCAATTAATGCGGATGAGGAGTGGGTGATCTGGGCAGAACAGGAGGTGCCTTAGCACGGTAAGAGGACCAGGCGTGAGGGGGTGAAGGCTAACGGACCCCAGCATCACTCAACCATTTCACTCTACATTGTGATCCTGGCAACCAACAAGCCTTGTGTAGTAATAATTTCCTGCACAAAAGTAGCACCGATGTTTATTCTCTTAATCTACGGAAGAGGCGACTGATAATATTTGGGATTTTTCAACAGATAAAACACAATGCGGTGTTGCCAATATCTTTCAAGCTAAATTTAACTATTTAACATTAGACTTGTCTCATGATAGAAACTTCGAGAAAAACATGAAATTGATATCTGTCTGTTCTGTGCACATTCTCACAGCAGATGAAAGGACAGTAAAAACACTCTTTTACCAGTGTAAATAATAATATAGTTACACGTCTCCTGATAATATTATTTTCACTTAAAAAGAAAATGACAAAAAAAGCAGGAGTTGGATTTGCTGTAACAAGGACATTTAAAACAGTATTTGCACATTACTGTCAATATAGATAAAGTATAGTATAGTGAACATTGCTAATAAAAACAACACAGTGGCACAAGCACATATTTAACAGCAGTGATGAACACAAGTTTTTTTTGCTGAGAATTTTTTTTTCCTATTCTATATTTATAGTACAGATGTGAGGAAAAATATTATGTAATACATGGTTAAAGTCTTAAAGCGTGAAAATATATATACCGTATATATATATATATATATATATATATATATATATATATATATATATATATATATATATTTTATGTAAAGACTGTTTCTTATTGTAAATAATGCATTAAAATTATTCTTATTAATATAGGTTACCCTGGATCATATAAATCTGCATTTATAGAAAGTGAAATAAATGTTTTCATGCAGCTTCCCTTCAGTACGTTGGTACATCCACAGCAACTGTTATAAGCAGAGGCCGGTAGTGTCCCACATTTATTCCTGAGATTTGCCTTTCAGGTAAACCGTTCAAATACGTATGCAACAGAGTTCATAAAATAATAATAACCATAATAATCATAATCACCATACTGTAATAATAATAATAATAAAAATAAAACGATCACTCTGAGATTGACCTACAGTAGAAGTGACTTTTAGTGAGAAATAATATTTAACTTTATTTTTGTCGGTAAATTCACATATATGAACAACTTATAAATGCTGTGTATATATATATATATATATATATATATATATATATATATATATATATATATATATATATATATATATATATATTATTATTTTATATTTGGCACATGCTGCCGTTTTTCAATATTTATTTGTTTTCATTACAGTCAGCTGTGAAAACACAAAGGCTCAAGACAAGGGGAAAAAAAACAGTTATATTGAAATGTGCTGACTCATGTTTATAAATGTAGTAAAAATTATGTTATAGTAGCTGTTCTGACAGAAACACAGCCTCACTTTGCATATTCAGTTTATGTTTACACGTCTCACTAGCATTGTTTAAAACCCATTTCTTGTGCATGCAAACATGTTTGCTCCATCATATTATGCTGTCACTCATTTTATTCATCTCCTTCCTCCACCTCTCATCCTATGCATCCTCCTCCTCCTCCTCCTCCTAAACTTCCTCTCCCGTGCATGCATGACAGTGTATGTGTTAGTGTGCTTGTGTGTGTGTGTGTGCGCAGTGTGATGTGGATGCAATAGAAGCCTGGGGGCATTAAAAGCAGCCAGGTTTTTGCAGTAGTGTTGGTGGGCTCGTGGTCTCCACTGAGCCGTGATCAGATGGGTCTGGGCCACTCGGGGACTCGGCCTCAGGCGTTCGACAACACCGCCAGCCCTGCCATGTGTGAACACTTGTTCTCTTCAATTAAAACAGTCATCTGAATATTCAAATCACATTGCTTAATGACAGCTCTACGCCATGCATGCATGAAATCGAAGTAGAGGTCAATCGGCCTCGACGCAGAGCTGTGATGAGTGGTGGACGGGTTGACCCAGACAGAGAGCCAGGACTCTAAACCACTCTCAAATGTCTAATTAGTTTCAAACCATCTAGAAAAGTACTGAAATACAAGTGTAGTACCAATTGTAATGTCCCTGTTATAGTAGTTCTAATTTGTCTGACAGAAAAGAACTATACGCATAAGGACTGAGAAGGTGACTGACTCTAACAGCAGAACAGACACTGTTACTGAACACACCTTGATAACATATCACTACAATAATGTACATATAGATAGAAATACCTACATATATATATATATATATATACTGTGTGTGTGTGTGTGTGTGTGTTTATATGCGTAAGGATATTGCAGGGATGTTCTATTGCATGGTAAGTATATTTTATTTAGTTGTTAGTTTATCAACTTTCTCGGGCCCATGCCACCAAACTTTTCCAGATATTTCCATGACAGCAGCAGTTACGTAGATGTCAAACTGTCACGTGAATTTGAGTGGAGCTTGTTTTGTATCCTGCTTTCCAAGGGCATGATGGAGCTAAAAATGTATCATGTAAAAATGATGACAGATTTCAATTTTTTATTTATTTTTTTTTTGTAGTTTTTCAATAAAAAGCCCAAAAAATAGCAATATCCACAGTGACCACAACTGTCAACCTTTTTCTTTTCTTTTCAACTTATTCATAGCGTTATCCAACATTTATGATTCACCTTTTACTTTACATTTTATTATAGTTTGTTATATTTTATTATAGTTTATTTTAGGTAAAACAAATTAACATGAATAGTGAATAAACACATGAATACGACCAATCAGTGGGATATAAAAAGTACCACTGCATGCCTTGTATTCAATTTTACTGTGCTGTAGGAACATGATGTGTTACAGTAGGCTTCCTGTGCTGACATTCTACCATCAAACAATACAACGTCCACCACTATCTACATCAAAGTCCTCATCTGACGTCTATGTGGGGGTGGAACCACAACTGTGAAGGTAAAGAGACAACTTTTAATCCAGTTTTTCCTCCTTTGTCTTAATTGACGGCTCATAATTTTACCTTGCATTTTGGAAATTGTTCAGTGTGACAGTAGCTCCATCAGCTTGGATTTGGATTTAACATGATTAATATAGTTAATGATTGACCAACATTGCTGGTTTGTTTAAAATTGATTTTAGTTTTATTATTTTAAAGGGTATTGAAGGTGTCATAGATGAACTTTTATTTATTTGTTATTCACTGATAAACTGTCATATAATGTTTTTGCAGTATTTCTCTTGTTACAGGTTCTTTTTGTGAAATATATTGTGTGTGTATATATATATATATATATATATATATATATATATATATATATATATATATATATATATATGTATTGAGCATGATTGATTGACGATTGATGGAAAAGGAAAACAAAAGTCATCCTAAATTTCTGGCCAACATGCATATTATGTTAAAAAATATATAAAGTTGCAATAACTAAAACAGCCATTCAAAATAAGATGTACTGATGCTTTCTCCACAGATATCTCTCTAATGGACTTCCAGTACAACCAATAGAACTAATGCAGAATCCCATTAAGAGCAGAAAATAGAGGAATTCTAAGAAAAATGAGTGTGTTTCTCTACTTTAAGGTTGTATAAATAGGCAACAGAAATATGAGGTAAAGATAAGATATGATAAGACTTTATTGAGGGAATATAAAGAGGGGGGTCAACTCTTTATGAAAATATTTATATAAAACTAGCTACACATGATAGAATAGAAAAGAAAAGAATGGAGTAGAATAGAATAGAATAGAACGTCTTTATTGTCATTGTACAAGTATGATGACATTGGAAGCGCAATTTAGGTGCCATAAAATTTCCCAAACACACACACACACACACACACACACATACATATATATATATATATATATATATATATATATATATATATATATATATATATATATATATATATCAATATAAACATTAACAAAAAGTTTACCCTACATAAAATATCTAAAATATGCAGGGTGTAAAACAATATATAAAAAAAATAAATAGACATTTTTATTTACAATATGAATGAACATGTGTATGGTATGATGAGGTTTGGGGCCATGGTTTGATTAAAAATACAAAACAAAACACAGTGTAATTGTTCATTTGAACCTGGCCATATTGAGGCCTGGCTGAGTGGGCTCAGGTATGGCAGCTTTTAAATACAGCTCATTACTCATTACTGCCGAGCCTGGGCCCTTTAATTTGTGGAGCTTGGCAGCTGGACCACCTGGCCACACATTAAACACTAAAGGCTGCTCTCCCTAATGGCCACAGATTAGATCATTACCTTAACAAATCAGAGAGGAGTCTGCCTGGGCCGAGCTGGCAGCCAGGAGGGATACGGGGAGAGGAAGGGAAGGAGTCTGCTGAGTTCACATGCAGGGACACACATGGAGTCTCACTTGTGTTTGTCACACTGTCTAGAACAGAGGTGTCAAAGTCATGTGAGTAAAGGGGTCTGAAGTGGGACGGACCAGTGAAATAATAATATAATATATATATATATATATATATATATATATATATATATATATATATATATATATATATATATATATATATATATATATATATATATATAAACATAAATAAATAATAAATAATGTCAACTCCAAAATGGTCTCTATATATTAGAGTGAAAAAAATATATATAAAAAAATTAAAATGTTTCTATTGAAAACGATGTGAATAACATGAACAATGTGAAAGAATGAGCAGAATTTTAACAATATTTTGCTTTTGTTTATCATTTGTACATGTTCATTATAACTTACAGATCAAAGTGGATCTACAAATGCACAAAATATTTAATATCAAACAAAATATTCTTAAAATTGCACTGACTTCTATTAAAACATTTCAGGTTCTTCATATTTGTTCAGATTATTTACATGTTTGACAAAATTACACTCTGCTTTAGTGTAAATATGTGACAAATTTGAGTTGTGAGTATTTATAGACTAAAACGATTCTTCATATCTTATCTTATCTTTTGCATTTCAAAAATTCATCCCAAGGGCAGGACTGGACCCTTGGGTGGGCCAGATTTGACACCTGTGATGTAGAATCATGTGACTTTAACCAGACACTGACTAATAGATTGGGTTAAAGGTTTGTACTGTTACCCCCCCAGGCTAAGGGGAACTAGGGTGGAACACAAAAGTGCACCCCTCCTGCTTCCACACAACAATAACAATATACACAACTAAAGTCCAATTCTAATATTTATTTAAAAAAAAATAGGTGTCAGGGAGGGTGGAAACAAAACGACAAACAAAAATGACTCTTGAACAGAAGATTCTTACGAATTGAAATGAAACAAAAGAACAAGCTCTAAAACTTCTTAACCAAAACAGGAGAAAATCAAGATTCAAGATTCCTTTATTGTCATTCAACATATACCAGACAGGTACCCAGTGGAACCAAATTTCGTTTACGTCTGGCCCGACTTAAAAACAACAACATTCTTAAATTAAAATATGAGATTTTGTCATAAACTCTAAAATTAAAATAAATAAATAAATAAGTAAAAAATGAGTTGGATTGTTGTATCGGGTTTACTGTGGTGAATGATGAAAATGATGAAAACAAACCTCTCCTACTAAAACTAGTTAATTTAACACAGGAATCCAATTCTCTATTGACTATAATTACAAATTTCCCACTGTCTAATCTAAGGCACGTACGTGGTCATCACACACGGCTGGCTACAGAAGGAGTGAGCGACTGAATGCCTCCTTTCTTCTTCCTTATAAATAAGCTGCAGTCAATAACCTTTTACAGGAAGTAAACACAATACACACACATGGGAAAACACCACCCTGTGTCCAGGAGGATACATAACATCCAACAGAAAAATATACAAAACCAGGGGTTATGACAGTACTACAGTAACAGGGGCCCTTTACTTACTGGTTTAGACACATATCTATTGGTAATGCATTCACTGAGCTAATTTGACAAAGTAAACAAAGATTAACAACTTTCTTCAGCGATTAATGCCTCCTTCACATGCTATGAGGAGAATGATTCTTTCCTAGCCTAGCCGTGCTAAACATATTCATTACATGTATAGGTCTAGGAACGCTTCATAGTCAGGGAGGCGGGGCTAAAAGGTTGTCTTTCAAATCCTCTGTATGCAATAGGACGGTACTACAACCAATCAGCATAATCTTTAGGATGATGCTTGTTTGATGCTGTAAGGTTCATAGAGGATTCCAGAGAAAGTTACGAATGACTAAACAAAATTGGGGATTATGGAGCTTAACGAAGGTTGTCGCTTCTGTAAAAAGAATTTAAAGATTGCTGACGTTTTCTTACATTCTTCCCTCATTTTTGATAAAAGGAAATTGCCACCCATTGTTGTTCTTCTATGGTTCTTTTTCTCTGAATCGTTCCAGTGTCACTCCCACCCTCTGACTCTATATGTCACCGTGATTCGTCGGCCAGTTTCAGGGAAGTCTAGCCAAAAGTTACAATGAGCGTAACTAGACTACTACAGTAACACATTAGATGTGCCGCTGCTAGGTGGGTCTAGCATGGCTAGGCTAATTATTTCCAATTGTGCAGTGTTTTTCCTGTCATTGCAAATGCCAAATAACTGATACACATTTTAAGGTGAACTGCTACTTTCTTTAAAACAGATTAATAATAATAATAATAGATGGGATTTATATAGTGCTTTTTTGCCCACTCAAACCTCTTTATGTTCGTGACCCATTATTCATTCACTCTCACATTCTCCCTCTGGTGGTGGTAAACTACATACGTATGTAACCACAGTTGCCCTGGGGCAGACTGACAGAAGTGTGGCAGCCATTTTGTACCTACACCACCGAACCCAAGGACACAACAGACTGACTAGGACAGAGCAGGACTTGAACCGTCAACCCTTCAGTTATTAGACGAGCAGCACTACCAACTGAGCCATGGTTGCCCCCATGCTTCATTAATTTGCTACATTAATTTATTGGGGGGGAATTTATAGCATTTAAGGCATTTAAATAACAGAGCATTTAGTATATAGCATTGAGATTAGATTAGATTGTACTTTATTGATTCCTTGGGAAGGCTCCTTCAGGGAAATTATGGCACTTCATAAATTATGGTACTTTATCTGTCCTTCCACAGCTGTAGATTAGCCTGAGGCTAACTCTGGCACAATGCATTAATGCATTAAATGGCAACATTTATGTTTTAATTGTTCATGGTCCATAATAAACTCAATTCAATTCAGTTCAATTCATTTGACATATCACAGGACTTATCAAACAAAGTGAGTTCACCTGGTCTCTCCAAAACCAAGGTCTGGTCCTGCACCCTTGTTATTAGGCTCTACCCTTATTAAAGATAGACAGATAGTTCACAGTACCATAGCAGGGGATGGGTGGTTCTCAGTTACAGAAGATGATCACACTGGTAAAAAGATAAAAGCACAAAGGAAAGCATAAACATTCACATAAATATATAAGTATATAAATATTTATATAGCGTATAGCATTTATAGCATACATAATTTGCAAAATTGTGTATGCTATAAATGTACAAAATTATCCACAACAGCAACAGAACATTAATAATAATTGTTTTTCATTCCTAATGAATCCCTCATCGCACTCTATCATATTGAAAAGTTAAAAGCTTATTTTCATCTCAGCAGTTCTCCAGTGGAAAATATGACATGATTTTTTTTTGCTGGTAACTAATATTCCCATAGCATAGCAATACAATTTATGAAATTAAACTGAAACCCCAGAAATGTAATACATTCATCACAGAGTTCTAACATACGTAAAGGACAGAGTTACTGCTGTTTGGTGAGTTTTTCCCAGTGTGTTCATTGAAACTTTATTACAGTACGTGTTTATTATTCATTATGAGCTCAAAGAATATGTTTCCTGGTGCAAATGAAAAGAAGAAGCGGGCTGCGTTATCAATAGAAGTGAAACAGGAGATGATTTTTTTTTTTTTTAAAGGAGGAGGTAGCCATTATTCCATCAGCACCAATAAAAGAGATGTTTCATGAACTTTCTGAATTTATGGAAAAAAAACATACTTTCTTGAGTCATGCTATCGCCCACTTTGACGATGTATGCCTTGCACATTTTAGGAAGATTATGAAAAGTTGTCAAAGGATCGATATTTCACCAAATGTCCATCAACAAACATTGTTGAAGGTGAAAGCGACAATTAAAACAACCACAATGGTATGGAAATGATTTGGATGTCTTGTTCATTTTAATGATTTAATATTTAATGTTCAGCCAATGAAGACACATTTCCTCACTGAGACCAATAAATTCAATCTAAAATCTAAATTTTCTTTTACTTTTAACACATATTTCATACAAAATGTCTATACTTTTATCATTTATAAAGGGTTTGAGGGGTAGTATTCTGAACCTCGGAACGAATCAGGCCTTTTACATGTAAAATGTGACTATTTATGAAAAATTCATGGTACAAAACCACTTCTGGAATGAATTAATTTTGTAAGTTGAGGTACCACTGTATTATACAAAAGAAAATACAATTCTACTAAAGCTTTAAGGGATGCAATCAATATACCTAAGACAAATGTGATGGCCTTTTATTTAAATTACAGTATACTGAAGGATAATTACAGAACTCTCAAACAAACAAAAACTAATAAGGTGCAGTTTTAACACAACACAAATATACGGTATATGTCAAAGTACTGTGGTGCAAACAAGGAAAATTAATTAAACTATGATATTGAAATGTGAAACACATTAGAAACAGTGAAAATTAGTCACACACATTCACAGTTAGTCCACACCTAGTTTCTACAATTATTATTAAATGTTCACAAGACAGATTAAGGGATTTAAATGATCTTTCTCACTGGTTATTGCCTTTTATCTTTATCTGTTAATTAGAAATTAAGTTTATATAAAATGTGTCTATTAGAAGTGTTAATTAACTCATTTCACTCATAAAATATTGTGTTTGCTTTCTGCAAAAATGTGTCATATAGTTGTGAATAGGGCATTACCAACTTAAGACTTTTTCAAATCGACTTACTGCCACAGCCAATAAGGTCCAAGTTGAGTTGACAAGTTGTATAATAACATTATCAATTTTTTTTTTTAAAATGTGCAAGACACAAGCATTAAAAGTCATTTTCAGACATTGTAACCAAACAAAAAGATTAACACATTGAATTTTCTTTTAAATTTAAATAGGAAAGAAAACCTTGAGACGATGGCACCCAAGTCCACAGCACATTTGAGAAAACAGCTCATTGTCTTAATGACATAAATTAACAGAAAACACTGGCTGTCCACATTTTTATTCAGTATTGGCCTTACTTGGATGGTTATTCTCTTCATACAAATGGAAATTAAAGCCTTCAGAACCACAAACTGACACCCCTAAGAAACCAACTTTGGCAAAATGAGTCTGTCTTACTGTAATGTTCTCAGAGGACAATCAATTCAGTAATGACTCATCTTATGAGGGGACGTCCAGGACAACATCTACGTTACCCTCACATGCATGCACACTATTGAAAATACACACAAAACCCCATGATCGCATGTGCACATAACACTATAAACACCTCTCACCTCTCACCCCCATCCCTGTGGGGGATGGGAGTGTTGCGACACCCCCACCTCTACAACTAGATGATTTCATATCCCCCACTTTTTCCTGAGGTTTCATATTGTATCGTTACTGGATCCAGGAAACGGCCTCTCTCTTACTTTTTATTGCAGGGTAAATGGTCATAATCACGCCAAACAAACAGCAATAACATTGTGGGGTTGTCACAATACCTACGGTTTAAACTGTTTACCCGCCCGGGCGGTACAACAGCATGTGCAAATGAAGTGCACCTCAGTTTGCCTGGTGAAATGTAAACAGCTCTTCTTTGTGGTGTTAGCAAACAGTCATCAACCAGGAAGTAATGAGACATTTTGCTATTATCTACTAAGCTAACTAAACTATGTCTTGCTTTGTGACAGTGGTTCTCAAACTTTTCTCAGGGATGTTCCCCCTTAGAAACATATTTTTACTCCAGTACCCCCTGAGATGGACAAAACATTTTTGTGAGAAAAAAAGAGGTAGTGCCGTAAAATCAGTGTCTGATTTTTAAATACAAATTCATATTATTTTTTTTTATCTAATAATTTTGACTTTTTAATCATAATTTTGACATTTAATCTCTTTTATCTCATTATTTTAACTTTTTATCTCATAATTTGGACTTTTTATTTCATAATTTTGGCTTCTTATTTCATATTTGTGACTTTTATCTGATAATTGTGGCTTTTTATCTCATAATTCAGACCTTTTTTTTTTTTATAATTTTGGCTTCTTATTTCATATTTGTGGCTTTTTATCTCATAATTCTGACTTTTTTTTCATAATTTTGGCTTCTTATTTCATATTTGTGGCTTTTTATCTCATAATTCTGACTTTTTATCTAATGATTTTGACTTAAAAAGAATTTTGAAAATGTTCACGTACCCCCTGCAGTACAATATTTTAATAAAGGTAACATAAACATACAGATAACAAACAATCTGAATTCCACATCAAATAGACATCCGCCTCCAATTATTAAAAAAAGAGTTAACATCTGAGGGTCCAGAGGGGCATTCCTTCCAACCCCTGGCTTTGGCTATGTAAGTGCTGAATGACAGGAACATTTGAACGTAAGTGTGAAAACACAAGAAAAATATAATTGATTTTAGATGCAATTCACTTTCATGTTAGTTAGTTTTGTGTCAGTAATTGTAGATTTTATTTAATTTTTCTTTTCATTTCACTGAGGCTATTGAAAACCTTTACTTACCTTTACTTGGATCTAGAGAATGAAAGGTGGGGACAGCAGTAAAGGTTTTTTTTGTAGCACAGAGACAAAGCTAATGTTTTCCAGTATAAATCAGTCTGCTTTAAATGAACCTCTTATATCCTGTCCCGTCATGTGAAGCTAATCACGTATCTCTGGCGTTGGTCTCTCAAAAATTACGACTTCTTGATTTGAAAATTTCTCAGTGTAAAAATCTAATCCATTTTCAGACTGAAAAATCATTGCATTTTTTTTAGTTGTTGCTTTAAGTTTACAAGAATAAATCCTGATGTTCAGGCTCAGTGTCTGAACTACTGCCCCCTTCTGTGAGGCAGACAGACGTACTGCACAGGTACTGGCTGCCTCAAGGTAAGACCTTTCCTCTGGATTTATACCAGTTCAGTAAGACATAAATATTACACACTTACGTGAAATACATTACCGAACACTATGGAAATTAAGATAAAAGTATCTTCAAACATGATACTGGAAACATACAGAAAACTAACAACAAGCATGTATCAATTACAGGCGCTCAATCAAGTTTATAAGGAACTGTACCATCTGTGGAGAGGCACAACCCATCACTGCCACAGCTCTGGTCTGTCTGTTGTATTTAAATAGGAAATACAAAATTTCAGCAATTTTGATGATAAAAACAATCAAAACTTATAGGAACCACACCAAAATTGCATTGAAAGCACATACAAGTGGACAAATATTACTTATTAAATATACATATTCTATTTGATTATTTCCTTTTTTTACTTCTCATAGTTCATAACAAGTGAAGCTCTACTTCACCTGCTTACCCTGACCGCACATCCCTGCACTAATAAAGGACAGGGTGTGGTGGGGTATTATGTATCAGGCATGTACATTTATTCCAGTAAAATAGCTGCTATTACAGATGTCCAGAGTCAGCTAAAATAGCTGACATTAGTTACTTAGTATCTGTGGTGGTTAGTGCATCTATGCTGTAGATGGTAATGAAAACGTAGTCACCGTGGCCTTAAATAAATTGCTTCCCCATGTTGGTTAGTGTAGTGAGGGCTCTAAGTGTGTCATATGCCAAGCACCGTGACAGCTGAAACATGTTCACTGGCACTAAAATTCCATATGCTATCAATTTCAGTGATATTTGCAATGATTTACTGGAATGATGTGAACACATCAGCAGAGGATGTGGGTCCTTAGCTTAGAGCTGGAAAGGACATAGTGATGCCTTACAATGATGAATTACAACAAATCAGACAGAATTATAGTGTGTGTTGGTTTTGTGTTCCCAATATGTTCTCAATATGCATATTTTCTTAAATTTTTTTTCTTGCAGATTACTCTGTATTGTACCTGTGGTGCTCCAGTGGTAAGTACTCTCACTTACTAATAGTGATTTGTTATTCAAAATTCAATTGTGTTCATGATTTTTAAATGGAAGATAAATATTTTCTTCATCTTTTAGCAAGAAAATATGATCTAAGTTTTGTGGTTGGTTTATTGAGGTTGGATTTACAGTACAGTTGTGCAACCTTAATAAAATTCAATGTCTGGCAGTATCAGTGCATTAGATGATATGCATTGATGTGTTTTTGGAGAATGACCTTGGTTAATCTTGAGCGTTTTGTAACAAATTGGTGTTTTTTTTAAAAATTATTTTATTATAATATTAGCTTTCTTGAAGTTCTCAGTTCTGACAGTCAGGTGTCAATGTTTTTGATGAAACAGAAACTAAGTTGGATGATGAGGTTTGACATACAGTAGCACAGCAGCCCAACACTGTTACAGTACATTGTTTTAACAAACCAACTCTGTAAAGCCCTATGAGATAAACTTGTTATGATTTGGGGGTCTACTAATAAAACTAAATACTAGTTTGTAGTTTGATGACAGTATAATTGCTCTTTATTAATTCTATTTAGATCACTATTGCATGGAATGTTTTTTTTATGCTTACAAAATAAAGCAAATTAATATTATGTTGTCTTCTGTCTTTCTCCTGAAATACAGATTTCAATGACACTTTATCCAGCAGTTCCCAAGAAATAAATTACACTCCACTATCAGCTGGTAATAATACTGATGACACAATCATCCTTGAAATCATGTCCTGTAACTTAGATGACACATTCATATTGGAGGGGGGGGCATCCAAAAAATGACAGAGGACAGATGAAGAGGCCAAACATGGAAGATGATGCAGAACATAATTTTGTGTAATTGATGATTCTGGAAGTTACTGTGTAATGAAAGGCTGTCCAATTTACAAGTGGGTGAGTCAGCGCTAGTGAGGAGACCTGGGGGGGGGTTATGATTCCTCATGCCAACCAATAACCAACATACTAGTGTCTGATATGATAGAAAATAAAACTTTGTCTTCTGTTTGTGGGGAAAACATTGATTGTTTTTCTTCTTATTGACTTTGCTCTGAAATGGTTGGAAGTATGTCACTTAAGAGTATTGACTTTACTTTTGTCAGGGCGGCCCTGCAATGGAATCTGAGAGAGTTGTACCCCTGAGACATAGCTGAGCTCTTCCCATACTTCATGGATCCCCACTCTAACAATGGATATGTAAGTTTGCAGACTGAGAGCAAATTATTGTGTGCATGTGATGATAAAATAGTTTACAGACCTGATGCATGATTGAAATATTAAAACGATGCATTTATTTCCTCATCTAGTTTATACAGTTTTAATTTAAAATAATGATTGTTCCAAATTATAACATAATGTGTTTATGTAACATTTAATTGTCATTTCTAAATATAATCTGGGACAGTGATCTATCATCCATTCATTATCCTCCTCCTCTACCTGATCCCTCCTTTAGCTCAAGGCCTGAAAAGACTGGCCAAGGTGTCTGCAGCCCAAGCTGAGAAACATCTGCTCATACTTAAGGTTTGTATTTTTGCTTATGAGGAAGTATTGTGATGCAAAACTCTTCTGAGGTAAGATAAGGAAACATGCACACTTCTGCATTTTAGGCCAGATGCAGCTGGACCATGACAGTACAGTAGCATGTCCTGTTCCATCACATGTTTGAAGTGAGGGTCGTTCAATATATTCTGTCCTTCAGAGGAGATACCTGAACTGTGAACTTCTGGCTGACTTGTGAAAAGATAGTAAAAACATCATATCGAAAAAAAAAAAAAAAAAAATCAGCGTGTCCCGCTGCACTGCGAACTCAAATGATGTTCCATGTGGAAACTCGCCTTTGTCAGTGTGTGTCAGCGTGAGGTTTCACCCTTGTGTGAGTCCATCTGATCTGCTGAGGATGAAGCAATGCCTGTCCCCTGGTCTACAGTCTATTCCTTCTGGGTCAAAACTAATTGGTGCGGCAATGTTGAGATTTTGCTCTGATAATGACCACAAGCACTCCGACTGCTCTCGCATGACTGACCTAGTACCGCACCCCCCCACCCCCCCCCCCACCCCCCCCCAACCCCCCCACCCCTTCCCTGACCCCTGAGCGCACATACACAGGCCAGCACCGGGGCAAACTCTGTGAAGATAGGAAGGGGGTGTAGAAAAATACTGTAGCGTAGACAAAATAAAGTAGTTCCAGCCATTTGACTCACATTTGCAGGTTTTAAAACCAGCTACAGCATTAAAATATTTTGTACTATTTCACAGTAGATGCACTGTCAATTAAATGGAGTCAAATAACAATGACTAGCTATTCATACTGTAAGCATGAATCAGTCATCTGCAAAGGAACACATTGTTAACGTCATGGTTAGATACTTTAGAACATCTAAATTAAGTTGGTTAAAAACGTTAGGTAATTTTGCCAACTCCAAATTATTTAAGCACACTAGCACAGCCACAAAGAGTGCAAAACAAAACAACTTATTGTAGCAACTCTACATTGGTCGCACTCTGAGTATTCCATTTGTCCTAAAAAGGGATCAACCGATATAGATTTCTTAGCACCGATGCTGATGCCAGCTGTCGATTTTCTTGAGTCAGTATTTAGAGCTGATGCTGCTCTTACTCCATGAATTTACATAATAAAAACAAGTATTCAGATAATGTCTAATCTCGCCCATATTTTGTGCCAATCTCAAGTTTCTATGACAACCTGTTCTTGAATTAGAGCCAATAATTTGATTTTGACCTTTCTGATAAATGCAACCTTGACCACTGACTTTTTGCAATATTGATAATTTAATATATACTATATTCAATATATACTATATGGGTCAGTGCATGTAATATTATAATATATCGAGTACTGATTAAGTTATAACGTGATACGTCTATGCTTGACACACACAAACAGTGTTACCGAAGTTCCCTGATTGTAGATAGATAGATAGATAGATAGATAGATAGATAGATAGATAGATAGATAGATAGATAGATAGATAGATAGATAGATAGATAGATAGATAGATAGATAGATAGATAGATAGATAGATAGATAGATAGATAGGTTTACTTATTTATGAACTTATTTTTTTAACAATGCCTGGATGCTCCTTGGCTAGTGGAGAACTTAGCATACTCATTTGTTTGTGTCCTGTAGGTGTATACTTGCTTTGTTTACTATAGATGAGCCTTTGTCTGGCCAAGGAGTAGAGACAGCAATTTTGTCAGTTGAATCTCATTTGTGTCAGATGTATGTAGTTCATTATATGATCCATGTCTAATTGGTTCTATCTGAATAGTGAGTGGCATAATAATTTGCCTTCATGTTCAATGTTAGCTGTTATTGTATGACACTTGTCTCTTGTACAGTAAATGTTAGCCCTGATATGGTAGTGCGCTAATCGCTAATGGGTCTGGGACACGGTGACAGGTGGGAGATGTTGATGTTTGTTAGCAGAGTTAGCTCTTCAGCTGAGAGACAGATAGATCGCTTTATTAATCTCCAAATGGGGGAAATTAAAATGCCATGGAGTCATAACACTCATCATACAGCGCAAAAAGAATGTCAATATGGACTCAGCTACAGGCCCATGGAACATCACTACAATGACCCAATAGCAACATTAAATAAAATTGTCATTATAAGACTAGACCAAGCCTGAAGACAACAGTTAGCTGCTAGCACTGAGCTGCAAATGCTGACTGCACAGCTGTAGAGCACCTCCAGTTCCATGAAACGAAACCAAATGTCTGGAACTTCAAATGTTCAAAAAGTAAAGTTTCCCATTTTGTGCCACACTACTAGCATATGTGATCACTATTTTGTCCTTTTCATTCCAATGCACATAGTTGTAGGTTTTACAACGGTAAAATAACCCATTTTTCTTGACAGTGGTGCATTAAAGTTTTAATGAAAAAAAAAAAATCTAATCTAAATTGTCCATATGTGAGAGTGATTGTTTGTCTATATATGTTCAGCCCTGAGATGAACTGGTGGCTTATACAGGGTGTACCCAGCCTTCACCCATTGTAGCTGGATTAGGCCCCCAATGACCCCTGTGACCCTAGTGAGGATAAAGCAGGTTCAGATGACGAGACAAGACAAGACATTATAAACTCTTAGAAACAAAAGCAGAAAATGGTTAAATTTTTTTTCTTTAGACATTTCAGGTTGATCACATTTGTTTAGGTTATTCCCATTTTATTGTTACAGAATAGTTTGTAAATGTAATGTAAACATTTTCATAATTTTATATTTTTTGCAATAAAAAAAGCAAAAACATTTAAGTTGTCATCAGTTATAGGCAAAGAAAAAACTGAGAAGAAAATATGGAGTCATTTAATCATTTATTATGCTCTTCATCCCATGGGCCACATTGGAACCATTGGCGGGCCGCATTTGGCCCCCGGGTTGCATGTTTGACACCCCTGCTTTAGAGTAGTTAAAAGATATTTAAGAAAATGATATTGAATGTACTATAGTGAAAACAGTAACAGTATTTTAAAAATATATATGTATTTAAATATGTGCTCATACATTTGCAGAGAAGACAAAATAAACCAGAAATAAACCTGACCTTGTAAAACTCTGTAACCATGTCCTGTTTTTACATATTTCCTCTCCTAGCCCACCCCTCTGCTCTGTATCTGTCAAGAACCCCCACAACTGGAGCAGACACCCCATAGATCAGATGCTCACCTCCGCCTCACCCTCCACTGTCCTTTCCCCCTCCTATTGCCCACTGCTGTCTGGCTTACTACTGTTTAACACGACACAGCCCAGGAAGTAAACAGGATATTATTCCACACCACTACACAGCACACGCTCCTTCTTTAGCCCTGCAGCCCCCCCTTCCTCTTTTCACCATCTTCTTTCAGTCGTGGATGTTGTACTGTACAAATGTACAAGTGGAGCTCAGGGTGTAATCTACTGAGATCCAGTGAGAATGTAGAATGGAAAGGGGTAGTGTGTGTGTGTGTGTGTGTGTGTGTATTCCTGTCTTTATGGGGACATTGATTTGTTTATACAGTCACACCATGGGGATTCCTGACATCATTTGGACCAAAATCCAGGTCCCCACAACGCTTAAATATAAATATAAGTGAAATCTGCAAATTTATGGAAATGATATCCCCTATAAACACATTAGCTTGTTTTTTTCTGGAAGTCCCCATAAAGCATGAGGGAAACAACTGGAAAGAAAAACATGTATTTTTCAAAGGTTTCAAATGTGCTTACCCCCCCCCCCCCAATTTATGATTTTTTTTTATTGTTATTTTTATTTAGATCAATTAGTTTATTGTATTTTTTATATCTATATTTTATTTGCATTTTTTACATATTAAAAAAAGATATATATATATATATATATATATATATATATATATATATATATATATATATATATATATATATATATATATATATATATATATATATTGTTAAACTGGATTATATTATTCATTAATTAATACATTTTAGAAATTTTTTGGTAATTTTTTTAATTAAAAAAAATTATGTGTTTACCCTCACTACCTAATGTGATGATTAGAAACTTGGTCCTCATGAGACATGGAAACCAGTGTGTGTGTGTGTGTATGTGTGTGTGGGGGGGTGTTGGGGAGGGCGTTAATGCAGTTACAGCTCTCCCATGAGGAAGGGACATAGATAGACATATGCACACATGTACAGTTCTTCTCTAACACACACCTCACACCCTCTTCTCATCACCAGTCAGGCAGTACTGGCTGAGTGTATGCACCTGGCAGAGGATGTATTTCTTGACCAGCTGATTTACATGGGAATTCAGCTGCTGTGATGCATGGGGCTGAAATGTGTGGGAGCCAGGAGGCATGTGAGAGGGTTTTCAGGGGCCAGAGAGGAAGCTGAGAGCCGTGGGGCAGTAGGAAGTGAGCATTGACCCAGGGATCAATAAAGCAGATGGATGGAATAGAGGGTGTGTGTAATATGTATCTGTGGATCTCTGTCGTCATGATGTAAAACATAGTTCATGCAACTCAACAATTTAAGAATGAAGATTCTGTCTCGTCATCTGAACCCGCTTTATCCTCACTGGGGTTGCAGGGGTCACTGGGGGCCTAATCCAGCTACAATGGGTGAAGGTGAGGTCACTCACATTCACACCTATGGGCAATTTAGATTAACCAATTAATCTATCAGTGCATGTGTTTGGATGGTGGGAGGAAACTGGAGTACCTGGAGAAAACCCATGCAGACATGAGGAGAACATGCGAACTCCACACAGAAAGGTCTGGTGTGGGAATTGAACCATGGTCCTTTTTGCTGTGAGGCACGAGGGCTAACCACTGCACCACTGTGCCATCCCAAAATGAAGATTTATGATTTTTTTTTCCAACTTCATCCATTTTCTGCTGTCTTCTATTGCAGTCATAAATATACACACTGGTCAGCTCACAATAAAATACACTGAATTTATCTGACAACTCTATCAATATAATATACATTGCATGTACAATTATTAGGCCAGTTGTATTTTTGAGGATTAATTTGATTATTCTGCAGCTACAGTACTCTCTATCCAAAATATTAACAAACTTTCAAAGTAAATTTTGACTTTTCAGTCAGTTAAATCTTTTTTGGCCCATTTTTTCAGAAGAGAAGAAACTGCCTAATAATTATGCACACCTTGATATCATGCGTTCATCTCATTAGACCACACCCTCCCTCGTTACACAAATACATATCACCTGCTATGCATAAATACAATAAGCATTCAAGTTTATCCAGCCTGGAGTTGGACATTTTGGATGAAATGATAATATGGTAAAAATAATCAATTGCCTAATCATTGTGCACACTGTAATTAATTAATTAAGATGATAGGACAATATTGTGAAAATAATAAGAAAAAGACAAGTTATAGTCCTTTGCATATTTACTCATTTTATTTGAACATGTTTGTTGTAGCTTCTACATTGGTTTACAACAGACTTCAAAATGCGCATCTGTATTCTACAATTTGCAGAAATATTTTCAAGATTCCAAAAGATAAACTTAATAATTTATAATTTTGCAGAATACAAAAATCAGACTTGGGATTCAAGGGTTCACAAATTGGCAAACCAGGAACACATTAAAATCTGCACAGCACATAGCTGGCGGCATTTTCCAGGTGACAATATGTGCATAGTGTTGTGAGAGCGGCTGCGGCCTGTGGAATCACAGATTGCCACCCTACTGTCTGCAGATTACTTTACAGGGTTCCCCCCAGTGTATTATAAGCTTGGCAGGCCACCAGGCCTGGCTTCCAGATTGTAATGTTATGGCCTTTTTCCACTACCCGTTTTCAGCCCAGTTCAGTTCTATACAACATGACACAGCCCCTGTTTATTGCATTTCTCCTGGTTGTGCACAGCACGACTCACCCCAGAATATGAGGCCTGTGTCAACTGTGCTGAGCCGATACTACAGTGTGATGTGACAAGCTGCTGTCCACTGATTGGTCAGGGGGAGTGTCCTCACTATGTTTATATAACTGCCATCTTTATATCCCCACCACAATCCAAATTGAAGATGCAATTATGGTGCAGAAGATGAAAGAGCAAAAAAAAAAAAAAAGCAAGCTAGTGCAAGGTCTGATGGACACAACGGTCTATGCAGACCTTTCTACGTGTGGTGGTAGATGACTGCATCCAGAAGAATTTTACATGAAATAACAAGGAAGGAAAAGGTGTTCCAGGAGATTGCCAATCTCATGTTCGAGCATTGGTATCACCACTGCACCCAATTTTGCTACCTCCATCCACTTTGGTGTAGTATGATTGTAATAGAAATGCAAACCGAGCTGCCTCAACAGCACCGTTCGACATGACATGACACACTCAGGTTTTTGTACGGTAAAGAGCCATTACTGCACATTCAAATGGTGCATAACTGCACACTCAAAGTGATGATAAATATGGGATAAGGGAAATGATATTAAACTGGGTAAGAAGTTATCTGGAAGGATGGCAACAGTTTGTAAAGTTGGGCAATCACTCCCTACAGACTCGATATTTGGATTTTGACTATGGTGTCCCACAGGGGCCAGTATTGGGTCCCAAATTGTTTATTAATGAAATATGTAAAGTGATTGAATCCTTAAAATCAGTCAGTTTTGCAGACCTGACACAGATATATTTAGTTCAGGAGAAAATATTGAGCAAGAAATGAGGAGCTGAAAAACTTTAAAACATGGTTTGATTTGAATAAATTGTGAGTAAATGTAGGAAAGATAAAATATAGGTAATTTGGTAAAGGCACAGTGAACACAAAGGTGAGAATAGAATTATATGGGGTGGAAATTGAAAGAGTACATAAAAATACATTTTGGGGGATTATAGTTGATAAGGTAAATTGGAAATCATATATAAAATGGATGAGTTTGGGTGTGTTAATTATCTCCTACTGAACCCTGAAAAAGTAATTATAATAGGCCTTAAAAATGTGAGAGACTGCCTAACTGACCAGCTTCAGTATTTCCATAGAAAAAACAAGTTGAAATATAGAAACCCCTTTTAATTTTAGTCATTTTACTCTAGTACAGAATGTGTGCTCATTTGGCAGCTCAGAACATGAAACACACCAGGCCTTGTGCTTCAATATTTGATAACTTTGATATGTTTGAGAGGAAATGAGCAAAATCTTAAAAGTGCCATATACTGTAAGACTATATATTATTCTTCATTTGTGGAAACAAATGCAACAAATGTGGTCGTGTCAACAATGATCACATGGATGAAATTGGGAAATACTGCTTTTACCATATTATTGGAGCAGTGATATGATGTGACACAGATGGAGAGTAGTCTGACATTTCATTACAGACCAAATACCTCATCCTGAAACAAATTGCTTCAGGACTGATGTGAGAGGAGGTTAAGCAGATGTGGCAGTTATGGTATATTTTACTTTTTCCTCCTCTAGTATGCTACCATAACAGTAAATTATTGGATCATTCAAAAAATAAGTGACCTTTAATCCCCTGAGGTGGCTGGAGTGAGAGAATTGTTTAAGAACATGAAAAACACTGCCAACCTTGGCCCAGTTCTGTGGATTCAACATTCAAGATTCAACATGTCTTTATTGTCACTGAGCATTTGCATGTCAGTGAAATTTTCAGTGCAACCCCCGTATAAAAGATAACAAAATAGCAAACATGATAAACCGACTGGCATGCAATAAAAACAGAATAGAATAAGAGAAAATAAAAATGAAATAAATAAATAGAATTATGTGCAAATACAGTGGAATAGGAGGAGAAAATATACATGTCTGTATGTGTATATATACATTGTGCGTATAAACACTAAGGTGCGGTTGCGTGGATGGCAAAGTGAAGTGTACAGTGATTGTTCATCTTTATCCTATTTGGTTTGTCTGTTATTTCATAATATTCCTAAATGATATTGCATGATTGTTTTATGATATTTAAATCAAAATCAAGGTGTTTTGGTGAATATGTTGGCATTAGTATTTGGTCAATAGTGCTTCAGTCTACACTGCTATTTAGTATTAGATTTCATTAAACCTTTTTTCCATACTCTCATTGCTGTTTAGTCTTTAGAATGTGTGACCCAAGGACACACTCAGACACACTGTAAATGCTAACATACAAATTCATTAAAACTGATAAGTGAATCGAATTTTTTTTCATCAACTTGTTATGAACACAATTTAAATAAGTAGCAATTTGGGGTTGTAGAACGTACTTAAATTGCTATACCCTAGTTAAGTTAAAAGTGGCTGAACATTCAAATAAATGTCAGATTATATGTTTTCATCTATCTTACCGTAGATAGCAAGAATGCTATGTGACTGTTTTCCATAGACTTCTGCTTTTGGCCAAATGTGGTGTTTTGAAGAGCGAGCGTTCTCAGTAACTACTGGTGTGGACAAATGAGGGGTGGGGGTGGGTTAGTTCAATTGTTCAATTCAAATAAATGTAAATTCCACTGAGTTAATCTATTCATTATTCTCCATTCAATATGTTTTTGGTATCATAGTTGTTAGATAATGTTTTCATTTAAATAAGCATGTATGGTTGTAATACTGCAGAATCCTTACTTGTCAATAAATGTAGTTAGGTTGGCATTAATATGATGGATGAGTAAAATTAAAGGGAATTAAGCATTCAGAACTTATAAATATTAATTTGAACTTACTAACAATTATCCATTGATTTGGTTAATGGAAATGACCATAATCCTATTTATTTAACTTAGTTAGAGTACTGCTTACTCAATATAAATAAGTTACTATAATCCTATTTTAAGGTAATTTTAGAACTGCTTATTTAATATAAATAAATTACTCTAATCCTATTTATTTAACTTAATTTGAGTACCATTTACTCAAATAAACAAGTTATTCCAATATAATTTATCTAAGCGAACCAAAATTACCTTTTACAAGGCAACAAGTTTGCTTTTTTTTTTGTTTAAGTGAGGCTGCAGTACTGACAACTTTAACCGTCATTTATTGTCAAGAGTCTGCGATCTTTCTGCACTATCTTCTTATCACCAAAGCAACATAGTTAGTCTACTAGTAAAAGTATAAAACTAGTAGTTTGATATAGAAAGGCAAGAAACAGTGCTATATTTTACCTCTTCCTCCACTGTGTAGCCACGGTTGCTTTAAAGATATTACACGTTGATGGTAACCTTATCTCACCATCATGGCCCTACATCGAAAATGTGAGCTGTTGACGTTTGACTTCATCTGGGGCTGCATACATAGATGTGTAGATAGAAGCAGAATGCTATACTGTGTCAGGATATTCTCTGTGGGAACTTTACACCAGCAGATTTTTGAAGTGTCAACATCACAGTTGACCACAGAAACAGTCCCTTTATCAGTTCCATATGTAGCTGCTGCCTCTCCAGACTTTCATATGCCAGGTCCTATCACAGCTACTCCACTGGCTTCTCTTATCAAATGGGACTGACTGAGGTTTCTCTGGGGAACATCTCACACTTCATTTGCTTAATGATAACTTATTGCTCCCATCCTGTAGCACCCCACCAAAGTGGAAGGCGACACCTCCGCCGCCACCTAAAAACATGACAACAAATGGAAATCAATCAATCAGTGAGTGTTATTACAGTGGAGGGGAAGGCGAGGCGGATGTGAATAATGAAAGGGAGAGGGTATCTTTTAAAGGTTTATGACATTCCTGCATAGATGGAGGTGGGGGTCTGGTGGGCTGGAGTGGTCTCTGATGTTCCACAGTGGTCCCAGGAACCCATTTCATTAGTGGACTGGCCCATAAAAGGGCACCCAGAGCACCTGACTGCCGGCTCAGCCAGCGCCCCCCCGCCTCCTCTGCCTGCCTCCGCCACGCTGCCTGCCCTATAAAACATCTGGTGACACAAGACCTCGACTGTTTCAGCTAAGTCTGCTCGCTGCACTCGTAAACAGTCTTTGGTCTAATGCAAGACAGAGGTGGCGTGACAATTCGGGGCCAGACCAGACCAAATCCAGCCCTCCAAAGAGGAGACGGCATTTAACGTCTGCAAACCAGGAAGCACAAGGTCTGGTGTTTACTCTAACATCAGACAAATCAGCACACAAATAATACATCAAACAGAATCACAGAAACTTGTACACACACCGTCTTATTATAGGCAATGCTTAACAGCCAGCTTGATTGGTCCACGGAGAGTCGAGACCTTTCCAGGTAGCTCAGCGGGAGGCCCTGGCCCTCGATTAGCCAGCCACTCCTTCTAAAGCACACTGCTGTCCATTGTCAGAGCGAGCAGTCACTTACATCAAACAGAATGCAATAGGCAAAAAAATGCTGAACTCTAAGAGAGATGTCTGTCCATATTTAATTTAAGTCAGGCTGCTGTTGGGTAGACCGGGCCCGAGCGGATCAAAGGCCAACAGCGTGCTGCTGCAGCTCCTAACCACTTAGCACCTTTTCACTGCCTTTCATCTGATAATTAAGAGGCTACTCCAAGAGCAGGTGGCACTGATAAGTGTACCGCTAAACCAACACCAGAGTGCATACACCGCCGAAGTCTTGTTCTATAACCACAGATACACAACAGCACTCAGAAACATAAAGAGTCCAGCTCGAAGGAAAGCTAAAACACTAGCTAGCTACGTGTAAATAGCACAAGCCACTCCAGTAAATGATGAGGCAAAGATGAAAGCCATAATAGCCTGAGCCTGATGGAGCATGTTGACTGCTGAGAGCATGGAGAGGAAACAGAAAACAGGGTGAGACAGAGGGGATTGTGGGAGTATGTAAGTGGGGGGCCAGGGCATATTGAGGTGCCGTGTCCATTACTGGATGTGCTGTGTGATGAGGGCTCCGAAGGCGGATGTGAAGAGAAAGATCCCTGTTGTTTTGTTGGCTATGAAGGGAAAAGGAAGCAGAGGTGCACACCGTGTCATTACAGCAGCTTTGAAGATGCCCCTGATTGAGAGGAGGGGGCTCTGTGTTAGAACACAGCTCTGGGGGACACATTAGAGAGGACAGTTGGAGGGGATCGCACTGCATGCTGGGAACGAATCTATGAAATAGCTCATAACTGATCATGTGAAAATATCAGCTCTATTGCCAGACAAGGATATCAGTATTCTAAAGCTCTGATAGACTGAATCTACTGTAGATAATACAGGTTTGGGGAAATATAGAGGGAGATTAGCCTAGTAAACTAGTCCGCCTGTAATGGCAACAAATATTTTTGCCTGAATCGTTGGTCTAACGACACTCGATAGAACCTCAGCTAAGACCGGTAAAAGTTTTACCAGTCCAATCACAACACTCCATTTGTGTAGCGAGATTGTAGGACAGGCTTAGCACAATGACGACAGGGTTGAAGAAATATGAACTTATATTCAGTCTATGGTCAGATAAGAAGCATGTAAACAGATAAACAGAAATGCATAAATTCCTCTACTGTTACCTCTACTGTTAACGTTAATTAGCCTAGCCTATAGGATGTTAAAACAATGAGATAGATGCTAGTTTAGACTTGTTTTCGTTATTCTGTCTGCGTCACATTGTTCGTTGCTCTGATTGGTCGTAGTTCTGGCCTATTACGTGCAGAGCAGTTTAAAAGGCAGGTGTTGATCCCACCCATGTGCTTAACTCAGTCTATGGAGCATCTCCAGACTATGAATTCATATCATAGTCGGGCTTGCCAGGCTAGAGGGGGATATTTTTAAGGGAAAAAAAAGTTGTGGATTAAGAAGAGGAAAAAATTTGGTTCTGTGAACTTAATTAATTAACTAATTGACATTAAATACCTTGTCTAGCTTGCATTTTTAATGACTTTACAATCCCCAGTATTTGAGATTTCACTTCCCTAAATGACTCTGTCTGAAAGAATAGCTTGCCTTTTATTTATTTATTTGTTTTTATTTCTGACTTTTATATGACTTCCCTTCCCAATTTGTCATTTTTTAAATCTAAGTTGATCCAAATGTGACAGTTTTACTGACAAAGTTTTTTGTTAAAGCTTTTTAAATCTATGTGAACTAGTGGGATTTGTGAGTTGGTTTCTAATAAGCCTTGGCTTCACACTGATCCTTTTCCTTTGTATGTTTGTCATTGATTCAAAATAAACATCAGAAATGAAAAGCAATCGCAAAGCGCAGGCTCCGCCAACGCAGATCAGCACCCCTGCTGAAAAATATGAGTATGCCCCCCCACCAAATTCGTGTGGGGGGGGGGCATGATCACCACCAAACTTGTATCAATTGTAACTTGTGTCAGGATTAACATTTCTTGAAAATTGTAGGCAAATCCACCTATAATTTTTTTAGTTATTTTGCTATCAATTACACACATACCATCTATATCCTGTAACTCAACCTATATTCATTTTACTAAACAATACTCAAAAGATATCATTCATTTTTCCTTTATGAAATAATTGTCTAGCACAGTTTGACTCCTTACACTGATGTATACATCTGAGACTGAGCTTGTGAAGTCCGGGTGTATGTCACTCCAGTTCATATGGTATTTGATGTGCTACAGTAGAAGCCATGCTGGTGAGGCATAAAATATCATGCCAGTATCTGTGCCCATATTAATGCCTTTAGGACTAATAATAGTGTGAACGTACACACAGAAAGCTTATATTGTCATAAAGATAACACACTAATTGACATGTATGTTCATGCAAAGTCATTATATTATGTTGAGGTGAGATACATAAACACCATAAAGTTGTAATAATTCTGTTTTCAGAAACATTCCTCTGTACTAATTTATACATATCAGTAATCACCTTTGAGCATGCTGAAGCTTTCAAATATCTGGAACGATAGGAAAATTCCAAAAAACTTGAAGATCAGGCTAATCAAAGCCCTCATATGGCCTATCGGTGTATACGGATGTGAAAGTTGGACCATCAACAAGAAGGAGGAAGCAATGATCCAGGCTTTCGAACTCTGGACCTACAGACGGATGTTGAAGATCTCCTACACAGAACACAGAACCAATGACTGGGTCTTAAGTGAAGTAGGACAAACTCCCCATCTGCTTAACTTTGTTAAGCGCCAGAAGCTAACCTACTTTGGACATGTTAAGCGCTCCAAGGGACTCGAGAACATCATCATGGAGGGAAGAATGGATGGCAGTAGACCCCGGGGCAGACCACGCACACAGTGGATTGATAACATCAAAACATGGACGGGCAAAAGGGCACAAGATGTGGGAAATTTGGCATGGGATCGAGACCTCTTCCGCAATGACGTCATCAACGCGCTCTCGGCGCACGATACATGACGACGAATCACCTTTGAAGTGTTATAATCACATGCTGACTTCCAGTTGTCCTTTTCATATCAATACTAAATCACATCACACAATTTATGAGAAGTAAAATTATTATTAGTATTTTCTTCACTGTGTGTTATGTACATTTTCACACACAAAATATTTATTTCTTTATATGTAACATGTAACATCTTTAAATCAACTAAAGCATTAAATTTCAGTATTTACCAGTATGTTTTTATATTAACATCTAAATTAACATCCAAGTCCATCAAAGTCTTATATTTCATTTTTGTAATGCATTAGGAGATTTATATTTATTTATGCATTTAGCAGATGCTGTTATCCAAAGTGACTTACAGGGGAAAGTGAGTTATCAGGCTCTGTAACATTAAAATACAAGAATCAGTTAAAAACAATTTTAAAAAAAGGAGGTTTATATATTGTGTTTTTAGATGTTCCAATAAAACAGATTAGAGTACCATGTAAAAATGATCAAAACTATAAGAGAATTAAATGAACTGAAAGTGCTAGGACAAGAGGCGCCAGAAGAGGTGGGTCTTCAAGAGCTTCTTGAAGATTGGGAGAGACACTCCTGTCCTGACACCAGTGGGTAGACCGTTCTACCACTGTGGAATCAACTCATGCAAACAGCCTATGTTGTTGTTGCTATTATTAGTGCACCCAAGTATGCTGGAGCAGACCCATGGAGGACTTTATACGCCACTATCAAAGATTTAATTTGTCACTTCAGTATGATAAAATATCTCTGTCAAATGACTAAAGTGTGAGTGTGTGTGTGTGTGTGAGAGAGAGAGACCCCCCCCCCCCCACACACACACACACACGGAGACCCAGACCAGGTTTTACAAGTAAATACACACACTTCTGTCCTTGTCCAGCTAAGTCATGTTTCTGGTAAATTCTTATTGTGTCCAACTATTACAACCAAAACACTGAAGATCAATGGCTCAGTGTTATTGTGATTATGGCTCCAATCTGAGTCCATCACAGCATCAGACAGAAGAGGGAACTTGATCATTGGAATTCTCTTTTGAAGTGACTTTATGGGGGACGGTGTTGTGATGTGTCCTGCTATGACAAACGAGGTAATGAGAGGTGAAACAGAAGAAAAGATATCAGCCACAGGTATTGGTCTTACATCCTCAGATGGCTTCCATAAATCACTGCTGTGGCTTTTCCCCTCTTAACAACAAAGCCACCAAACAGGAGATTTCCCAGCATTGAGTCACCAAAATTATCCTGGGAATACAAATTACACACTTGCATGAAGCACTAAAGGGCCTTTCACTGGTTATTGAGAAGTACTCACTGCAGCTTCACTTTTGTTCTGGAACATCCTACAATCTTTATTGTTGTTTTAATAAAAACTAAAATTGTCATATGATTATTTTTAAATCAGGTTAATCACATGCTTGATGTGGATTGATTTAAATTAATCATGATTACATTTAAATTTTTAATCTACATTAATTGTGTTTCAATTTGCATATACAAACAAAACTAGGAGAATCCCAGAATAATACATGCTTCACGTTAATGTAGTATTTTAAACTGAAAAGAAAACTTGGTAAGACTTTACATTAGAGGTCGGTAATTACGGTGGTAATTCTATGGTAATTGTGATGTAATTTCATGGTAATAATGCCTTCGTAACTGCTTATTACAAGTAACGGATCACTAATAAGGTGGTAATTCTAAGTAATAAAATATTAGCAATCCGTTACTTGTAATAAGGGATTATAAAAACATTATTACAATGGAATTACATCAAAATGACCACATAAGTACCAACTTATTAGTGATCCATAATGTAAATTACGTTCTATGTCTGTTTTTTTTTTGTACTCAAATTTCCCACAAAACACACATACACAAAAAAATGCAGAGAAAAAAAATACAACACATGCTAAAATTTACAAAATCAATGACACAAAAAGTGATAAAATATTCAGCACATATTCTAAAATACACTACAAAACACAAATATATGTGATGAAATATCAAAAATATGTGCAAAAATACTAAGGCTGTAAAGGTATATGTATTCAACCTGTCACAACCTGGCTCTGGGCCATGACAAAAACGGAGAAGACACGGCGCATTTACTTAAATTATATTTATTTTTTAACTAAGGTGAACAACAAAATAGTGAAAGATGGGATGTGTTAGTCAGTGACATCAGTAGTGTAAGTGTGGATGAGTGTGAGATGGTATGTGCAATGTTGTGTTGTGAAATCAAAATACAAACACAGCCAAAGGTTCTGCAGCGCCGACGGAGACGAGAGAAGAAGAGAGCGTTCAGGGTCTGAAGATGTTTGAATTTATAGTCCCGTAGGAGCACCAGGTCCAGGTGCCTGCAATCTACAATCTCTGCTCCAATTGGAAGGAGAGAAAAAAGGCAGCATCAGTGGCAACCAACCACCACTCTAACAGCCAAGGTTGTCACAAACCTGAAACATTGAAAACAGATTCGGTCCAGCCCTATACCGAACAAATAGTCAGTTTGTATGTGTTTTTGCATGCGACTGCATGTGGCATTATGGCTCTTTAATATTCACAAGGAAACCTCTACGTCACTACGGAGTATTGAAGGGAAGACTCTTTAATATTTATGAGACTCGTTAGTGATTCATGCTCTTGTGACCATGTGCATATCACCCCTAAAAAAATACTAATATATATGTAATTAACATGTGTTCAACCCCTTCAACAGTTTCAACAACTTCGAACAAAACAACTTGCATTTATTGCATTAAATTGCAGTGGCAGCTGATCCGCTTGGGCACAGGGGCGCCACCCTATTGCGGAGGTGGAAAAAAACACAAAAAAAAAACAATTTTATCTCAAAACATTTAAATTAACAGGCTAACATCTTTGATATATTTGTTAAAGTATTAATTTAACATAGTTCTGATATTTGTCATTTAATCCTTTGCAACGATATCTTTCATATTCACAAAACCAGTTACGCTTTGCTTACGTTAATTTGTTACGTCGAGCGGGGCGCCCGCCATTCTCTCCATTAAGTTAACATAGAGTCACTCTACCAGGAGTCTACACGTGACATAATGCATTTGATAGGAGGCCACAAGGGCACATGCACGTGAACCTGGCAGCCTGGCTGCTGTTTATTGGCTGGTATATATGGAATGTCATCATGCTCAAACATGTGTAAAGTGCCATGAACTTACAACCCGTTTCTGCTTTACTTCCTGATTATGCTCTTCACTTCCTTTCTGGCAGCCTCCGGTTGACTTTACATGTTAACACCGAGTGATTTAGTGAGAAAAATTATGGACGACAAGTGGAAAAGTGGTTCGGGAACTACGTGTGCTATCGTTGGATGGAGAAGCTCATGAAAACAGCTAAACGAGTGGTTAGATAGAGAGTGTTTTAACCACAAACCTGCGGTCAAGTGAGCTGTCATTGGCTGTTAAGGCAGCACCACTTCAATCTGATGGTAAGTTCAGCAACTTTAGCTATGAACTGAAAGCTTTAGCTATGAACATGAAAATACTGTTAATTGTGAAGTTGTCATACACTAACGTTGCCACTGGTGTTTTGCTAAAACAGCTGATTAGCATCTAAGTGTACATTGGATTGACAGGTCGCCTACAGTGCTCTGTGTGTAAGGTTGTCAAACGTCCCTTAAATACGGAATCGTGTCATATTAAAAACAAACTTACGTCCGGTATTGAGCTGAGCTTTAAACGAGACGAAATTCTTACTTTGCCATTGATGATTATATAAAAAATAATTGCCACAGTGTCCCGTATTTTCACTTCACAGAGTTGGCAGCCCTATCTGTGTGTGTGTGTGTGTGTGTGAGAGAGAGAGAACAATTTATTATTATATATTAGTGCTTTATATGGACATATTGATACGCCTTGGAGGCTGTCAGATTGTCCATAGCTTTCCTGTCTATTGCAATGGACGTACGTTACGTTGGGTCACATCGTCATATTATCCTCCAGGTCTGCACCACATTCGGGTGGGGGATAATATCACCAACTCCAGCCCGCATAGTGGAACAGATTTTGTTGTCTTTCGGGTCCTCTGGGCTAAATCCAAAATAAATTCATGAATTGTGATCTCTACAAGTGTGTGTTTTAATGCGGTATTAATGAATACGAATGATATTCTGGTTCAATAGCGATAGGAAGCACAGTAACGGTGCACACTTTACCATTGTTGTTGTTTTGAGTTTGGCGCATGTGCTTTGATACTGAATGAAGTGGTAACGTCACAGAATTGTGGAGAGGAGCTGCGTAAACAGCATCTTTGAATCTTTCCACTATCTGGATCTTATATTTTTCAGAGCCCCATAACGCTGCCTTGATAAGATAGATTTGATCAATTATTGCCAATTACAGCCCGCCCACCCAAGATAAAAGTTCAGCGGCCGCCACTGTTAAAATGTTTAATCATCTTAATAATGATGAATGAATCCAGGTTAAGTTGGGCACCCCTAATCAAAACACATTTAAACACCGGATTAACAATGCTAACAGCTTTACTGTCAATTGTAGAAAAAATATGACTTTCCAAATTCAGCAACACAGAAATTGCTGCTCAACATGTTTCAGATGACAAGTGTTGTCAAATGGTTTCATTGCAACAGCACAATTTGCAAATTTACTAAAATATGACTGCAACGATTGGTAAGATGTGGAACAGTTTCAATTTCCACCTCAAGCTGTATAATTTCATCATTTCTGTCTGTACAAGTTTTGAAAATATGAAGCCACAAATGAATTCAAGTAGAGCATTTCCAAAATGATAGCATTAGCCCCATGTCTATAATTCTTGACACGTTTAGGGAGGAGGAAGCTTTGATTTTAGGTGCAGCAATTTGGGTGGGGATAGGAACTTGACCTAAACTGATACCTCTAAAGAACCATGAGACTTTATTCACCTCATCTCATCATATGAAGCTGCTTTATCCTCACTAGGGTCACTGGGGGCCTAATCCAGCTACAATGGGTGAAGGCGGGGTACACCCTGTATGAGTCTCCAGTTCATCTCAGGGCTGAACATATATAGACAAACAATCACTCTCACATTCACACCTATAGATGAACCATACCCCACCATCCAATTATATCTTTGGATGGTGGGAGGAAACCGGAGTACCTGGAGAAAACCCACGCAGACACTGGGAGGACATGCAAACTAACAAGTGTCCTTCTTGCTGTGAGACATGAGTGTTAACCACTGCACCACTGTGCCGCCGGAGACTTTAATGTGTTCAAACCTAAACAAATTAATACCTAATAACCAAACAGTTGACATAAAGGGGTGATGGGGTAATATGATGATGTTACTTTTCTTAACTCAAACAATGATCTTCAAACATCTTTATTTCATTATTTGTTGCCGGGATATAATACACACGGAACAACAAATGTAGTTCACAGGTTTTATCTGATAGAGAGCAAATATGCATTTATTTATGCAGGAGAAATGATCAAAAAGTAAATGGTCACACACTTATGACTGGAAATAATCACAAGAGCGATCGATGACTGTAAAGATAAATTAATGTAAAAGAAATAAAGTTTACACGGTGTTTCTCTGTCTGAGTAAGATACATATTTTTATGTTAGAGTACAATTTTCTCCAAACCCCAAGAAGGTAATCTGGCAAAAAACCTGTGAGTACTAAGAAAGAAAAGAAAATCTGATAAAACACCCGAGTTTTAACCCAAATTTAGTGAAAACAAAAACGGTAGTGGTGATACTAGGGAGGAAAAAAGGCATATAACAACATTAGTACACCACAAACCTCAAGTTTACAATCCTATGCTAAGATTAAAAAAAAAAAGGTGTTCACTTACACAACGCCACACCAGCGCGTGTTTACTGATCTTCACAGGACACCGAGTCTCCCTGGTTTGGGTTACAGTATAAATTCCAGATTTCAGTAATCATCTCAGTGTGACACATGTAAACACATAATGTTGTGACTAAAGTAGATAATAGCCAATATTCACACACACACTCACGTAGGCTAACATTTTTAATGCTACATCCTTGTAAAGAGGCACCATGTTGAGCCACGGTATGCTAGGCTAACAAATCAGGCGGCAAATCTGCAGGTGCATTTACATCCATCTCTTACTTGGTAACCTGTTGTAAATCATCTTCTGCTAAATTCACCATGTAAATTACGTATAGTAATATATTTCAACTAAATTGGTAAACTTACAACGTGTCTTCATATGTATTACTCCTGGTCCCGTTTGGATTCTTCGTCACATTTCACGAACCGTTTACCAACCAAAAAAACACAAATACCCAGAATGCTTCAGATGCAGTTCCGACTACGACATGACGTCACTTCCTGTTCCGAGTTAAATTTAACCCAGGATATTGAAATACAAAATAAAGTCACAAAAAGATCCCGAAATATGACCCGGTTACATATTTATACATGATGGATAGGTTTGGTCCTTTTGTACACTGATGGACGGTCAATAGACACTTTGAATAAAGGAAATCAGAAAATATAATGTATTTTACACCACTGGCAATGTGAAAGTTGCAACATGTAATATATTTTCACCAGGCTGTTCTCGAGATTTCTCTTTTTCCCTAATTTTTGTTTATTTTTCCTTGTTGATGCTTGCTCTAAGGACAGAGGATACCTGGGACATTGATCCATTTGATTCACTGACTGTTTGATAACTGTTTACTTCACTGTTTATTTTCATTGTGTGTGTGTGTGTGTGTGTGTGTGTTTTAATCAATTGACTAATTTCTGTATTGTTGTGATAGTGACACTGTGAAGGAAAGTGAACTGAATTGAATGTACAATCCGAGTGTTTCAAAAATTGGAACTTGTTTAAAAAAAATGTAATTGTGTAATGTGTGAAGACCTTAATACATTATGTCCCATCTCCCTTCCCAGATGAACAAATGTTTGTTTTTCTTTTTTGTTTTTTTAATTTCTTTACACTTCCACTTTGTTTTAACAATTTGTTAAATTGGTTTGGTCCAAAGATGTCTTCACCTTGTAAATTGAGTCAATATGGTTCAATTTGATGTAAAAGATAACCACTCGTTATGGACTGCACTATGATCTATATTTGCCAAATATTCCTCCAATAAAATTGGAAAGTCCCAAAGTCTGGACCAAACATTGTAGATATGGAAGTACAGCAGCTAGTAAACTACCTAGAGCGGGCATCACGGATTAGCGGCCCCAGATGGTTCTGTCCGGACCCGTGACCAATAGCAAAATATTAGTGTAATTTCCATGGAGCAGTTTTGGAAATGCTACTGCTACTAGGGTTAACATGGCAAACTAGTGCTGGTAGTCAAGGCCACCGCTTGAAAATGTAAGTGTATTGATGGTCACAAAGCCACATGCAATAACTGAAATACAGTGCAGATTCTCTGTGTTAATTCATATCCCCAGATTTTCTCGCCCCCCTACAAACAAAAAAAAAACCCTACATAATTTCCAACAACCCAAAATGCACACAAACTGAACTACTCTATGGGAAAGCGCCTATGTGATGCTAACGTCCACCACAGTGATGTATTCTTTAAGTACTAAATTCAACAATCTCACAAGGAAGTAGAAGACAGAGCTACTAAGAGAATGAGGAGGACACAGTGTTTAGTTCTGTTTCGCTGGCATGTTAATTATGGTTAAATACAGCGTCTAATGTCAAGAATGTAAGAGTTTACAGAGAAAGTTAGGAGACTAAGAATCCAGTGGCAGTTGATACAATGGCATATGTTCATTTCATAGCATTAATCCAAAGACAAAACCATGTCATCAGTCTGTTTATTTATTACTTTCTCCATATTTTTTCCCAACACACAGCTGATGTTGCACAGTTTTAAAAAGGTAGATGCTAGATTGGATTAGCCGGATGACAGGGGGCGGTGCGTTCTGTGCACCTGCCCATTGTATTGCTATGCCCTGAAATATGGCACTCAAATGCAGTGCAGTCAACGTAAAGCTGAATCGGGGTGCATTTCATTGAACATATTTGTTTGTGGCGTACTATCCAGGGAAGGAGAAATGAACCAAGGTAATTTGTCATTTTATTCATATTGCATCTATTTGGACCTTGGAGGTTTTATATTAACCCTTTGAGCATACTGGTCACTACAGTGGACGGTTATTCTACAGTTGTTCTCTTGTATATTAATGGGTTTTGTTGTTTTAGTTCCATATCAGTCAGTTCATATCATTACTGTAACTGGTTAATACCTGATCTACACTAACATGTTTACATGTCAATCTTATTATTATTAGACTGTAATTACCAGTCTTCTTAAAGAAAAACTACATTAAAAATGTTTTATTTCATAGAGTTCTGATATTGCATTTTAAATTTGTTTTGCTTCAAAGCTTAAGCACATGTTACATTTTTGTAACGCCATAAAAAATAGGTTAATTATAAACATTTCAATCAGACTTTTTTTTAGTCCTAAAGAGAAATAAAAACACTTGAGAAATCTTGACTAGGGTTCTCATTATTCATTAAACAAAGGGTTAAAAGCTTGCACTAATGAAAAAGGCAAACAATGTAATACTTATTTTCCTTAGCTTGGCTGTGATTAGAACCATTTCATTGGAAATATTCCTCAGATCTCAAATCTATCAACATATAAGAGTCTGGGTAATAAATAACAATAATTTCACAAATGTGCTCTCTGTTTAAATCACATACAGTAAACCAACACAAAAAATGATGAAAAATGCACTATTATTCTCCATCGTAGAAGTTTTTCCATTATCTCACAAATTGCCATAAAATAATTCAGCAGTTGAGCATACTCTGCCTTGCTGTAGCCACATCAAAAATAGGTCAGAGTTTGTGTTTATCAAGAACTAAATGACACATTTTCCTCCAGTATCTGGAAATCTAGCTCCGCATTCATAGAAATCCACCTCCTTGCCCCGACAGCTAACAGCACATGGGTGAAAAAAGGTTTGGGGCAAAAAAGAGAAGGAGAGAAAAATAATTGGATCCCCCCCCCACACCACACACACACACACACACACACACACACACACACACACACACACACATCCTGGGCCACAGACATAATTAACACTGGCCTAGTCAGGTGGCCTGAAGAAAAAATCTGCTGTTTGGGCAAAAAAATGACCAGTAACATATTGTCTCCTTTATATACATGCATGCAAATAGTGCTGATAGTTCCGTCCAATGTAATGAAGCCCTGGAAAAAAATGGCAAAGTCATTCATTCATAAAATCCCAACGTGTAACTATTACTCTAATTACAGAGCACGTCGGCCCCAATTAGCCCACTGCTTCGCTTCTGTTTCATTCTTGATTAACAGAGCCCTGGTAATTACAGGTTTCATGAGAGGGGGGTTTTAAGGCATTAACTGGCCCACACAGCAAGCTGTTAACTCTATCCATGTCCTTCTATGCCACTAAACCTTGCCCTACTACACCGATTCATCTGTACATCACCAAGCGCACTGGTCTCTTTGTCAAGGTGGTGTCTTTGTCTTCTGCACCCACTTTCACCACAGTGTGAGTTAGCACAGGAGCCATTAAGTTTCATAATGAAGAGGGAGAGGAAAGAGGGGAGAAATAAATTGAGAAAAAGAAAAGAGAACAAAGTCACAGTGACAGCAGCGAGGCTAAGGCTACGGCCAGTACAGGCAGCGGTGCCATGTGTTAATTACACATGTAAAGCCTATTATATCTAGAGAGGACACCTGCTGGCAGAGGAAATGAGGCCAGTGCCAACGTCTGCTGTATAGAGTCAAGTGAGCCTTCTCTCTGCTGGGGAGATGATAGTGCTCTGATTACATTTTCATTTGACACTTAGATTGGAGGGCACACTTAACATTCAAATCATTCTCCTGGGAGCCATCACAGGTCCAAATTGAAATGTTCTAGGCTGAAGGGTCATCAAGTGCCCAGGGGCCACATCAGGTCAGTGACACTGTTTAAGGCAGGGGATACCAATCCTGGTGCTCAAGGGCCAGCGTCCTCTATGTTTTAGATGCTTCTCTCTTTCAGCACACTTGATGATAGGCCGATCATTTGAATCAAGTGTGTTTCATGAGGGATACATCTAAAAGGTACAAGCTACTAGACCTTCAGGACCAGGATTGGTGTAACCCTGGTTTAAGGCGATGTGGAAGAGAGACTGAGATCCAATAGAAGTTGGTGCTCTCTAGTGTTGCACCAATCGATCGGCTGCCGATCATAATTGGCCAATCTTACCTAAAAAAAGCCTTATCAACAAAAAAACATGCTGATCAAAAAGCCGATCACGTGACATAAATTACTAGCGACCATTTTCAAACTTGCAAACACACTACAGAACAGGTGCATCTCGTCTTGACTGTTTCTGTACTTTTTAAAATATAGTTAATTAATAGTAGAAGTTTGGGGCAATTTTACACTGCGTAAAGCAGACAACAGTGTGCCCATGGCTAAATAGCATTCGCATTAGCCTAGCACTGTTGTATTTGCTACAACACCTCAACTGAACGCATCCACACTTCAATGGCACTTTGTCAAAGCGGACTCAGAGCTTCTATGTTTTGCTAACTGGTGAGTACTAGCATCTGTTAGCATGCAGCCTCACGTAATGTATTATTTTTAGGCTACATCTGCTTCACATATCCAGGCATGTGCATCTGTGCACAGATGCACGCACACAAGTCAAAACACTTCAGTCTTCTTTCATCCCCATTTATTGATTGATCTAGTTTAACCCTTTAACTGCTGAGACATTGTTTCAGGTAAATGTGCTGCTGTGAGTTTGTGTTCCTTTTCTTCAGGGGTTTAGTTTTACTGTGTTTTAGGGTCAAAACAGGTGCAATAAGAGAGAAAAGACAAAGACAGTGTAAATTGAAGACACTCAGAATGTCCATCAGTTTAGGACATTGAACATGGACTGTGAACTGGAATACATTGAACAACAAGTATTTGAATTTTGGCCCAGCGGGTTTTGTTTTGGGCTCTTAAAAAGTCTGTTCAAATGCTTTCTGGCACTTTGTTAAATTCCAAACAACAATTACACAGTCAAAAGTTTACAAAGATACAGTGGAGAAAAAAAATGGAAAATCACAACAAAACTGTAAACTATAGTAAAAACAAACAAATCCTAAACCGTTTATTTTTAGTCTCACTCACTGCTTTGTTTTTCTCCATTGTATGTTCAGAATTATGAATATTCAGAATAACTCATACGTATAGAACACTCACCAGTGATGCATCAGAAGTTAAAAGGTTTTTAAAAAATGGAATTAATCCAATTACTTGATTAATCAATTAAAAAAAATTTCGACAGAATATTCGATGACAAAATATTTGATCGTTGCAGCCTTAGATGCAACTATCAAATCGTTGCATCTGAGGCTGCAACTATCCATACCTAGATTAAAGATATGGAAATGTTTAATTCCTTCTGTGATTGGCAATCAGCAGATCAAGTTTTTTGGTGATCAGTATCGGTGATCGGGCCAAAAAATGCTGATCGGTGCATCACGAGTGCTCTCACATCTACACACATTATCTAGGATGAACATAGTCACTGAATTTTATGTCTGTACTTGTTTTATGTCTTTTGTCTTTATCAGTCACTTCCCCTTATAGGGAAAGTGTAGAAAATAAGAAGACACAGTATAGGTTGTGTGTTTGATTCCCAGTAGGGCAAAGGTGTTGCTGTGTTGAGTTTATGTATTCACCCCAGATGAATCTTTTAAGTCAGGAGTTTTCAAATTACGGGATAGAGAACCACCCCTAAATGAACCAAAAAGCAGCTGTGTGTGTGTCTTTTTTTAGATGTATTATTTTTTTTTTAAATTTTTTTAAACATTTTAAACATCTTCATCTCTATACAGTATGTGCTTAAACATCTTTTTAAAACACATATTAACATCTATGTGTTTTTTTAACATCTCTTTCAATATTGTTTTTTGTATTTTCCACATATTTTTTAAATACAGTTTTACATCTGTGTTCGTTTTTATATTTAACGTCTTAAGACATCTTAACATTTTTGTGTGTTTAACAGTTATTAAATACATTTCTACATCTGTGTATATTTCTAATGTCTCTTTTAACACATCTTAACATTTTCTCTCTTTGTCACTTTAGGTGTGATTTTTTTTCCCCCTCACATGTACTGCAGTTAGCTTATCAGATATTTTTTAATTTTTTTATTCAGGTTTATTTTTTCTCATACCATGCCTTCCCTGAAGTCCTCTGGCGCCCCCAAGGGAAGGCCCATCTCACTATTTGAAAACCCTTTGTTTTAAGTTAATTATCCAATTCTTAACTAAAATACTGACCAGGATCTGAAGTAGGTCTTCCTCACTACTGCTAATTGTGAATGCTAATGTAAGGTGCTGTGAGTATCAAATCAAATTAACCTTTAACCTTCAAAAACTAAGGTTCGAGACAAAAGAAAAGCATTTCAGGACACGAGGAAACAATCTACTGGTTTGACTTAATGCATTTTAATATGAGTCAAGTTGGCTGATAATTTCACTTACAACCCAATAAATTTAATTCACTGTCTTCTGTCATATGTTGCACACCCTTTTCTGTACCACATCTCACCAGTTACCAAGATGCAAAGCAGTGGTGAAAAGGTTTCTCAATAGTTTGAATTATCTATTCTATTCTATTCTATTCTATTCTATTCTATTCTATTCTATTCTATTCTATTCTATTCTATTCTATTCTATTCTATATTTAACACATATCTCCATTGGGTGTTGCCTTAACAGAGACAGGATGCACAATGATCTGACAGGAAGGAGAAACCAGGAGGGCGAAAAGTGTAAGTCAAAGGAAAATGGAAGCGTTAGAAGACATCCTCGAGTGTATGGACAGAATAGCGATGAAGAGACGTATCCACATTTTGATGTGGATTTCTTCAGCAGATGTAACACCAAGCTGCCTGGTCAGATGGACACAAGGAAAAATAAGTGATTTCACAATCACATCTGAGAGTTGGACAATTCTGAAACTACAGCCAACAACCTTTTCCTTTGTTGAAAGGAGCTGTTTAAACTGAAAGTGGTGGTTGAGCCTCCACTTAAACAAAAGGCAGATATCTATGGAGCCAAAGTCAGGGATTTCAGAACAGATATCCAAAAGAGACTGAGAAAATGCTATGGCTGAGTGAAGAACTTTACATTGTTTGCTACATGGCCTATTGCTTTTACAGAAGTGGCAACCATAATGCCGCACAAATGTTGTTGACCCTAGCATTTGTAATAGCTGCTACAAGGGGACTGCTTTGGTACTAAGGCTGTTCATGATCATGGCACTACTCGTAGGGTGGTTAGTCCATCTGTGGACAGAACCTGTAATGGAGCTTATAGGAGATCTTGCAAAATTTATTAGACAGAAGCTAAAACCCACAAGATTAGGAAAACACTCATGGGACATTGTGGTAAGAATTATCATCTCATCACTGGATGATGAGATGATAAAATGGAGGCAAAATCACTGGGTGTAACTATTTTCAACAATTTTACAGTCTGTGTGTAAATGGAGTACAGCAATCATGAGGAAAACTATGGAAGGAGTAAGAACACAGTCCTGCCCGTTATGGACAACAGAGGATGCAAACCAGTGCAAGGAGAGATAGTGGACATGAGAGCGGTCAGTGTGTGGGGAATTTGTTTGTGTTCCATGTGTGTAGGTTCGGTTTTTTTTTACTCAATCACCCTTTGTCTGCCTCAGGACTGTGTTTTTATTACTTGACAGAATTTTGTCAGTTGAATCCAGTTTTTCACAGATGTTTGTATTTCATTATATGACCCATGTCTAATTGGTTTCGTCTGAATAGCAACTGGCAGAATAATTAGCCTTGATGTTCGATCTTAGCTGGTGTTATTTATTGTACAGTAAATGTAAGCCCTAAGATGATAGCATGCTAATCGTTAATGGGTGGAAGGTGGAAGTTGATGATACTCGTCTGTTGAGCAGTAAATGTTATGATTAGCTAATTGCTAATATGGCTGGACAGTGGCAAGTGGAAGTTGTTGATGTTAGCTCTTCTGCTGTGTGACTAAGACAGATAGATCGTTTTGTTAATTAAAAATTTTTTATTTAAGACATTGAAATGTCATGGAGTCATAATATCCATCACACAGAACAAAAAAACACAACATTACTATTGTGTGGACTCGGACATTTTCATTTTGTTCAACAGCCCAAGAACAATTTGAAAAAAGTTCTGACTATAAAAAGTGTCTGTTCATAATTATAATTGTAATATTACCATGTGTTTTGTGATGTCTAAAGTATTTTTTTTAATTCATGAATGCAATGACTTGTGATTATTATCTGCTAATATTTAAAAATATAAGATGTTAATATGATTATTAAATCATATAATAACTTGTTTAGCTTTAGTATCATCAGCTGTGCTGTTGAACTAAAGGTGATCTGCTGAAAGAAAACATCTGTGCCAAAAACAGGCTCCCCCTGTTAGTTGAGGGGTAAAGGAAAAAGGATCTCCTTCTGTCTCCCATGAGCACAAAGTTCACTTGAGGTTAAGGATGTTTTTTGGGCAGAACACCTGCAGGATTAGTGAAATGTAGCCAAATATGTGTAGAGGAGGAAATACTGCACTGTTTCTTTAACCAAAGTATCTTAACAACCTACAGATCCACGGAGGTCCAAAGGTACGTTTCTGCGGTTATTTGTATGGTGCAGTGTTATGCAGGAAGAGAGAAATTGTGACAGGACTTTAGACAATAACCTTGGGCTATTAGCTCTGTGATTTCCTTGAAGCAAATTAGTTTGATGCATGTGTGTAATATTAGATTACCTATTTTGGGCATCACAGAGTAGTGGACTCTGGTCACGACCGGGAGATGGTTCTGTCCGGACCCACGACCAATGGCAAAATATTAGCGTAATTTCCATGCATCGGTTTTGAACTAGCTGTGGACATTTACAGTGGGCACTTCTCCTAGAGTAATACGGCAAAGTAGTGCTGGTAGTCAAAGAGACTGCAACAACTGCACATGCAACAAGTAAAATACAGTGGAAATTCTCCATGCTGAATCACATACCCAGAATTCGTTGCCACCCCCCCACCCCTGAACCACACCTATATAAATCAGATTGTACATTTTTTGAGGACATATGGTACAAATCAATGTAGTGGTTGTAATTGTTCTGATTTGTATTATTTTATCTTTATTATTGTTTGAAAGAGTCCTTTGGGGGTCTGGTCCAAACTACTGCAAGGTACGCAGACACAAAAAAAAGACACATGTACACGTCTTTGGGGCTATAACTCACAAACCATACATCTCATATTCAATTCAATTTTATTTATAAAGCCCTAAATCACAACAAAGTCATCTCACAGGGCTTTACAAAAACACAATCATCTACAGAGATATATGAAAAGTCCCAAGCATCCCCTGTCCTTAGACCCTCCTTCCCGGCAAGAAAAAACTTCAAAACCCAGTGGGAAAAAGAAGAAATCTTGAGAACCACATTGAAGGAGAGATCCACTCCCATGGACGGACAGGCTATTCAAAACACACATATCCAGACATTCTCAGAAGTGTACCGAATCATGTGGAATAGGTCACGGCCATTTCCACTCTGACCTTTTTTTTTCGTGGAAAATCTCTAAAACTGTAAAAAAAAAAAAAAAAAGGCAGCATGGTGGTGGAGCGGTTAGCACTCTTGCCTCACAGCAAGAAGACCTGGGTTCGATTCCCGGACCGTACAGGCCTTTCTGTGTGGAGTTTGAATATTTCTCTCCATGTGTCTGAATGGGTTTCCTCCGGTTGTTCCGGTTTCCCCCATCACCCAAAAACATGTTTGTTAGGGTAAAAATCCTCCAGCCAGGTAACTGACCATGAGCCTGGCTCCGTGTCTGGAGATGGGTCTCCGGGGGCCGCCCATGCCTGCCCACTGCTCCTTAGAAGAATGGGTTAATTACAGAGGACAAATTTCATTGTACAATTGTATGATGACAATAAAGTACTATCTTATCTTTCACAGAAAGTAAAGTCTATGGTACATGGTAAAAAATAATGTTTAATAAAATCCCAATGACCTCAGGGCTGACCGGGAACCTGCTGGAAGGACTACATCTCTTGGCTGGCCTGGGAACGCCTCAGGATTCCCCTGGAGGAGCTAGTGAAAGCTAGGGTGAGGGAAGTCTGGGCTGCTTTGCTGAGGCTGCTGCCCCCGTAACCTGGATGAACGTAAGATGACAAGTAAGCTAACAAATATCACACTGACTTCAGATATCTCCAAATAAAGCCGAACAATTCTGCACAATTTCATATTTTTCTTTACAATCGCAGAAATAAAGCAATTAGCTAAATACAGATTTGTATTCCTACACACCGTGGTCATTTTTATTTTCATTTTTGCATGATACATCTTGAGAAAAAGGTCTTCATTTCAAATGGCAACACAGAAATCAGATCCTTTGAATTTCTCTCATAATACCACAGCTCTTTCTAGTGCTCCACTTCTTGCAAAGCCATGCAATGTTTGAGCCCTGGATTAAACTCTGTACCAAATGAGGCTTGCTCTTTGGAAGGAAATGATATGATCAACTTCACACCCATCAGGGGAGCTTGTGTACATCTTGCCTAGGGTCTCGCATCCTCATACATATTCAAAAGCTTTTCACAGTTCATTATAAACTCACAAAATCTCTGCTACTTCCTATCCTAGATGGCCATGTTACATTCATTAAAAGAGAGGAATACAAAGCCTTTCCAAATTATAACGATACAAATTCCTCACGCAATTAGAATTTAACTATTCACCGACTCACATCTAGATCTTGCATCAAAAAACATCAAACGCAAGACTGCCTAATGGATGTCTCTCTACGTTGCGCAATTAACACTCAAGGACAAACAATAAAGGCTTGGGAATCATAGCTGTCTGATGTTTTAGGATTTTTTTTTTTTTGTCCTTCAAGGCCATTTGATATGCAGGTCTAAAAAGTAAACACCTTTGTTTCCTTCTATCTAGAGTTGTCCCTTGAGACAAGATAACTGGGATACAATCACAGGCCTGCAGGAGTGTTTACTGAAGGTATGTCATAACTGAAGGAGTGCGTAACAGGGGTAAATCACAATGCATGCACTCACTTCAAATGACAAAAACCTTACATGTGCTTAGATATAGAACACAAAGTCAAATATTATCTGTCGAAAACACTTTTACATACAATGACAAGTAAAAATGAACTATAAAACCTAACCAGTGTGAAAATGGTCTTCCACAAAGACAAAGGAAACAACTTTAAGTCATATCAGGTCATAACTATTACCCCTGAGATTTATCGATAATAGTTAATTTTAGTTTATTAAACATTAACCTGTTAGAACCCTATAGGCCACTAGCAACTTAAAGCATCTACTGATCTCAAATGTTTAACAACTTCTAAACCAATAAACCTATCGATACTTTGAAATAATTGGTGAACAATGCAGTTTTTCATCTTGCCATGACCTATTTGGATGTTCAGAGACTCCGTAGGAAACATGGAAACACTGTCATCTTCTGCAACATTGATTCACCAGTAAAACTGTGGTAGTTTGATAAATGACAATGGATGGAGACGCTTGGTTTATGTTCAGTAATTAACATCTTTGCTGAAAAAGTATGTTTTCTTCAGTTTTGTCTGTTTCTGATAAAGTAACACTGAACTTTAATAGGAGGTTTCATGGACATCTACAGCACATGATCAGCAAATTAAATGTAGAAAAATATGTGATTTTCAATGAAAAAGGGGACAAATGGTGATCAATCTTGAGAAAATTTAAATGTGGGGAAAACTGATTTTGAAACTGCCACAAAAGTCTTTATGGATTGAAGTAATGAAGTAATAAAAGTGAACTTGTCCAGTCAGGGGGGGGGGGGGGGTATCCTGCATTTGTGTGTGCGTGTATATATATTAGCCAGACTTGGGGTGTGTGGATCAGGGCATGTGTGGATGTTAGATCAAGCCAGATGATGATCTGGTTGACTGGTGTTAGCAGAGCTGATCTCACAGTTCCTGGGTTGGGGAGAGCCGAACGCCAATCGCCTCTCCTGCTGCTTCCCAGACCAAGCTGGCTGTTTCTAATGAGACAGGCGGACAGGGAGCTGTCACACTGACAGGGGTGCCTGACACATGAAAATGAGACCCCCCAATCCACATGCTGGGATAGAGAGGAAAGACTGGGAGGGACTAGAAGGGTGAAAAGGGGGAAGGATGGGGAGGAGGAGGGCAGCCTACCAGCTGTCAGAGGACTGAGTGACAGGTCAAGGAAGGTGGCTGAGCAGCAAAACTCCTCCAAGGGCCTTTGAGTGACAAGAGACGAAAGGCACATCTCTGCATACACAGCAGTGGCTGCAAACTCTCCTGTCTGGCTTGTCTCTGTCACTGACAGGCCTACAAGGACCAATCCTGTTCTATTCAGGGACTTCTCACCAGCTAAGTGTATGAGCAGAACATCGTTTACTGATATACATTTCGATCATCCAAGTCTCTTATTACTTCAAGCACAATTTAAAGCAGCTGTTTTTCTAATCCAAACTCACATTTCTTGCATTATTGCTCAGTTTTTATTTCCAGCCTATGGTAAACACAGCCGCTTCAGTGACATTTACCATCTAAATGTTGCAAAGCATATCTGGCTATTCCTACAAGATGCCCTGCAGACATGCCTTTCTGAGTGATGACTGTGGGATTATCTCTCCATTACAGTGATTCAATCTGACAAGGCATTCTGTCACATCTCAAATGGCTGCTTCCCTTGAAGAGCCAGGTGCTCTCTCCGTGTCGCTCACATCCGCAGATTGCCGGAGATTTGAGACAGGCCCGCGTTACGTTTCATCTGCAGGGGAGAAAGCGAGCGCTCGGGCTCGGCGACACTCCCATCCTTCAAGGTGTTCTTGTTCCATCTGCCGGAGGGTCCAGCGGGAATACTTCTCTCTGAGCTCTTTCCTCAGTCCCAGCGAGCAGCCTTTCATGTCAGACAGGATACCAGACAGGAATCCCAGCTAGCACTCGGCTTCACTTAAGACTTACATGTTGACAGAGAGAAAGAGGAGTGTTCTCTTATCTCTGAATGGTCTCGTTTTTTTTTTCTAAGACAGCCCAGATTCAGATGCCAAACTCAAAACATATGCAGTGTGGTAGAGGATGGATCAAGGGGTATGTACTGTAGTCAAGAAAAGAGCGATCATAGGTCTACTGTAGTGCTCTGTACAGGGTATTTAGTTTGCGTCAGATTTTTTTTGGCTCATGTGTAAAGTAAGAATCATTTTAAATTAAGGGAGGAATTAAATCATATCTAAAGTATGATCAAGGCCATGTTTGTGCCAATTATGAACTGAATGTGGTTATGATAATGAAATCAGGTGCCTCCAAAGCTCAACAACTACAGAGTAGTGCACTTAACACGACTGTTACTGTTATAGTTTGTACACTTGCCATGTTTTTGATGGTTATTCAGGTGGAAAACAATATTTAAGTCTTTACACTTCAAACAAATTGCAAAAGCTCTTTTAAAAAAAACTACATTTTGTCAATGCAAATTATGTAAATACTGATTACTCTATTAATTATTTAAGGGGACTATGCTAATACCAATATGTGTTTGTCTTAACATTTCAATATATAACACAGGGCTACATGAATATCTTCTTTGTCTTAAGGATTTAAACATTTACACACTACATTCAGTTTCACATAAAACATAATGTGTGAAAAAACAATCAATTTCTCAATTGTTTCATTTATGCAAATGATATGAGTCTACATATTGGTTTCTATGGAGGGAAATCTCAGTGTTTTATGTGTGAGAATGTTTGCTGGAAATGGCCTTTGCTACTCTTCCAAATGTAAGAGAATCATACACATTCTTCTCAATTTCCAGGAGTGTCTCTGGACATCTTCAGATATGATTATTATTGTCATAAACACTGTATAAAATATTTGCATGTAAGAAAGTTGACATTTGTCTGTTTATTTTAAATGCCTGTAATTTATTGGTTGATTACAAGCATCTAAATAACCCTGCACCCACATGTTGGTGATGAATTAAGTTTCAGATAACATTAAAATACACGTAGTGTTTAATTTCTATATTTAGGCTTTGACGTAATTGTACACATATGATCAGGTTTGAAGACGCCCATTGGGATTAATATCACAATTTTACATGATTATGGAAACAAAAGCAAAAACAAAAATGAAGTTTAGGGGAAATAATGTTAACTAAACATTAACTAAAATATTGAGTACCTCTGTTGGGACCAGTTATGATTAGAAAATTATATATCAGGAGCAGCTGCACAAAATGACTTAAAATTTCCTTTAATGTTCAGTTGGATTCAAGGATGCATTGCATAAGGAATGTTCACTTGCCCTCAAGGGTGAATTGATTAGACTTTGGTGGTCAAGGTCAAAGGTCAAGGTTATTAAGTTAAGAAACCAAAAACTGCAAAACTAAACAGACTGTCTCTAATGGCAGATTACTAATCATTAATGACACTCCTTAAACAGTGATAATGGATGCTTCTCTGTGAGTTATGTTATAATTGCTGAATAATATGAATGTAATATGTATATCAAGCAAAATCAATTCTATTCAAGGCAAGGTTAGAAGGAGTTTCAAACATGTCAGGTACACAGCAGGTACTACTGTTGGATTAGAAGTAAACATATTGTAATATGGTAGACTTCTAAGAGCACAGATCAATACACATTAGCAGGTTAAAAGAGACTATGAGGGGTATGTTTTATGCACCATATGGCAATGTTATTAAAAGAGGAAGTGCGTATGCTTTTCCATCCGACCATGTGAAATCGCCCGTGTTTGTGAGATGTGGTTTATTTATTGATGGGTGAGTGGGACTTGAAAGCTACACAGAGCATTCTACCTAGGTATCTTTTATGTGCAGAGATGTCTGACAACACATGAGCTACTGCAAATAACAACAACAAAGTGAATGGCATGGATTTTCCCTCACAGTACAACTGAAATGGACAAAATGTGAAGAGTGTGAGAGCAGAGGGCTGGGGAAGGGGGGATGGGGATGGTGGGGGTAGAGAGTGGCATCTCTGGTGAGTGCTGGAAATGGGTACAGATGACAAAAAATGGCTGAGGAAAAAAATAAGGCTGTGAGAGAAACATGGACAAAGACAGTCAGTTAGAGGGGCCCATGAAAGGCTGCAGCTGAATCGGCTGGAGCAGGAATCAATACAGGTGCTTCAGCTGAAGCTTGACTAAAGAGATGGGTGGACTGTAGAGAAAGCACATTGATGTTCAAGGTTGTTAAAACACTGTAAGGTGCTGAGCAGTAAGCACTGTCTGTCAATGAATTGTTGGTGTGTGTGCTGTGTGTGTGGTGAGCAGAGAGAGGTGGCCTATGAGGCCTCACCTCTCCAGTGGAGTGGTAAATCAGCCATCAGCCATGTGACAGGCTTGGTGCCCCCCCTGCTCTGCCCAATGAGACATGACCCTCTTAGCCCCCTCACACACTCTTCCCGCCCCCTCCTCAACGAAGCTTTGATATCCCTCCTCGCTCCAGTGACCAACCGATAGAAGGGGGTGCACCCGCAGCATTCCTCCAAACCGGCCGAACGGAGCAGCTGAATATATCCCATCATGCAACAAAAGCCCAGAGGACCCACATTGGCCTTTGGAATGAGGGAAGGATGGGGGAGGTGGAAGGAGGCGTGATGTTCACTCAGCCCCCTTGGTCTGATAGAGCTGGGTCATCCGCCGAAACCACCGCTGACCCCACTGGAGCCAACTGCTTCCTGTCTGTTGGTATTAATGTGTCCAATGACCAGGATAAGCTGATTGCACTATGGGGCCAAAACTCTTTACCTGATGGGACATCCCACTGTAGCCTACTGAGACACAACACACTCAGTAAACCTTAATCCAGGAACATTCAGTTTGGCATTAGTTTTTTTTTTTTTTGAAACTACAATTAGTACAACTCCAAAAACAGTTTTTTGCTCTGTGAAAGCTTGACTGATTATTAGTGTATGATCCTGATTTATCATTCATTACCTTTGAATCTATACAGAATATTCATATATATATATATATATATATATATATATATATATATATATATATATATATATATATATATATATATGTATGTATGTATGTGTGTGTGTGTGTGTGTGTGTGTGTGTATGTGCTATATTTCTTCATTATAATATCTATAAAATGTCCCTTGTTATAATAATTGTTTTGTATCAAATACTTTCAACAACAGAAACATGTCTAACTTCAGTAAACAGTCCATTTCATTTGGGTCCATAAACTCCTGTACCAATGTTAACATTGTTACATATCAAGGTCAATGAAATTAATGTAAGTAACAGTCTACATCCACTCGGCAGATGTGAAACACAACTTAACAGGAATTAGTCATCATTACAATTAAGCATATTTGGTACTTTTCTAATAAACAGAAGTTATGTTTGCATTGACCATTGTAACCTTTTGGACTAACAAACATCTCAGCTAGTTTTGGGTGCTTATGAAAAATTTGCCAAGTCAACTTTCAGTTTTTTTATGAACTTCGCATCATGCTTGAATTATTACAACTGTATTCTGAACCCAGCTAATTGCATGGTTCATCACACATGTGAAGTTTGATTGTTGTGCATGTGCACTTGAGCTCCACCCACGGTATCAAACTACCACACCAATGTTAGCTCAGATTGATGTTACTATTTTAATAGAATTTTTTTCTTACACAAAACCCATTAAATACTGATATTTATGTTTGTATGTGCCTTGCTCTTTTACAGATGTGTACATTGTGGTTCATGTACGATAGGTATTTTATTTGCAGTACCACAAGTGTCCACTGGGGGAACTACATCAGTTCTATAGTAAGTGATGATGCTGCCTGTACATCCAGTTTTTTTCAACACTTCAGTTCATCCCTGCTTCTTTTCCCACTTGTTAAGCAACTTAATAGTTTAAGAATTAAGAAGCTCCAGAAATTATCTAAATGATTTGACAAATTTTTAGACAGCAGCATTTGTCAGGGTGGTACCTGCAATGTCAGCAGTGCCACCTCCATGTGATAGCGCTGACTGAGCTGGCCATGCAGGCACTGTTGGCGTTTGCAGTATCTATGGCATCAGAGTGAAGCCACCAGGGTGTAACTCTCAGGAGGCTCTGGAGCAGGCTGCATATGTAGCGCCTCCGACACCTAATGCCACCGGCTGCATGGAACGCAAACACTGCCTCCGCTTGAGCACAGCCCTCTGGGATACCAACTCACTGTTGCACTCACATGCACTCAGCTTGCATCACTTCAGAAATGAAGTAAACCAAAACCCAGAGTCAGAGAAAGACAGGGATTAAAGAATTTACTTCTCACAGGCAGGTGGAGATGAGACTTTTCAAAGGATTAAAAGGCACAATTAAGAGCACAGTGAATGATAAAGACTTGCTTCCGTGTGAATTGGATGTGATTGGAGAGCAAGTTGTTGGTTTTTGAATTTTTTTTTTTTTTTTTAGGGACTGAGCCTGGAAGGTAAGTCCCACTTACACACAGTGAGTGGACTTGCCTGGAGACCCAAGGCCCTATCCTTAAACAAGCTCAAAAACTCCCAAAAATGTAATAAAATTTAAAAATGAACTCCATCTGTGCCAAAATGGCTCTAGCATCACCTATGTGAAAAAAACCCCATAATGGTTCCAATGTTGATGATCCACTACAAATGATACCCTACTGTCCAAGTCATCTTCTATAGGAAGTTTACAATCTGCCTTTCAATGTCAAGTCTCTAAAATCATATCCTCTAACACCGTTTGTCATATCATTTTCTAAATAACACCAAAAGATAAACCCTTCTCAAAAAAAGTTGCATGTAACTGCCTTAGTTTTGTGTGTGTGTGTGTGTGTGTGTTATTTTTTTTTGACAAACCCAGAAAGTTGTGATGTCTGTTATATACATTCAGAGGAATCTCCACAACAACAACAAAAAAAACCTTTTAAGATAGGATGTGGAAATAATTACAGTCAGACTATTTAAATAAAGATACAAACTGATTTGAATCCATAAAAGGGCTGAAAATTCACAACTACTCTGCTGTAGCCACTTGTGAGTCCTGAAATGTGTATATATATATATATATATATATATACATATATATATATATATATATATATATATATATATATATATATATATATATATATATAAATAATATACAAGAATATATAAAAAAAACAAGAATGGCCATAGCAGTAAACAGTAACATAAGTGTACCAAGTAAAACAATAGCATGAGCATAATACATAAGTTTAAGTCTTCACCATCTTCTTGAAGTTAAACAGGGAGATTCCTGTCGTTGTAGTGCTTGGTAGATTGTTCCACCAATATAGAACAACCCATGAACAGACTGCCAGACACCAAAAAACAGAATACAGCTTTAAAAAAAACAATATGCAATGTGCATAACATTGCCGTTATTTCCCTTACTCTGAAAAATTCCTAATGAATTCTTTATATCAGTAATGAAAATAAACATCCCATTAATGTTCTTGTTTATATGCAGCCATTCATACTGTGTGTTCAACTGGTGCTAGAGGTTCTGCTATTTTAGCTCAGCCTCCCTTTTTTGTTCCTTCAAACATCTTATTAAAAATATTCTTTTTTATCTCTAAACATGTTGGTATCCTCTGTCATGATGTTTAACAATAGGCTGTTGATTTTTCTTTGGAGTATCCATTGCTACCACTGAGGATTTTCATCTTTTCCCCACATGAATATAAACAGGGGTTATATGTTGTGGTAAAATATGCACATTGGATTAATTTTCCACATATAACAACAATGTATATGTATAAATCAGTGTTCAGGTTGTTGTCATAGCTCAAGAAAGCTGGGTAAGATGCTGGTCCCATTTATACATTGGACTGAGGAACACTGGAAAAACTGGAAAAACATTACTTTTTCCGGGCTTGTAACCTTATCTCTGGACACTCAGGCATCACTATGTGGCAAAAACATGTACATAGGTATATACAGTACTCACATTATTAAATTTAGTCAAATCTTAGACAAGAACTCAGAAGAAAACCAGAGAAATATAAAGTATAGGGACAATATTATGACATTATCACGCGTGGTAAACAGTTTTAATTAGGTCACTAATGTGGCATTTGTGTATTTTCATTTGTTTGAGCCAAAAAATTAAGCAAAAACAATTAAGTAAATGAACGCTGGTTTTAGAAAATGTAATCACTGATGTTTGGCTAAGGCACTTCTGTAGATGCTGGAAGGAATAAATGTATCACTGTCCTGCTTGTGAATAGATGGTGATATTCACTTAGCCAATGCATGTCAAAACTAACTGCTTAAATGATGGTAATTGGATGAATTTCTGTGGCAATGCAAATAAAAGCTAATTGCCACTTCCACTCCAGGCCATTGAGAGATCTTCCTCCGACTGGAGATGGAGAAATGGGCCTCCGTCTATGCCTATAAGGCTCCCCTGTAACATATAACCACCTTCATTCCTATTCATAGTACACTCCCATATCTTAAACAGCTCATTTGAATTGGGTTGCTGCCAGGCGAGTCTCTCTCCCTTTTAACAAACAAACACGACGACAATATTGCGAGTCAAGCTGTTGTTTGTAAGTGGGCAGTGAGATGACGGCAGCTCTGTGACTCCTGCATCACAAACCAGTGTGTAGTGACCTGACCTGCTGCTAAAAGGAGTGTGTGAGGATGCTGAGGATAGGGAAGGAGACATCAAACCAAGGCAGATGGGATGAAACAATGGCACAATGCAACGCGTCTGTGACAGGCTGCACCAGCTGATCAAGGCAACAGCAATTTACTGGCGATGAGAGGCGATCTTGCAAACACCAAATGTTACCAAATAGGAGAGCTTTGCTTTTAAAATGACTATAATTTGTCTACTGACACGATCTATATGAGCTGCTTCTTTGTCTTATTATCTTCTCTATGGATGTTAGCAATAGTGGCTGTCTTTTACCCCCCCCCCCCAACTATTGTTCTTTATTAACTCGAACACAGAACATTACTCAGCGACATGTCAACTCCTGCAATTTACTATGTAGGATATGTTGTCTACATCCACTTAGCTAATTAAGACAGTCACAGCAGTGTAGATTTCAGGGCAGATCAAACAGTACTATGTTGATATGGGAAACAGAGGAAGGCTAGTCTCCACCAACTCTGTTATATCATAATCCCTGTTCCTTCAGCCTGATTAAAACATTTCAACAAGAGCCTGGGCTGCCTACCGTGGTAGCGCCGTAGAGAGGCTTCGTGTAGAAATATCACAGCTCCCTCATTAGTGAGAGGGGATTTCATTTGGAATATCTCACCAAGCACTTTGAGAGAAGCAGCCGTATTTACATTTAAAAGATCCAAAGTGGCCGTCTGAAGCTAGCTACCTCTTTCCTTAATTGCTGGCTTCAGTTGTCCATGAATACATCCACTTTATTACTGGCTCTCATTACTGGATGGCGCAGGGGAAAGTCTCTTTCTCCTCTGTCTCCGCCTCTCACCCTGTTCGTTCTCTCTCTCTCTCTCTCTCTCTCTCTCTCTCTCTCTCTCTCTCTCTCTCTCTCTCTCTCTCTGTCTCCCTCTTCAACAGGGCAGGACCACATCAGAGTTCTCCCAGTGGCTAAAAGACACAAACAATCGAGAGGGATTAGACTGTAATCCTGTTTTTGCTTTCATCTGCCACATATTCAAAGGAGAAGTTCTGTGAAGCATGGAATTCTAGAAGGATGTGCCTCCATGGAAAAATAAGGGGAAGCACTGTAAACAATGCATCGGGATGGGGATTACAACTTTTTAAATGACAAGAAGACAATGAGCTTGACAAGAGATTTAGTCTATACTGAATAAATGTTTTGCTTTCCAGTGGAATTTCAGTGAAGATACTGTGGAAAGTGAACACTGTGACCTCACTTTTGTGTCTGTTGTCAAGTTCTGCGTCAAGTCTTTGAATTGTATTGTTTTAATTTAAAGGGTTATTGCTTCATCACACATAAAATAAGTAGAAAACAAAAATACCTGCGTGCAGTTTTTATTTGTCATACAACCATTTCTCAAGTACCTGCAAAAATATATGGATGTGTTTGTGTCTCAGGAAAAAGTGAGTGGAGATATAGTGTGAGCATTGCACAAAACACTCAAGGGAAACTTTCCACCAATAGTAAACAATAGCATAGCGAGTCGTCATCTCTGTGATCTGCCTGAAAAGCAGAAATGCCAAAGAAGCTTCAATGAATTTAAGATGGATTGACAAATTTTGTATAAATACTGTAAAGTTTATGATTAAAAAGAGTTCAGAGCTCATGGCAATTTTTCATTATTTCCCATTCCAGTACTAATTACATATAAAGTGTGGATTAAGTGTTGATGTGATTGGTTTGTCACAAAGTTGATAAAGGTGTGTTTTTCTGAGCTCATGAAAAATTTTATTTTTAGAAATGTGTGTTAGGATGAATGATTTTTTTTTTTTTGGTCTAAAGTCTGCCTGTATTTTATTTATTTAAATTAAACTACAGAGACTCATCACTCTTTTTACCTCCACGACATTCCCAACAAACTCCTCCATAATTTCTACTCCATTTCTCTTCTTATCTACACCATGATAGAACTTCAACCCTGCTCCTCAGCTTCAGCCCTTGCTACCGTTCCACCTGGTCACAGTATGTCTACATTCTACTTCAGTATTAACTCAACCAACTCACTTTCCTGTTATAGTTCCAACATTCAAAGTCCCTACTAGACTCCTGGCGTTCCTTTTTTCTCTGTTCCTATGAACACACCTTCCTCTTCTCCTTTTTCCATGAACAGTAGTCCAATTTCCACCGGTACTCTGAAGGTGAACAGCACCCTTGGTGGTCATTGTTAACACAGACCTTAACCAGTCTGGTATGGAAGTCATAGGTTTAATTTGCATGTCTGGAGGAAACCAAAGTTTGCAAAAATGTAGCAAACCAAAGATGGAGAACACAGAATGTTCTCTTTTTTATTGTCTGGGGGGGGGTTAGACAACCATTCTAAAGTCAAATTTGCAAATAATATGGCCCCATTAAGTCAGGACTAGCATGCATGTGCAGGGAAAGACGAATAAGGCAGGTTCTAGTGCTGCACCTACACACACACACACACACACACACACACACACACACACACACTGGGTCCCTGAACCTTCTATATAAGCACTGATGCAGAGGGTTTTCTCTCATGCCACGGGTTTACAAGTTTTCACCCAACAGAATGACATACATACAGAAACTATTTATTTAACTAATAACACTCTTCATCCAGGGTTCTTAATTAAGTTTTTTAATCATCAGTCAATGTGACTGATAACTTTAGAAAGTTACAACAATCAAAATTTCAACAAGCCAAATTTTTTCCAGTGGGGGAAAAAAAAAAAAAAAAAAAAAAAAAAAAAAAAAAAAAAAATATATATATATATATATATATATATATATATATATATATATATATATATATATATATATATATATATATATATATATATATATATATATATGAGTGTCAGTGAATGCATTTGCTCATTTTATTAACATTAACAAAACACACAAGGAGACAGAGTTATAAACATCAGAGGAGGAGACCCAGTGGTTTCTGAGCTGTGAGCTTCATCTGAAGGCCAAGACAAGATGGAGGAGCCTGTCCAACAAAGCAGGGGTTGTGCTCAGCATTATTTCCCTCAGCCCTGAAAGCATAATTTAAAACTTTTTATCTTAAATTAGGAGTTTTTTATCCACTGGAGAAAAAAAAAAATCCCTTGATGAGTCAAACTCACAACAGAAGAAGTCATAGTTATGAGATAAAAAGTTTAATTAATTGTTGAAATTCTGAGATAAAAAGTCATATTGATAGTAAAAAAAAACTCCATTGTGAGATCAAAATTCAAAATTATGAGGAAAGAGTGATAATTATGATAAATAAAAGTCAAAAACAGTAGAGCAAAAAAAGGGTAGAATTACAATTTTGAAATAAATAAACAATAATTACTCAATAAAAGGTAACAATACTCAAACAAGAAAGCCATAATTATGGGGGGATGGTATGTTCCCACGGTCGGGGGAAATAATTCTGAGTGGGCAAACGGACGAACACCTGTTTTTGAAAACATATAGAGATGTGTATGACTGGACTTGAACCAGCTTCTAAAGAAACCAAAGTTAAAAATGGACTACAGGGACAGAAAAGACAAGCTAAGAAATGTAAGCAATGAAAAGAATAGATGAAATAAATTGGGAATAAATTAACTCTTATTAATGGAACAAATATAAAAATGACAAAACTATTACTAACTACAATTAAAACTCAATGCTGACCAAAAGTATTATTATATTATTATATTTTTCGCCATGCTCTGCAGTCAGTCACATCAAAGAACAGCAGAAATACATCGGAGCAGTTGGTGTAATTCTTGTGGGCCCCTAAGAGTTCAGTGCTGAGTAATCCAAGCTGGTGTGTATTGCTGCTCCATCGCCTGTGGGTCCCAGAGGAAAGATTGAGGCTGCCATATCAACACAGGAACGACCTTGTTTCCCTCAGGGTACCCCTCCGCATGCATCACACAAACACATTACAGCCTGGACAACTCACACCTGACCCGTGTCACTCAACACAAGCAACACATGCACAACCACACAGTGTCCAAAAGCTTCCCCACTCAGGGGACGGGGAGGGATTTGTAAATCACAACGTAAGTGTGTGAAATTGTACATTTTTCTACTTCTGTACACAATCAAAAACCATTGTAGAGTGATGAAAACAAACACAATAGGAACACACAGGAGGTGTAATACAAAAAAAAGAAGAATTTATCACATCATCTTACTTCTACTAAATGACAAAGAACGTGCTACATCAACAAAGATAACCTAAACTGCCATGAAAGTGATAGACCTGTATTAAAAGACAATGTTAAAAGGGCTGAAAGATTGAGTTACATCTAGCAAATGTGTGTAGAAATTACATCTATATCATTTATCACATTCTTTAGAGCACGGTGCAGGCTGTGTTGTCTAGCTGTCAACACTTTGCACTGCCTAAAGCCCTGGGATTACACACAGGAGCTGATATCTGTCTGTCAGAAAGACAGAACACAGACAGCCAGAGGAGAAAAGGAAGTATTAAAGACGTAAAGTAGTTTAGATTTAAACCGGATTCTAATTTCTGCAGGAAAAGACGGTCATTGAAGTAAACAAGTACAGCTAAAAGGTTATAGGCTAAAGGGTGACACTGCCTTTAAATAAATGCAGTAGCCAACATACAGTAAAAAAGATTTAAAGTAGGCTATTAATAAGTATGATAAAAAAGTTGTACTGGTCCAGTTAAAGGAACAATATAATCAGAGGATACAGAACAGTACAAAACAAAATAAATTCACTTACTGAAATTATGTGGCTAGGTGTTACTGCACATCATTAAACCAGGTAAGTAGACTACAATATTTAAAATGAGAGAGAGAGAGAGAGAGAGAGAGAGAGAGAGAGAGAGAGAGAGAGCGAGAGAGAGAGACCAAGAACAAAGAAAGGAATCATTAATTAAAAAATACTTTAGTAGATAACTGTGTTTGACTTGAATTCATAAGATAAAAGAGACTAGGCTGATCAGGAATCTGCAAGACAAATGGGAAAAGCACAGTAATTATTGCTACAGTATTGTGGGACTAAACTTTTCATGTGTCTATTACCACAGAGCCAATCAATGCCCTCAATATATCATGTGTTGAGTGGTAACGTGTTAACCTGACTGTTGCCAGATGGTATTTCACAATACCATCTGGGACCCTTCCGCAACCGATCAGTTTTTTAAAGGATGGGTCTTATCTAAAATCTTTGCATGTGATTAGATGAAGCATCTGTCCGTCATTCTTTATTCTTTCTTTATTCTTTATTATGGATCCTCATTAGTTCTTACCTTGGTAAGGACTATTCTTCCTGGGGTCCAGACACACATATATGACAATCAAAACAGAATTAGATAAATGACAAACAACAAAATGAAACAAAATAATAAGAATAAAAATATTTTACAGATACAAACCAACTTTGACTTTTCAAAAGCTTAAATAATAAAAATGGCCTCCTTTATTTTCTTTTTGAATCTCCATTTCTTTTCAATGTTGGTCATGTTTGGTGGGAGCCTATTCCAACATGTCACTGCTCTGTACATGACAGATCTCCTTAGTGCCTCAGTCATCTAGACTCATGCGTCGCTTCAGCCACTCATGTTGAAGTCAAGCCGATTAATCAGTGAAAATATTTTTCATCAGGTATATACACATAAACAGAAGGGGTTTAAACTTACCATTTATATGTGACGTTTATTTATAACCTCGTCTACTACGAAACCCCTAGTTCTTCTGGTGAACATTGTAGAAAAGCATGGTTCTCCATTTATCCTTCAGCCATGATTCAGGGCTACAGAACAACATGTTATGACAATGATCCTGTCATCTATCTATCTATCTATCTATCTATCTATCTATCTATCTATCTATCTATCTATCTATCTATCTATCTATCTATCTATCTATCTATCTATCTATCTATCTATCTATCTATCTATCTATCTATCTATCTATCCATCCCCCCCCCCCCCCCTAGATTCTTACGTTGTTTGGGAGTTGGCAACACTGCTCCCAGTTACATTACTGTCAGGCCTAGTTTACCAGCCTCTTTGACTTGGTCCTCTACCAACACAACCAAATGAACATGCGGTAGACAAAACAGTGGAAATAGCCGAGTCGATATGGACCTTGGGATACTTAACGCACGCTGACATTGTTGTGTATCTGAAAAGACTTCTGCTTTCTATCACACCAGCCACAACGCCGCTGGGTAGTCCCACCCTGCGACACTGATTGGCTCCTTCATTTTGAAGAAAACCTGAACCTCACAGTACTCAGGTGGTTGTGTGAGTGTAGAGAAATGCAGCCAAATGATGTAAGTCAGGTTAATAACGTGTTGCCCTGCTGTCACAGTACTGTGGGCAATAGGCATAGCACATGTCATGTGTCTATCATGTTACAAGAAATTGTATATTTTGCGAATCCTAAAGGTTTTGTGTCCAATTACGTATTGTTTCAAAAAATAAAACCATGTAATATGTATGACGCTGTCTGTGTTCTGTTTATTTGGATGAAGGCCGACACTCTTAATATTTTAATGTACTTTATTGCCACGGTTCTCAAACTGGGGTCCACGGACGCCTAGGGGGACGTGGCGCATGTCCAGGGGGTACGCGAAATTATTCACGGTTTTGTTTTGTTTTTTTTGTTTTTGCTGTTTTTGCTGTTTTATTTTGAAATGCGGAAGTTTTATTTTGTAGCGAGCGGGCGGAAGTAACAGCGCTGTTTGATGCCAGCTTGACTAAATTGAGACGGAGCGAGTCACAGGCTATTTTTAGCCACCCTGCAGTGAACATGGATCGATTTTTGTGTCCGCCAAGTTCCTCAAGAAGTGGTAAAAGAAATGAAAATGAAAATGACAATGACAAAAACAAACGCCCTAACCCTAAAAAGAGAAAGTACATTGATAGTTATATTGAGTTTGACAAGCCCATCCCTCTCATTAAGTCTCTGTCTGTCTGTCTGTCTGTCACACACACACACACACACACACACACACACACGGTTTTGTGTGTCTTTTGTTCCGTTTATTATTTTAAAATTATTTAAAATTTTTGTTTCTGAAGTGCTCATTTATATTATAATACCTGAAAATGTCGCTGGTTTGCACAAAAGCACTATTAAAAAAGGGTATCATTGTTTCATAATAATCATTGTTGAAGTGTTTTTTTTATCATTTTCAGTATCGCGAGGATGAGGGGGGACATGGAAAAATTTCACCCCTCCAAGGGGGACCTGGGCCAAAGAAGTTTGAGAACCCCTGCTTTATTGTCTATAAAAGCAGCAAGGAAACACACACTAGTCAGTCACGGTCACATTCATCAGTCGCTCGCCACGGCTTTATGGAAAAGGAGTTAGCGTGTGTTAGCTTAGCATTTAAGCTAAGTTGCTAACTATTGTGTAATAACGAAACACAAGAAATTGACCTTATTCAGTTCCGTGCTGTATATTTAGCACCTAGTTGAGCATCACATCCCTTTAGGTGTGTTATTATATTGTATTATTTTCAGATTTTTAGTGTAGTGCTGTGCGTTGACTGACCTACCATGGGCTGAAACCTCTCTTACTGTCAGTGCAGTAACGTCACAGCCTGTATTTCTAACCTAAAGGACTACTTCTCAAATCTGTGTCCTCCATGTTTTAGCTATGTCCCTCTTCTATCACACTTAATTATTGATCAGCTGTTCAGAAACCTGATAATGCAATGGCTTCCAGGTATGATGGAAGAGAGAAAGAGTTATTTTTTTATAAAAAAAAATTTAAATAATATTTTTTATTTAAAAATTTTAATTGGATGAAAAAAAATAGTGTTTTTTTATTAAAAAATATTTTTCATATTATGTTTGAGTATGAGTTTGAAATCTTTTGTCACGTCTGTCTCCTGTCTCTGTCCTGCTTTTCTGTGTTGTCTGTCATTTCCTGTTTTATTTTGGTATATTTCCTCTTGAGTCTAGTCTGACCTTTCCCCTAGTTTCTCCATGTGTGCTGATTGCTCCCTTTTCCTGATGTGTGTCACCTGTGTCTGCTTAATTGTCTCCTCCCTCTCCAGTGTGTGTGTGTGTGTGTGTGTGTGTGTGTGTGTGTGTGCGCGTGTGTGTTCCCTTATGCCTCTGCCAGTTCATAGCATGGTGAGTTACCTACCAGCGTTTATCCGTTATCCCTCATCTGCACCTTGCTTACCTCTCTGTCTGTTTACCTGTTGTTGACCCATTTTGGAGCATAGACCTTAGCATCTCTTTCCACCCTGTTTTTCTACTTGCCTGTGTACAGTATGACCTGTTTTTGATCTTCTTATACATGGCTTTGCATGATGTCACTGCACCGCCATTTTAAAAGGGGAAAACAAAAGCATAGCAACAGTAGACAGATAGCTACGACTATTTTGATAAACTTCTGCAAAAGACCGGTATGAACAGAAATTATCAGGGATCAACCTGTCCGTATAAATTTCAGGTTCTTGGCGAAATCACCCCACAGCGTGGCCTAATATCAAGTGGCCAGCCATCTACAACTATCTTGTAGAGTGTCTTGGCATATATACATGAGAAAAAAACGCAAACTTATAAGAGCGTGGTGGTATATGTTTTGTTTGAGGTAGGTTACATAAATGTATTTGAAATACTTCTCTGCCCCTCACTCACCCAGCCTCCAGAGCACTCCACTATTTTAGTTTTACTTCCACTTTGATTTTGGACTCCAGGGCTTTCCATCATCTGGAGATATTCTTCTCAGCGCCTAAAGCCATGCTGCACGTTTTTCACCCTTTTCTGTCAGTACACAGAAAAAGACAGCTTCTCTTCCATCCAAGCATGGTTATTGCACCCGAAGGCTGCACAAGATTTGGACATTTTACACCAAATTCTAAGCATGCATGACGGTGCAGTGCATTTCACACAGTGGTTGCTATTCTGTTGTTTTGCTCTTTTACTTGGGGAAGTGACGTCACCGCAAAGCTATGTATTCGGACCCTTCCTCTCCTCCCTACCTGTACCGTTGCCTTCTGACCTTGCCCTTCTGGATTTGACCATTGCGTCTTTTACAGTACTGCATTTTACCTTGCCCAAATTTTACTGTGTAGAAATAAACACCTTTTTACCTATATCTTGGTCTGAGATCTGCATTTGGGTTCTTCCACTGAAGTTCAGGCCTGACATCTTTATTTTGAAAATAAAATCAATACAAATCAAGCAACAAAACGTCAATAATGATACACAATATATATATACATACATCCATACATATACTGTATATATTTGGATTTCACTGAATTTTATAGATTTTTTTTGGTACATTTTAATACAATATTTAAAATGTTTTAAAGGAGGTTTGCATTTTGATGCATTTACCACATATTTAAGTATGATTCTGCATCAATTTTTTTTTTAACATAATCCTAAATTTTAATTTGAACTTCCATGAACATCTACATCAGGGGTTTCAAACATGCGGCTGAATATGGCCCACCAAAGATTCCAATGCAGCCTGTGGGATGAATTTTTGCAACAATTTCACAGTCAAGGCTATGGAACTCATTTTAGATCAGTTTCTACACTCTCAGAAAAGAAGGCATAGTAGGGGTACAGATCTGCAGACCAAGGCACAACAAACACCAATGTACCCCCAAAGGTCAACACCTGAACCCTAAGACGCTGATAAGCACCTCCTCAGCTCTGCAAAAGAAACAAACCAGTTGGAAAACAGCGAAAGCAGTGACATTTTTTTTTATGTCATGTAAATACACTGAGTATATTACACTCTTCTATTATGTTTAAGTGTGGGCTTGAGTTAATTCTCCCTTAAATAACTCCCACACTCACCCACAATGGACAACTAAACACTGGTCCTAATAAATGATTGAAATGTTTTTTTTAGCAGCCACTGTAGGTTGAGTTGAAGGTAAAGTGGTACAGTACATTCTCCAACTTCACCACTAGGGACCACTAAATATCATACAATGAACCTTTAAATTCATGTTCTTTCCAAATAAATATGTATTATCTGATAGCTTATCAATAATCTCTAGCATTTCATTGTTTCTGAAGTTTATTCAGTTGTGTTTTCCTTCACTAGGGACACCTGGGATCTATCTCAGTCTAGCCATCATCCTGTCCCCTTTGAAAAGCAGAGATGGAAGTGAGGCCTTAAAACTTTATGGGGAGGGTCTTGGTACCACATGCAGTTTCAGTAGCTATGCTGCTAGCAGGCCCGTGGATTTATGGCTCATGACACGCATATATTTAATTTGTAACCAAACACTTCCTCTTCCCCTCAGTTTCCTCAGAACTCTGGGACATGTCTTGTTTTCGCAGGTCAGGGGTTAAACAAAGGAAACATAGTGCTGGCTAGCTGAAGGGCCAGACCTGAGAGGTGTCAGGGTCACCTTCACCTCTGAGGCCGGGCCTGAGCAGACTGCGGGACACATCGAGGTTAAAGGTTTAGCTGTGATATCCGGCAGGAGGGCTGGATCACTGCAAAGCTCTTAAAGTGGACGGGGAGCATTTTGATTTTGTACAACATTAGGACATAAAACACTGGACTCTCGTCCCTTTGCAAGAAGCCCCCCCCCCCCACCCCCACCCCCTCACCACCACCCCCACTCGATTGTTGGCCCTGACATCTTTACTGCCTCATTGCCCGTAAACCCCTGAGGGGCGGGTCCAAACACAGTTACACGCCCCACTAGCTCTCCACCTCTGTGCAGCGGTGTATAAACATATAAGTTTATTTAGTGTGAATGTCCCACGGTGCTCGCTGCTTGTCCGCGTCATAAAGCCCAAATCATCTTGAGTGCAGCAACCAGTGTGGACATCAGTTCTGGATTTATTGACAGTTATAAAGAGTTTTTCCTCAGAGCTGACTCACGTTATCTGGAGAACAGCTGGACAAAAGAACCATACTCATGTAGACGGAAACAGCTCTTTTCAGTTATGACGTATACTAGACTGAAAAATGTTCCCCTTGGCTCATAAAAGGAAAGATTTGTAGTAATGAGCAGTAAACGCATCTTTGTTCATCCTCAGGAGACCCCAATATGACAAGTCAAATTTTATTAAAGGTGTATTTCCAGTGTGTTGTTGACAATACAATAGAAACAAGAGTTTATGATGCAATTAAATTAAATGCAGATTGGTGACAAGAAAAAAAAAAAAACAGGAATAACCATCATAAATGTTTTACCATGAGTCTATCAATCAGTCAGTCAATCAATTCATCAATAAATTAATCAAATTGTATTTACATACAGTAACACCACATCATAATAAAAGTGATCTCATAACATTTTACATATAGAACTGGTCTAAAATCCTCCAGGTAAAAAGACTTGGCGTCAGTGGTGAGGAAAATATTCTTTTAACAGACAGTAATCTGGAGCAGACCCTGACTCCTCGAGGATCTGTGTTTTCCTTGACCAGTTAGGATTAAAGAGAGAGAGAGTAAAGGAAGATATGGGGGTAGGGTAGGGGAAGACATCATGTCTATGAACTCTAAACCATAAATGAAATGAACAAAAATAGATTCCTTTATTTCATGTTTTGATAATGAGCATCGTCTGTTTAAAATCTCCCAATTAGGCTAACTCAAGGTGTTAATTAAAAGCTAAGAAAGTAAATGCATTTTACTCTGTAATGTAGTGACGCTCGATACCACTTATTTTCTTTCTGAAACAACACTGAGAAAAATTTAGACTTCTATCGGCGATACTAATATTGATATTTAATGCAGCTACAAATATGTCTTTTAAATCTTAAAAAATAAACACATTTATATTTCAAATCGTTGCTTTTTTAAGAATACTCGGCAGAGTTATTTACTTACTTATTTATTTATTTATTTTAAACTGAAGCATATTGAGGTAGAAAATAGAAATAGACAATAGAAAAACCAGAGGAAACAATCACAGAAAATATGTGAAAATAGTGTTTTGAACTGACTGAAAAAAAGAAAATGAGTACAATTATGAAAATGTTCAAATAAATTCTTGCTTAATTATTAAGAACTAATATAAAGATGAAAACTTGTATCTTGGTTTTTGTTACATGAACATGATAATTTGAAAATAGTGAACATTTAAATAACACATCATCCAACATTAACACAATTGTTCCTCATTCACAGGGTTTTTGTTCAGAAACAAGATCATATTTATTGTTTTCTCCTTTAGTCTGTTTGTTTTTTTTTCCTCAGAACCTCCTGCGTTTGAAAACTCTCTGCGGTGACATATGACGCACTAACCTGGGCGGAACAAAAAGTAGTCCCACCAACCGCCTGTCATTTACACAACATCTCAATAGTTTAGTTACTTTTCACTGTGTTCCTGTTAAGATTATACAGTACCTTACCTCAAATTACTTAAGTATCAAAAGTATTAAAGTAAAGTAAAGTTCTGGACAGATTTAGATGACATTTTCAGGAAATAATTATAATGATCATACCAACCCACTTTTTTTTTTCAGTAGACTTAAAATGAATAGATCTGGTGGACTACAGAGTGACACAAAGTCATGTTCGGAGCATCAATAAAATGTCTTCCACATAATATCCAAAAATATTAAAATATTATCAACATGAATTCAATCTTCAAGGTATTAATACATTGTACCAAACCAACGGTAAGAATTAATTTAAAATCAATGTGTATTTATTAATGACAGTGGACTGACTTAGCGGCTGAATTAAAAAAAAAATATTGTGAAAATATTGTGCAGTTTAAAAAAGAATATTTAAAAAAACAAATGGTGAAGTACGTGGAACATGACAGTGACAGTGATGCTCTAAACAGTGTCTTTAAGGGGAGTGGGTGTAAGGTCAGTATGTGTTCTGTCATCTGAGGATGTGTTATTGTAATGTTTTGTAATGTTTTGTATTGTTGTAATGTGATGGTTTCAGATGGTTGTGTGGTGTGTGAGGGGGTGGAATGTAAAATCAATACTTCTTCCATCTTCTTTTCAAACCATGTGTTCTTTTTTTTTTGGCTGTCCAGTTGTCATTTGTCTAGTGTAAACTATGGTTGCAGGTTTGAAACAAACATGTGATGATGATGATGATGATGATGATGATGATGATGATGATGATGATGATGATGATGATGATGATGATGATGATGATGATGATGATGATGATGATGATTTCAGGAAATACTGATATCGGCACAAGTAAGAAATTATTACATTTTGATGTGTGTGTGTGTGTGTGTGTGTGTGTGGGGGGGGGTCACAGACAGCTGTCATTTATCAGTACTGCTACTTGCAAGCCTATTGTTCATATACATCGTTTATTTAGGGGGGGGGGTGATCTGCACCCTCAGAGTGCCTTTCTATTTTTTTGGGTTTTATTTTTATAGAAAATGTCCACATACTAATAAAACAACAAAACTAAAAAGTATGTATATCAGTCATGTGCGGGCTGACCTGAAGTGAGCGGGTGCCCACAGTCACCCACCCATTGAAAAAAAAAAAGGTTAATTTTATTGGGGTTGCAGTCAGTTGAGTCGTCATTTGAGATAAACATTAAAATAACCTGGTCAATTTGCTTTATTAAAATGAATGTCTTTGAAGGTGACATACAACATGGTCAGTATCCTACAGTATGGAGGGAGAAAGAGAGGAAGTCAAGGTGGGAGAGTGGAAGCTCCGGAAACATACAAACAAAAAAGGAAGGTTTGGGTCACATTGACTGAGATTTTTAAAGATGATGAGCAGCTCCCAGTGTTTTCTTTTCTGTGTTCAAATGTCTCTTAGGGTGTTACAGGTTATCAACCCCTGGTTTAGATGCTTTTGAATGATGAAACGGGACAAAAATATTTTCTCACCATATTAATTTACAAGTCAGATTTTAACACGGAAATAAATGCAGGTATGTGAGTAAGGTCATTTGATGTTCATAAAGACCATTGACTATTTTTTAAAAATGTGGGTCGAGTCCGTTCTTTTCAAATATATTTCTTGCAGTCCGAGTTGCGGGCAGGCTAATTTAAAAAAAGCGGTCAGTTGCAGGTCATTCATACATTGTCCCGTGCATCACTGATGTATACATATGCATAGTACATTGAAAGATACAGGCTTATACACAAAGTGATAATAACCATAATGAAGAATTTGTCATACATTTTACATAAATGGTTGCCATAGCAATGTAACATAAACAATGTGACACATCAGGTATGTGGTTCAGTTGGTAGAGTGGGTCACCCAATGACCGAGAGGTTGGCGGTTCGCGTCCCGGCTCTGGCTGTCCACATGTCGAAGTGTCCTTGGGCAAGATACTGAACCCTGACTTAGGCCCCCAGTAGGACTTACCGTAGACCATAGAAACCTACTGGTGTATGAGTGTGTGTGTGAATGGGTGAATGAGAGGCTAATGTAAAGCGCTTTGAACACCATGAAGGTGGAAAAGCGCTATATAAATGCAGTCCATTTACCATTTTACCATCAACACAGGTGTTCAGATGGATAACCTGTGGTCAACATATCTAGATGAAGCCTACATGAAAATATGCTGCGATGTTTTTGCAGCTTGGTTTGATGTCATGTATCAGAACATGATGACACATACTGTACCTGTTTTGACGCAGCAACAATTCAGGATAGACTAGTTTTTAATCTGTAAATTTTTACATCACGTTTAGTATAGATACAGTTCACTTGGAGCAAAGGCAAAAATGACATTGTAAATAATAATTATTCAGTGTCACATCACAGACAATGGGAAAATGCCATGATAAGTTGATACCACTGGAAAAGCCTCATACAGTACCATGGTTTCTCCACATTACAATTATTTGTATTTGTTTCTGTAGGACATCTGGAGTTATTTTTGGTGCAATTATCTTTTAGTTGCCTAGCACAGGTTGTCCTTTTATATTGATCACACAATACTCAACAATTATAAACACTGTAAGTTTGGGAGAAAAAAAAAAAAAGTTAGCATGGTAGCCACATTTTCCAAAGTCCTGATTATTATTATTTTTTTTTACATCCTAATTTTTTCAGACATTTGTTATTTTGTTTTCGGAGGGCAATATGCTTTTGGTTAATTTGAGCAAATTAACTCTTACTCATCTTCACAACCGTACCACAACAACGACTGCACTTGTGAATTGGCTGGATTAGCTTAGTAAACACTCATTTAGTCTAGACACAAAGAAATAGAAGCAGCTATGGAAGAAAGCATATCTTTAAATCAGATGAAGACATGCAGCCAGAATTCATCTTCACTCCATCTGCTCTGCTCCAAGAGCTGCCAACAACAGATCATCAACACCACATACACATCCACTCCTTCAATGCACACGAACACACACATTCACCACAACATGTGCATGAGTTTAACTTCAATACTAATGGAATTGTCTAAGTTGATGAGTTATATGCAACAAGGAGCAGACAGGAGTTTAGATTTGTTACATGATTATACCAGTGTGAATAAAACCACGTGTTCTGGGTGTAACATATAGCCAGTGGAGTCGGACTGTGTGCTGTAAACAGAGCCGAGGCCGAGGTCTGGGCTGACTTTATAACTCCTGTCTCGTTTAGAGGCGTCTTTATGGGCCATTGTTCACCATATGGGGCACGTTAAAGCCAGGGACAGCAGGTAAATCACAGGCCTGGGCCCGGCACAGCACGAGAAGCAGCCGTCACACACTCCAACGAGCAGACTGGAGGAGGATGTGGCCACCAGCCGGTTTGTATATGTGCATGAGGAAGAATAGCATGTAGAAAAGAAAATAATCAGGAATGGAGATGTTAGAAGAGGTCGGCTGTTGCAGTGGAGGAGAAGGTGTTGGCTTTGTGTTTGATTTTTGGTCATTTGACAAATTCTATTTATTTTTGAATAGTATAAGTTAGAAAAAGTAGCCAAAACATCAAAGGTTAAAACAGGCTTAATTAATAACTGCAGTGTTTGCGCTAATGTTAGAAAATATGAAATTGAATGTAATATGGTTGTGAAATAACACAGATAATTTATGTGAAAGACAAAAACAGGCTTTTAAAGAAGAAGAATTAATAATAATAAGCAGGTCAAAATTACCAAACAATATCTGATTAATATTTAATATACATATTGTTAAATGTTTCTATACAATGGATTAAAAAAAAGAATATTATTATCATGTAGTGAACCTGAGACATTGCTGTTTTTGTCAATATTCCCTATGAAAACCTATCTGAAAGCAACTTAGAAATCACACTTAAAAGTAAGAAATCTCTTAAAGTTTTATAGGTATTCACAGTACATCATTTAACTGTAACAAAACAGCCACCAATAAACATATGACATCATGGCCATATTTTTTATTTTATTTTATTTATTATTATTTTTTATTTAAATAAAATTACAACATTTCTCTAATTGTAATCATTTTTAACAGTCTAAATACCTGAGTTAACAAACTGTCATGTCTGTCATGCAGAGATGTTGCAAAGAATGGTTTTAGCTTTTATTTTTTTTATCTCATTTTGTCCCTCATGCAGCTCCATATGGTGTCTTCTGTCACTGCTCAATTGTAGGGTATGAAGTCTTAAAGCCTCCGTCTTAGATTGTGTTTAAGAGGCTGTAGCTGTTGTGCACACCCCCCACCCCCCCCCCCACCCCACCCCTTCCCTCCTCCCGGGTTGCTGGGTTTTCATACCAGCAGGGGGGCCTGTAATCCCAGCAGCACTATTGTGCCGACCGGCAGGTATTTCCCCCGTTGCCGCAGAGCAGTGGACTCAGCTGACTGGCAGCGCTGTGGGAGCGGGAGGAGCTCTCCTCCTTAAAGCCTGACTTCCTTACTTCCTGTCTGTCAGCCAAGCTCTTCTTCCAACACAGAATAATAACGACGGAGCTATTTGTCGCACTGATCCCTTAGCATGCTATTCCCAAGATCCACATTTCAAAGTCAAGAGTGGGAATGAGGTGTGCATTCATGTTTCATATGTTTTCTCATCAGTGTTTCATTCCTAACCTTCCATCAGTCTCAGAGATTACCACTTAGTCTCCAGCAGCTTTCCATTCAGACCAGTGCAGGGGTACACTTATTTAATCTTGACTGATCTGGCCTAAACCGTGAGTGGTTAATATCATGTATGAGTGTGTGTGTGTGTGTTTAAGTGTGTGTGAGTGAAGTGCCAGCCTCTTCCACAGCTTTACACAGGTTTTCCCAAGTAGAGTTGAAGAGTTTCCAGGGATCCTCGGATACACTTTTTTTCCCACTCTACATTTTAATTTAAAGACGCTCAAATTTGTTGTTTCGTACTCAGATTAAATACGTCCTTCAGACTTCAGATCCACCCCACATTTGGAGGTCGAATGCATCTCAGACTGGACACACACTGGCTGCACTAATCGGATACCAAAGTGTCTTTTGCTTCACTTGGAAAGCGACACATAGCAACAACATTAAATCCAGAGTAATGCAAGAATATGTTTGGTACTAACAGACCTCTACGGTGAATAACAGGGAGAGATAGAAGGAGTCTGAGGTCACAAAGTCACATCAATAGCGTAGTTACTATATCGTTACCACAGCAACCGGTGCAGATAGGCTGATGTCTGGACTCACAAAACTCATATGGTCACTGGAAAATAACAATGCGGTTGTGATTTGGGAAACAAATGCAACTTGACTGCAAATATTTAGTCACTATCCTGAGAGACTTATCAAGAATTATGGTGGCGATGTTGAAACACATGTCATTTTTTTGATCCTGTTCGAATTATGCATCATTTACAAAATATGTTTGTGATGAAAGTCACAGTTTCTTGGATCAAATTGTGAAAATATGTAAGAAGACTACAAACCTGAATGTCACAGGTGACGCCATCTTAAGTTTATCTGTTCAGATTTGGTAAAGATATGTTCAACACAAACAGATTAGTCCTGTTTTTCATCTCACTCAAAGATTGATGTAAAATATGGTGAGTGGCAGTAGGTTTGTTTTTGGTGACGTATAATTATGTACAAAACATTCAATCCACTGAGCTATTTCACCCAAAGGTAGATGATTCTATACAATATTTATCAAAAACTACCAATTTTTCACTCTTAAAATGATCTTTTCTATTGAAAAATATCTGTGCAACTGACCACCTTTCATATTTTTCCTGAAGTTAGGTCCCCTGTTACATAGTGGAAGTAGCAGGTCTTCATCTCTCTGTAGGTTTGCAACTATTACCATCCTGCATAATGTGCATTTCACAGTTTAATGTCTCTAGTAAAAAACAGAAACAGTCACAATACATCAGCAAATTGTGCATTTCAGTTTGTCATATTACATATCTTAGTGATCATAGATCTTTTAAAGCACATTCATTGGGTTTGTTATTGTCCATCAATCTGTCCATCTATTAAAGGGAGGACATTACAACACAGTGATGCTGATACAAATGATTCAGTTACTTGTAAAAGTCTTCAGACTTTATTTAGGTGGTTGAGGTGGAGGTTAATGGGATCAATAAAGTATGACACATATTATTGACATTTTCTGTCCAATTTCCTGACCACCACAGTATAATCTTAGTCAATTTGTAGGAGGTATATGAATTTACCAGATCTTTAATCTGAAAAAGGCACATATCACTTATAGTAAACTCTGTTTCTGAGTCTCATTTTCTGTCCATCATGGTTTGATGTAAACTTTTTTCCACCAGCTTTTTGTTTTTCCTGCAAGGTAGCGCAGGACATATAATATTCATTGTCGACAACTGGTTTTCATAAATACAAATTTGTAATGAAAGTGTGAAGTGTGGATGAAACAAGTTTCTCAGCATAATGTTTGATAGACTGTTATTAAAAAGCAGTGTTAGAATTATAACAGTGTATACTGAAAGGGAACCTCATTTGCCAACATGCAACACTGGAAAGAGCATGATTTATTGTCACTAATTGCTTGGAATATGTGTGCCAATATGTCAGTAATTATCTCTTATGTGTGTCTGTTTTGTGCATCCAAAGTTGATGCAGGAAAGTAGCTAAATGTAGTGAGTGTAACTCCAAACAGTGGCACACTACTGTAGCGGCCTGTTAGAAGTTCCATCCTGCTGCCCCTGGCCTTTGCAGCCTTGGTGGGGTGCATTTGTCCCCCCTGCACCGCTGCCCTGCCAGTTGGCAAGCCTAAGCCAGGAAACTGTCAGTGTCGATTGAGCTGAGTGGAGGAGGTCCTGCTAAAGGAGCCTTGCTAGTTCTAGGGCCCACCTCTGTTTCCAAAGCATGGGAATAAAGAGCTCTGCATTCCACAGGTCTGAGCTGCCAGCTCTCCCCCTGCCCACAGTTCACAGGGAGCCCTGAATGAGATTAACAAAAGCGTTCTGTTGGACCCCTCTTGGCTGGCTTCCACGTCAACAGCTCGCAGGGTCAGGGGTCACACTAACTACATTCATTCCCAGCAGACCCCTTGCTCCAAACACAGGCTGCCAGTCGCACAAACTCCCAGCTTTTCCTCTAATCCCCCGAGATATGTCTGATCTCTCCACATGTTTCTGCTCAATTAAAGCAATATCACACCTTGCAAATGGAACGGAGAAAAAGAGAGGGAAGCAGCAGAGTGCAGCCACAAAGACGAGCAGAGGAAAGAAAGTGAGAAAAGTAAATGAATGGAACATAGACAGTGAAAGAGACAGAGGATAATGGAATTATTAATCTGCTTGTAGAAGGCACTAACACATGAGACTGCACACCTGATGAAACACCGGGGGCAAAAGCTCAATAGTTGATGGAGGACACATGACTGGCAGGGTACTGAAGTGAATACATACATTTACACAGAGTGTCCTCACACACACACACACACACACACACACACACACACACACACACGACAAACCTACAATTGAATCCCTGGATGAACTACATTTTATATATATATATATATATATATATATATATATATATATATATATACTGTATATATATATATATATATATCATAATCACACATTTTATTTATGTTTTACACTATGCACTTTTTGTAAATAATTCCGTAACTACATTCTTTCCTACTGTACTATTCATTTATCTGTATTGTCCCTTTAATTTGTCATTGCACCTTACAGTACTTGCTTGTTTTGCACCTCATTGTTTGTCTGCCATGTGAATGTTGCTGTTGTTATGAAGAAATTTCCTAATTATGACATCAATAAAGTACTTCTATTCTATTCTATTCTATTCTATTCTATTCTATTCTATTCTGTGTGTGTGTGCATGCGTATTGTATTGATGTTCTGCACAGAAATTGTATTTGTTGTTGTAGATAATCAGAGCTTTTCCACTTTCCTTTTCCTTGAGTACTGTGGTACTCAAGCTTGAGTACCACAGTCCCTGACAGTGAACATTAGGACTACACATATGCCTAATCCCCTAAAATCTGCACTTACTTGGGAAGAAAATGGAATTTGAGAAAAGATTGTTAATGTTCATAGTGATGGATTCGATGGAATATATTTATCAACAGTTATTGAATATAATTGTCTTTATTATTTTGTGCATAAAAATTCAGTATTCTAAATGCTGCTACTGTATACAAAATGGGAGTTTTTGAATCTTTCATTATTTAAGATTTTACAAACGTTTAAAGTTTAAGTTGCCTTGATTCACATAGTGTTTTTTCTCTCCAAACTGAACTTCACCAAAAACATGAATCTGGCACATTGATTACAAATGAAGAGTTTGGTCCAAAAATGTAATAAATCTCAAATCGAAAAATGTGAAGTTACCACCAGAAAATCCCTCTTCACCGTCCCTTCATATACATGCTATATTGAGTGTGTTCCATAATGCACTGTCTACTATTATTATTTTCTATATTATTATTTCCTGTACTGTAAATTGCTCCAAAATCTGACCACCACCGTCATTCCTCATAATGAGACATATCTGTTCAACCAATCAGAGGCTGAAAATGGTGTTAAATATTCCAACATGGGTACATCCATAGAATAGGAAGTCACTTGAACATTTTGCTTATTTTATTTAAAATTTTCATTGTAAATAATGAATAATAGTGGAGCCTCATTAATGTTGCGTTTCCACTAGTACTGGCTCAACTTGACTCGGTACCATTACAGGATAATACTGTATTTACATTACCTGGTCATGATGGGGATGAGACGTGTACTTCTGTGTCATCTTCTCAGGGAATTACTGATAAACTTACTGTACTGTACCTACCATAGTGTAGTTTTGGGTCATCATCATCATGTGGATTAATGTAATTATATTTACTGTCAACTTCCGCATCTGTATTTTGTAAACCGGTGGATCACACAGACGACTGGTACTAGTGTAAATGCAGCATAAATGTTAATGTAAATGTTAGACTGCAGGATCTGCTTAAACCTCTTCCACACACACCTGTTATAAACAAATATATTAAAAAGTGTTAATTATAAAACAGCATCAGATTTGGGTAAAAATGAGGATAAATGGGTGTGTAGTGTTTTGACAAAGAACGCTACGTTATTTGGTTCATTAAAAATCTCACAGTTATTTCAGGATTTAAATTTTCACACTTTATGTTTGATGGATTGGTTAGTAAAGTTTGAACATTCGTCACATTCCTCTGAATGAAAAAAGGGATTTTGTCAAAACTTTAAAAATGGACATATAGTGTTTTGGAACTAATCTCTTCAAATATACATATAAGAGGTCAAAGACCTTTATCTCTCTCTTTCTTAAATGTTAACCAGATATTTTATTTTGTTACATTACAATTTATGGTGGTTAATTATTAAATTAATTCATTTGAAATATACTTTTATAAATGGATAGATGAGTCATTGTTAACAAAGAATGAATATCCAAATGGATATTTGTATTGTCATTTACCATGCCATTTGGTTATTTATTTATTTATTTTTAATGTCATTGAATATTTGAGTCATTAACTATTAGAAAAGAGCTTTAAAAACTAGGAAAGCACTCAGAGAGCACAGACATGAGTGCCCTCAATTTTCTGATAAAGTGCTGTTAATATAGTTACTTTTTCCTTGTTAATCTGTGGATAAACAGTGTTACTCAATGTTAAAAACAACATAGTCGGAAATTATAACAAGTGGTGCCCGGCACAACAAACTTTGTCCCTATTGTACACACTTTACCTGATTTGCTCTATCTCTTATCGTTGTGAAAACACATTGTTTTGTGACTGTGACCTTGACTAAAATGTTATGTTTTTTTTCTTTTCTTTTGGAGGAATTGGATTTTGTTAACTTAATGTTAACTTCCACCCACTCCTTTTGAACACGCTTGTGTTGTTGTTGTTTGCTTTTTACTGTGTTTTCTTTTTCTTTTCCATTTTTTAATGTTCAAATAAATGTAATAAATCAAATCAAATCTATTCTGGACCACCCCGTACTTTTTCTCAAAATTTATTGGTCCAGTTGTTTTTGCGTAAAGGTGCCGACAGACAGACAGACAGACAGACATACAGACAGACTGACTGACTCAAAAACAATACCCCTCACCCCTTCAGGGGGCAGGGTAATAACTGTAAATAATAAAGTTCATAATGTTTAGAAATGATCCACACAAGTAAAAACAAAAAAGGTACTGAAAATATATTTTACTGGGAAAAATATTTATATATTTGTAGATGTGTACTGCCTGTCGAGACACTGACCTTTGACCCTTTTGATTCCATCTACTGTTTTTTCACACAAATATTCTTAGACTTCATACACATCTGACACCTAAACGACTGTTCGTTCAGCTGACTCTGCCCTTAGTAAACATAGAGTCCATGTCCACAATATGAAAAAGTCACTGTGCATTTCTTTGCTGAGTGGATGAACATCCACAGTGCGATGCATCTGAAAGCAGTTAGACCAAACAGTGGCGGTAAACCAAAAAACTAGACAAGGGGGGGGGGAGAAAGACTGTAAGGGAAGAGAGATGTAGAAAAAGGGGGAGGTGGGGATGTTGGGTAGGGGTTGTTCACAGAGAGGATCATACATTACTTTTTCTCCCCCAGTATTTCTTGTCCTTGATCTGCCTGCTTTTCTTTAAGCTGGATCCAGAGCCCCGCCCCCCTGCAGAGTCTTTAGCTCAGAGGAGGGGAGGCCTTGGCCAGCTGCAGGGTTTGACTGGAGTCCTGCGCACAGAGGTGGAGAGGCATGTTGGGGGTGGGGGGTTGGGGGGGCTGGGGGGGGTTATATTAGAGGGTTTGTGTTGTGCTGGATGGAAGTACAGACAGAGGGAGAAAGAAGCTGAGAGAGGTAGCCGATGACAGCATGAGTGCAGCAGAGGATATTGCACTCAGAAACACAACTCAGGACCCTGAGAGATTGGGTTTCAAAGCGAGAAAAACAGCAAAGGATTTCCCGGCTGATGCACTTCCGCACTTTAAACCTCCAAAACTATTGTCAAGAGAGACTGAAACGGAATGTGACAGGCAAATTTTACATTTATATTCTGACAGGCTTCATATTAAAGTACATCTTTATTGAGACTGTTCAATAAGACAGTATCAAAGGTACTTCATACTTTGTTATATGCATCAATATATTTTCCTCTCTTTTTTTCAGGGGTTTAACAAGTGCTTTTCTGTTGTTTCATTGATTTTATTGACTTCTTAATATTATTATTTTTTTATTTATATAACTCTTTCACAAAGAACCAACAGTCTAAGCCACTGTCATTCCACATTTCCAGTTGGGACAAAAGGATAAAAATCATTTAATATAACAAATAGTCATATAACTGACAAAGATTTAGAGTAATAAGACAACCAACTTTTTCCCATGAGTCTGCTTTACATCATTCACTGTTAATTACATTTTTATCAAATTAACTTTTTTAATGTTGAGACACTTAACATAAGTGTTTCAATTGTGTCAGTAATAAGGAAAAATAAATGCAAAATATAATGTAAAGTCTGAGTTAAGACTAAAGTGTGATATTGTTTGATAATGTTACATTTTGTTTAATAAAGAATATACACTTAACAAATCAGTTTTTTCTTCATATTCTGTCACAAATTCATGTAGTTTCACGTCTATATTTCCTATTACTTTAAATCATGTAATCTGTTCATGTTATAACAAGCCATTTTATTGGATTTCTAAATATGGTTAAGATTACTCCTCACATCAACATATACAGCTGCTCTATCAGTTTTCATAGGAACCCAGAAGACGTGTGATGTTTGAATACAACACTGCCTTCCTGCCATCAACAGAGGGCGCTAGGACTCAATATGTGGATCCAGTCATATTGAAAACAGAAAGCATGTTTTTTTTTTTTTTTTGCAGATTAATATTTTATTAATCTACAAAAAACATGATGTCAAAAAACCAAAAACAAAATAGATGACAAAATCAATATGATAAATCAAAGGTCACTGTGAAATATAATTCAAGAAAAGTCCATAGGCTGCATTAGAGATAAGCATCATCATGTTTCACTTAAAGCTGATTAACGTTTCCGTCAGTGGAAAGACTCACATTCAGAGATTCAGTCAACTCACACTTGAAAAGTTTGATTGGAAAAAGCAGTTGAGAAAAAAAAAAAAAAAAAAAAAATCACAGACGTCCCCCAGTGCAAACACTCAGCAAACTGCTACTATTACCATAAAGTACGGCTCCAACATGTGTAACCAAACAGTCAAATCCCAGAGATGGTGTTTTATGATCTGTTTGATAACTTGTGTGAAACAGTACTCCCTGTTCATTTATAAATCCCTGGTAATCCCCGAGAGGTAGTGACAGCTGATTTAGAGACACTCGGGGCTCTGCTGGTGAAGATAAACTGTGGTTCTTTCTAGTAGCAGGGTCTGCAGACAACCCAGAGAGTCTAAATCACCCTTTAAAGAGGGAGGGGGACTCAGCATCACCGGGGGCCACTGACCAGCCTTTGTCACGTTAGTTTCAAGAGTTCTTCATGGCGTGTGGACAAAGAGTTGTTAAAAAAAAAAAAAAAAAAAGAGAAAAGTTTCCTGCTGGACAGAAAGGGAGATAATTCATACATCTAATGGGAGTCATAAATCCTTGTATTAAGTTCAGTGCACTGCATAGGAGAGCACAACCTAGAGAAATGAGAGACAGATGAGGAAAAGGAGGGAAAGAAACATCAATTAAAAGGTAGAGGAATAGGACAAGGTGAAGGAAGGGGGATGGGGGGGGGGGGTAGTGTGTGTGGTTAACAGAAGACAACGGAAACATAAAGAAGGATCTGGGTTGATATTGAGACATGATCCAGACAATCAAAAGAAGAGGAGGGGGTTCACCACAAAGGGAGAGAGGGTAGAGGGGACTAAGGTTGGTTGTGAGCCCCAGTGCAGGGGTGAGACAGGAGGCGTGAGGGGCCTGGTGGCAGCGCCCGGGCCTGGGTGGTGCGGCGCTAACAGGCCCCCGGGGACCTAGCGCTGCAGGACCATATGGGGAGCAGTGAAAGGGAGAGGAGCAGCGGGAGCCCCGGGCTGACAAGCCACCGCTGCCCCTGCTTCAGCTGTTCCCCTGGAGCCCCGGGGACCTGGGGATTAGAGGCACACAACAAAGACAACACACATGACAAACACACACACACACACACACACACACACACACACACACACACACACACACACACACATCCATGCACAGGATGGACAAGGAGTCTATACACTCATGTTACAACAAAGTACACACTCGCACATTCACATAAAGTCATGTACACAATATGGACACACTGCCAAAGAGAGCCACACACACACACGCACACACACTATTTAACACACACACACACACTGCTCCACTCAGATTTAATCTTAGTCTGTTTGAAGACTAAACTGTGCTATTATTTGCTCATAAGCGCTGTAGTTACAGTATAACATGTATTTTTATTGTGTTCAGTGAACTTTAAAATTGTGTGAATATTGTGCCACACTCTAACACACACATTGTGTTTTTCTAATAGGATACAATCACTGACACACACATTTAAAATGCATATGACACCAAAATACAACTTTACTTCATCAAATCTGACATAAGTGATATTTTCGAGTTAACATACTGTACATTGTTACGGTAGATGTGCACGGTTCTCCTGTTATTTTTAAAATTTGAATGACCCACTATTAAAAGCCACAGGCCAGTACCCCACACACAACAAAGACAAACTTCTGTTTGAGCCTTCCATCAACCAGTGGCTGCAGCAACTTAGCCTTTTGTGGATGTTATAGATGTAATTCATTATTGGATCATTTCACTGCACTGTATGTGTGTGTGTGTGTGTGTGTGTGTGTGTGTGTGTGTGTGTGTGTGTGTGTGTGTGTGTGTGTGTGTGTGTGCAAAGAAAGAAATGAAACTGGAAAAAGTTGAGGCAGAGAAAATTAAAGAGTGTTGGATCCGTGAAAATGAGATAAAGACGCCAATGAAATAAAATCATCTGTAGAGAATCAAAGCAGGTCAAGTAGTGGTTTCACAGCCCAGTTCATCTGACCTGGGTTCATCAGATGAGCTGGTCCATGGGGTGGGGTGGGGGTTTTCGATGATCTAATACCAGCTTCATCAATTTTTCCACCCCCACCTACTGATCATTCATTGTAATACATATGTTTATAGATCCATTTACTGTTAATTACTTGTATATTGTTCTTCAGCACATTACATTATATGATTACAAGCCTGATTTTTACTGATAAGCTCCAGTTCATCTGTTCGGTATAATGTCCTCCAGTATTGGGACAGACTCAACCACTTCAGATAATACGTCAACATCCTAGGATGAGTCTGAAAAATGTTGTTATTGTTGTTGTTGTTGTTGTTGTTGTGGCTGCTGCTATTGATAGAGGGTCTGGACAGAAGATTTGTTCAAGATTGTACGTCACAGTGACAGACTAGTCTTTTAAAAAGCTGTACAAACGACATTTCTCAGTCATTGTGATTAAAACCAATTTCACACGACTATATTGTAAGCCTACTCTCAATTCTTGGTTTTATTTATTTTATTTACTTCATTAAGTATTAGGTTTTATTGTTATTTATTGAAGTTCCTTGGATTCTTTTCTATTTTGGATTATTATATATTAGTTTTCATGTATTCATGTAAATGACAATAAACTGAACTGAACTGAATATTTATATGTATTTTACAATTCTTTTTCAGTGTCATATGCACTTTAAGTCACTTACATGTATAGATCTAACTTCTTCTCCTTCCACTTCTTACATTCTGACTTTTGACAATTTTTTTTTGGTTTAATTCCTAATTTTTTTTTCTTTTCTTTCCAATATTGTATTTGTGTAACAAATGCCCAAACATATTCTTTGTGTGTTTGTATTGGCTATGATAGTGATTTCAACATCCAGAAACTTAACTCTCACACAATCATCAACCCCAAGCAGACAGAAGTGAAACTAAAAATTGCAGTTCACTGTCCTCTGTTAGGGGTGTAGCTCCAAAAGGGAGTCAATCCTCATAGTGTTAAAAAGGCCAATTTCATAGTAGAAATAAATGTGTGGCTCAATAAAGCATTTTAGGTTTCATAGGTCAAGCTTAACTCTGAGCCAGGTGATTAAAAAACAAACAAACAACTCATCTGTTCAGTTGTAATTTAATTTTAAATACATGCATAAGTAGGGGCATGTCATTTTGATTGACAGGTATCAGATGTGCTGCCGGGTACTAGTGCTGGCCTCAGCCTCGACCTGAAGTTAAAAATCTTCCTTTATTTGATTTGTTTGCAGTTGTCAGTTCACTTTGGGATATTTTTTGTACACCTATTGGACAAATATGGGACATTTTCACTGCATTTATTGCACAAATATAACGTCCTCTACTATTGGTTGCACTAACAGTTGGTGCTTTAGTTTCAGTAAGTAAAATTATATGTATATACATTAACCAGGCTCGGCCAGCTGGGGGCTGCAGTTGCTGTTCTCCTTCCTTCCTGCCCCAGATGTCACCGTGGAACGTTTCAGATCGTTAGGGAATAGAGGACACAGTGAGTGAGCCTGAGCTGAGCCCCGCATGGGTCACAGTCCCGTCTGGGTCAGATTCTGGCTCGGTGGGACACTCAGACGCTTAAGGCACTCTGGCTACATCTCCCTCTTGGCTCTGGGTTTGCTGCGTTTTTGTCCCTTGCTGATTGGAGGTGTTTTGAGGTGGTGTCTGGGGGCAGGAAAGTGGCAGCTGCAGTTTTTAGCCAGTTAACACCACGCCTTAGTTTAAGCCTGTCTACCTCCATTAGCTCTAGTTTAGCTCTTAGCTACAGGCAGTGCAGAGTTTGATAAGTGTCAATCAATCTCTCCCATGCTCTCAGCTCCACCTATGAATCCATTTCTGGAACTTCCGGGTGTAATGAAAACATGTGATGCTACCAAGATGGCGACGGTGGGATCCGCCCACTTTGCTTTATTTCAGTTCTCCAGAAACCTATGTGTGACGTGAACGGAAGTTTCATCCATTTTTTTAAATACAGTCTAAGCTCTCACCCTAAGATTAACCTAACACTAAGACTAAACTAACTACTGAGGCATAATTTTTCACTGAGTTCCCCCAGTATAAGCATATTTACATCCTCTTATTACACAAGAAACACATGGCCTCATCTTCTGTGCCAACAGAAAGTGGCAAGGCCAAATTCACTCCACTTATGGCCTAAATGATGTGTGCCACATAAAGGTCATGCAATAAACACAGCCAGCATGTACAGCTGGTGTCATATGCACAAAAACACACTGAACAGACCTGCAGAGACAATACTTCTTTCAGTACACCTATGTTTCTGTTGTGTCTGTGATATTTTATACATGGAGGTAGCAGCTAGGAGTCAAGGATAAACATATGAGACCATTAGAAAGGTTGTAAACCACCAGAAAAAAAAAAACTCTAAACTTCACTCTAAACTGAATGAGCAACAGTGAACAGAGTCTCACTCAGAGAGGATTTTCTATCGTAATGTTTAGGATTTGCTCAAACTTAGCAAGTATTAGATTCTGTGCTGTGTTGCAGAGGGTCATTTGCCTCCACCTCCACCTCCACCTCCCTCCACTGAGCTGCTAGATCAGAGGATGAGGTTGATAAGTCTAGTTTGGACTGCAGAACACCCACATTTAGAAAAGTTTCTGGGAACTGATTCCAACCACATGTACACCTCTGACCTGTGATGTTACTGTCTGTTGTTACTACTGTACCAGACTAACAATGGTCAATATGTTACTGTATTTATTATTATTATTATTATTATTATTATTATTATTATTATTATTATTATTATTATTATTATTATTATTATTATTATTGTATGGTTCTGTTACTTCCTTAAGGTGTAAATTTCAAGAAATTCAAGCAAATAAATTACAATTACTGATAAAACTGCTGCTGATTTATGATTTTATTTTTATGGCAAAACACACAAAGAATTATACTGAAGAGTGTTTATTAGATGACATGAGTGTATATCAGATGAAATCTAGCCTTCTGGCTAATTCTGGCTTTTTAAACCACATGTTTTATGAAATTGCATTGTCCCCTTTCAAATAATCTAAATAAACTAAACTAATACAGGTGTCTACTGTCTTGAGTTTTTATTTGATGCATTTTTTGCAAAAAGAAAAAAAAAACATTGTTAATGCAGTTATTAAAATAATACCAATACAGTAACTAACCTGTAAAATAAACCTTCCTATTATTTTTGTAATACTTTAAAAGAAGTAAAGAAGGCAGATACAGTATACGTAGCTAAATAATCTATGTACTCCAGAGTGAAACTTTTTATGTCGCTGTCTATGATGTCTTATTTCATGGACAAATTAAAATAATTAGGCAAATATAGAGTGTATAATGTTGTGCTGTTAAGAAGAAAGAAAAGAAAGAAGGAAGGAAGGAAGGAAGAAAGAAAGAAAGAAAGAAAGAAGGAAGGAAGGAAGGAAGGAAGAAAGAAAGTAAGAAAGAAAGAAAGAAAGAAAGAAAGAAAGAAAGAAGGAAGGAAGGAAGGAAGGAAGGAAGGAAGGAAGGAAGGAAGGAAGGAAGGAAGGAAGAAAGACAGAAAGTAAGAAAGAAAGAAGGAAAGAAGAAAGAAAGAAAGAAAGAAAGAAAGAAAGAAAGAAAGAAAGAAAGAAAGAAAGAAAGAAAGAAAGAAAGAAAGAAAGAAAGAAAGAAAGAAAGAAAGAAAGAAAGAAAGAAAGAAAGAAAGAAAAGACACCTGCTCCAGAACGCTGTCACATCATCGTTAAATCCACAACCAAACTTCCAGCTTAATCTACTTTTCTCTAAACTGTTCCTTGTGATTGATCTCATGTAAGTTACCTACCGCGATCAAATAACAGTACAGGACATTTATGTGTGTGTGCGTGGGACAAAATTGGAAGGTTCACACCACTGTTAAATCTACCCCATGGCAGCGAGTACCTGCTGCCTGCTGTCTCCGTCCCTTCTGTAGCCTGAGGCTATGAAAGCAGCCTTGGCTAACATTAGGCTGCATTTCCAGGGCTCAGTGAAACAGAGAACCACCTGTCCTCCCTCTAATAACACAAGAAGTAGCTTTTCCCTCCTCTCTGTCTTCCATCTTCACAAAGACAATGAGCTGCTGCCTCGTTTGCAGAATGCATTGAGGTCGGCCTGATGGGCAAACTCTCCTCCAGGCTCATGAGGAGGAGGAGGAGGAGGAGGAGGAGGAGGAGGAGGAGGAAGAATAGGGAGGAGGATGTCAGTAGTAGCACCTGCAGTGTCGCAGCCTGTCCTGCCTATCAACCAAACCAAACTGACCAACATGCCATCCTCCAGTCCATCCAGCCCAGTCACGGTGTTGTCTGTCTGCCATTGAGTTTTTGAGTTTTCTCCCAATTCTCCCACAGTTCAGCTCAGGATGACAAACACCTAATTAATTTTCCTGACGCCAGGAGAAGCAAGACTCAAGCTGGGGAAGACTGCCTTTAGCGAAAAGAGAAGTGGAAGTGGAGAGATTAATTCATGAAGCTCCTTTTTTTTTCCCCCCTCCTCCTGGTAGTATTTGCATGAGAACTTCTAACTGTGGACTTCAGTATGAACTGTCCTCCATGCACATAAACACACCCCTAATTCGCATTCACCTCCTTCTTGTCTGCATTTCCCTCAACTTTAGCCTTTGGCGCACTCCCTCTCCAACAACCTCATACATCAATATGAACATAAATGCATGCATTACACTTATTAAAATTCATGTTAAATCCACTGTATTCATAAGAATTAATAAGTAAAATAATGTGAGGATAAAGCAGTGGTGTGGCTTTGTGCTTTATTAGACACAGTGAACTCTGCTTTACCTGTTGATATACAATCATTTATATGGAATTAGAAGCAATTACTAAAATTGTAATTAGACATATCTAAGACAAGATACAGAAAATGTTTGGAGAAAAAAAAAGCTTTTTCAGCATCTGGTCTGTGTCATCTGATGGAGATAAACAATTGAAGCCCTTCTGGTTTCCTTAAAGTGTAGAAAAAGACTAACTCTGCAAGACAATGCATATCATTATGCCGCTGCAGAATTATTTTATGGTCACTACATCACAGCCTTTCTTGTGCCACTGCTTTATCCATATTATGATGAATTCTCCACATCACAGACACAGCTAGGGCTTCTCCATTCTCCAGTCTGACACATGAACCAGGCCATTATTAGTTTCACACTCACAATGATGCACAGAAAGGTTACTTTAGTGAAACGGCCAGCCTTTTACTTTTAACGAGTGTGTATATCATAAAGCAATCCAAAGGCAATAATCGTTTATCATTATTGAGACGACTGCGCTGCTTTGGGGACCTGGTGGCAGAATGGAAAACAGATTTCCTCCAGGCTGAGGCAGAGGTGTCCGAGGCTGTGTTCACTCTGCAATCAGATTTGTAGTCTCACGTAACACAGATTTAATGTTTCCTAATCCATGTGGACAGCAACAGCATTGCACTGAGGAAGTGCTTTATTTATTTATTTATTTATTTATTTTATTCCAATAAAGACCCAACCGTGAGGCGATGTGAACACTTAAATAAAATGTCCCTGGTAACAAAGTAAATCTTGCTTTTAATTCTGCTCACCTCAAACAAGTGTCCTGTGTGTTTGGGTTATAGTTATATCATAAAGCAGTGTTTTTTAATCTTGGGGTCAGTAACCCATGTAGGGTCACCTAGTATTCAAATGAATTCCAAAAATGTCACGTTGCCTGAAATTTTTAGTAAGTGCTGAAAATAGCATTAAAAAAAAATACTAATAAAAATATATAGTGAGTTGAGAGAGGCAATCACATCCATAAACTGAAGCATTGTGGTGCTGTTTATCTGTCAAATGTTCATTGGGGTCAGTTTCAGATGCTGCAGCTCTTTCATAATTCATAGTTTGAGAGTTATTGTTTATTCAGTATTAATTTGAATCAAATATTATTTATTTAGCACCACATCATAACAGAAGTTATCTCATGATATTTAACATATATAGGTGGTTTGAAATCAGACTCTAATTTACAGAAACTCAACAGAATCCTCCAGGAGAAAACATTTGTGACTCGTGACAGTGACAAGAAAAAAAACGTCCTGTTAACAGGTAGAAACATGGAGCACACCTTGACTCCTGGAGGATGACCGTCTGGCTTTTCTACCTCTGTTCATAATAATTCACAGTATACTGTATGACAAAATTTGCTCTAAAATTAACATTTGTTGGTGTTGCGACCTAGGATTTCACATCATTTATATTTAATATGAAAGGTGTTAGTAAGAACATGTTTATTTCAATGTATTATTTTTTATTTGCATTAGTTTACATCACATTTGACACTGAAGGTTAAAGTTCATGATGATGACATCATCAGTGTGCGTGAGCGAATGTGACGGAAGGAAGAAAGAAAATCGTGCTGGAGCTGTAAAAAAAAAAAAAAAAAAAAAAAAAAAAAAAAAAAAAAAGAACTGTATTGTTCATGTAAACTCCAAACGAACTGCAAGTAAATTTGCCCAAAAAAGAAGACCGGAGACTTGCCTTTTCTTTTTTGAGGGTGCAACATTTGCAATATGCAATACTGTCTGGTGATGTTTAAACAAACCTGGAAACACCAATATGTGACATTTACTAAAATCTAATGTTTATTCTATGGGCACATTGTTCAAGTAAATAAATAATAATAATAAAAAAAGCAGTGATGCTTTTTATAGTCTCTTCACATTATTTTTTAAGTGTTATTGTATTCTTTATGGCAGTGATTCCAGACCATTTTTGGCTTGTGACTTTAACTTATTTTAGTGGCATGAAGTGTGAATGGCAAAATTAGCCAAAAACAGAAGATGTAAGTTAGTTAAGAAAAATATTGAATGTTTTCATTATATAGCCTGACTTGGATGTGACATCACTCACTATACAATAAAAACCCTGTTTCCAGATACAGTCTGACCTTTGTAATACAATAAAAAATAAAGCCTAAATTATAAAAATTCAATTCACTTGAAACTGTACTTGCCAAAAGATTTTCAATGAGTTCAGTACCCAACTTAAATTTATTTTAAAGTGAACAAGTTGGAGAAGTGACTGAAGGGTTTAGAGAATATACAAGTGTGTGTTTTTTTTCTACAATTAGAGGGTCAATTACTAACAGGAATGAACTGAAAGGACCTATTTTACCTTAGCCTTTGCAGAAAATGTAATAAGATAACTAAATTTTTTAAAAAATAAGATTTTTTATTGCAAAATGTGTGAAAAGCTTCAGGGAGATCTCAGTGTTCAAATGTTGAATGGGGTGACTATTGAGCCTTTAGGCGGCATTGTGTGACAATCATGATACTGTTGTAATAAAGTGACAAGGAACATTGGAAACCTGTTATCAATCCATCAGTCTGCCACTGCATCCAGAAATACAACCTGTAAAATATATTTTACAAGTAGGAAGCCCTATAGCCCAACCTGTGCAGAAACACGAGCAACTTTTATGAAAGACAACCATCTGAGAAAAACATCAGAAAAGTTCTGTGGTCACACATGTCTATGTTTCTGCTGCTTTTTAGGGAAAACTGATTCCACACGTTAAGATGCAAAAGACCCAAAAGTCTATAATCGGGAGCAAAACCCGCATCTGTGATGGTCTGGGATGCATCTTTGCTCATGCTATGGCTGACATATCTGTAAAGATACTATTGATGAGGAGGCATATATTAAATTATTTACTAAATATTATACACACAGACACCATAAAGTGGATTTGAGCAGTTCAGTACAACACCTCATTCTGTACAAGATGCAATAACATAGCCTTGTAGTCAGATACTTTGTCAATTTAAATATTTTTAAATATGTTTTATATAATTAAAATGTGTCATATCTGTTGAAAATAGATTCAAATTCAGATTATGCACTGGGGTTATGAGGGAAATCCTAAACTTAACATTTCTAAAATAAGGGCGACAGAAGACAAGACAATGTTATATTATGTGCGTCACTAAAATGTGAAATCAGTGTTACCAATTATATTTGTTGAAAACTAGTGACATTTGCTTCACCTTACATTTGAAGTACATGTAAAATCGGAGGATTAATCCAATTGAGGAAGATCAGTTCAACTCGGTGTGAAGTTGAAATGAAAATGTGAAAATATGAAAATGTCAATGTGACCGAGAGCTGGTGTCTCTGGGAATGGACTGAGAAGACAAGCAGAAGTGTCCCAGCTTGTGTGTGTGTATGTATGTGTGTGTGTGTGTGTGTGTGTGTGTGTATGTATGTGTGTGTGTGTGTGTGTGTGTGTGTGTGTGCATCAGTCCCTGAGCGTAAGGTGAGAGGGTTGTTGTGCTCTGTTTTATTGCGCTCCAGCCTGCAACTGAGCCAGACTTTTAATTGCAGTAGCGGTGGTGGGAGGGGTTGCTGGGGAGACTCGTCACCCTGCTGCCGTGAGCTGGGAGGCTGGGAGTCAGGGCAGGTCCTGATCCTCTCCCCGGGGGCCCTGGGGCCCAGCAAACTGTCACCTCTTCCTCCTGACGCTGCACACCTGAGGCTCCTGGCGCTACCACCACGCCCCCCTCCCACACACACATACACCTCCACCACCACCTCCTCCTCCAGCCCAACACCCACCACCCCTCCTTTCAGCCTTGCACCCACCCGCCGGCCCTGCTGATATTATACAGCTCACAACGTCTGTCTATACGCATCCGCTGATCAATAGGCTTGACTCGGAGCATATCGACGCTGGCATCGGTCTCATTGATCACATCCAGCCTCCATGGTTGGGTTTTCAAAGATAATTGGGCCCGCGAACCTGCCTCCTTATGAGTGACAGTGGGCTGAAATGATAATCAACTGGATCCAGTCCAAGTACAATCCCAGCAGGACTGGCTGGACTCGAGGCAGACGGCAGGGTTTCCTATTTTTAAAAGGGTCTTTTAGTTAAGCTGTAGCCTCCAACAGCAGCTCAGTATTAATAAATACTGTATCTGTGGCTACTGGAAATACCACAATATGGTCAAAATACACAAATGTGGCATTTTATGCAAAAAATTCCAAGCAATGTGTGACTAAATATAACACAATAATGCTATATCTAAATCCCAGGGTATTGATTAAATACTTAAGGCAGTAATGCTACAACAACCAGAAACCAAAAATATCCTCCCCCTGGACACTCGGCCCCTTTTCAAATTGAATGTCTGAGAGATGATGTAAGGCTTTAATAAAAGGCCAGGCTGCTGATATTGATATTCATTATTACATGGCCTAAGCTAACCCCATTATGTTCCCATTAGGGCTAATAACATATACAGCTAACTCATTTGTTTCATTTAGCTTTTCACCATATACAAAATTAAGTGACACTGGTCGGTGACAAAAGGAGACAAAGTGGTTCCACTTGATTCGTGCACATTTTTAACTCACCATTTTAAGAGAAAAGAGAATCATCTGAATATGAAAGGAGATCTATGGAGGATAATGAGCATGCTAAATCAATATTTCATATTTGAAGAGTGAGATTTATGGTGCATTGTGTGGCAAGCAGTTCTTTTGTTTTTGTTTTTTTCCTGACACGATTTCTTATCCTCTTTCCAGCAGGTAGCCACAACACAGGATCAGCCGCACCAGAATAGCTTTGCAAGGTAGTCATGTAGTTGGTGAATTGGGTGAACGATGGTGAGCCCAGGGCATAGGCCTACATATTCAGAGAGAAGAGGACTCAACCTGCTTTTGGAGGATGAAGGCTGCTAAAAATAAGCCAGAGGAGCAGAAATCACACAGACAGAGAGAGAAAGAGGAGGAGCTGCCATTAGCGGGCTGGGCTGGGTTTTGCCCCTCACTGATTTAAGCCAGAAAGCTCCTACATCTCCACTGCTGCCCCTTCTGCCCCTGCTACCCCTTCTCTGAGCCCAAACCCCCTGTGAGATGCTGTGCCCCTGTGCTCAGCCTGTCAGGCCAGCACACCAGCTCGCTACCGAGAGGCATTATGCTAATGGGAGGGCCTCCTTCCCTCTCTCCGCGGCCCTTCACCGCTCAGTGGATCGGCTTGCCTTAGGGCCCTGCTGCTTGTTTTGACAGAGCATCCCCTGATAGTTGGGATTAGTCCAGCTTGTTTGGCTAAACTAGGAGAGGGGGATCTTAGGCTACTTTGAGTTTTTGGAGCTCCGCTGGAGCCAGATGCCTCCTGCTTTTATCCCCACCAGGAGAGGGCCTGCACCCCCCAAGGCCTGCCTACAGCCATGGGCAGCCATAACCATCCAGGCAGTGTCAGGACCCACATTGCACACACACACACACACATACACACACACACACAGCACAGAGAAACACAATAACACTTGCACACACATTGCTCATACCATATCCAGAAGACAAAATATTCACTGCACATAAATAGTCATGCAAAAGAACCTTCAACCTACAACCATCATAAACCTCCTGCGATGCAACCCGCAGATACAGCGAAGCTAGTATCGGTTGGCTAGAATCAGCAAGCAGACACTGGATGTGAAAATAAAATATGAAATAGAAAATTAAAACATTACACTGATTGTTTCACTCTTTGTAGTACTCCTGGCAGGATAGGGGATAAAACACCAGGGTCCCGGCACTTCCCAGGGAAACCTTACATGAGGAAGTGCTGTTTTATGGCTACATTCCTGCTCTACATTAATGGAGGCGTCGGGCTGCTATCCCTTTGAGAGAGGCTTGAACCTCTCTATTAAAGTGGCTGACCTGTGGTCGGCGGTTCAAACAGCCGGTATGCACATTAACGTCACATTCCCGACGTTAGTGTCTGAAGAAGGAGGAAAAGAGAATAAATAAGAGGAGGTGGAGTGATCTCCCTTTCAACAGCCGTCCCCAACAGGAGGCCCATGCTATATTTTATTCACTAATGTCAGGTGGGTTCAGGCAGACTCAGGGTCGTCCTCAGACCGGCCTGCTCCCCGGTTTTCATCAAGGTCAGCTGGATGAAAAATAGAGCTATCCCCCTGTTAGATCGACTACAAAACTCTGCTGCTGAGGCAAAATGCAATAGAAAGAAGATTTAAGAGGAGGAGAGAAGAAGAAAGGAAGAAAAGAGGGCAAAATGTGGGTAACAGAAAAATGATGATAGTGAGAGTGAAGGGGGGGGGGATCATAAATGGCAAGAAAGTATATGGAGGAAGAAAGCAAATTGGAAGCAGAATTGCAGTGGAAATAACAGGGAAAAGTAGAGGAGGAACAAGGAAGAGGGAAAGAAAACAAGACAATTGGAGATGAATGGAGACAAGACAATCAATAACAAGAAAAAGGAGATGATGGAAGACTGAAGAGACGGAGAAGAAAGTGGGAGAAAATGAAGAGAGAGGAGAGGAATCGGAGAGGAGAGCGTGGTCTCAGGAGGGCTGGGTCACGGAGGCCCAGGGGTGATGTCAGCCTATTAAACTGATTTCACAGGTTCCCTTAACGAAGCCTCTGGCATGTTAAAGGGCAGGAAGCATCCTATTTCAGCCTTTCTTCCCCTCCCCTTTAAAGCCGAGCGAGTGCGGGACTTATCGACAGCTCCTGACAAACAGGCGTGAAGGAGGGCAGCTGCTGGGGCGCTCCTCTCAGGACCCAAAACACAAGGTGGTATTCAGCAGCGGACCTGCCGATCTTCAAACCCCAGCACAGCTCCATCTCATCGCTCTGCGCTGCCCTGACAGAAACCTGATCCTGAATGTTGAGCAGCAGGGTTCAACTGATGGGGGGCTATTTCAGGATGATATTTTTGGAGGAGAGTTGCTAGTAGAATGCTAGTAGATCAAGATTAATATATTTTTTCATGGTGTTATGGCTACAGACATGCAGACAAATAATTCATAGTTATGAGTTTGATATGAAATTTGGGTAACACTATTGTATAGTGTATATTATTATTTTACCATAAATAAAGCCTCTCCCTCTTACTGTCCACTTTGCTGCTGTAACTATAGGGATGTCCCCAATGTGGGACTAATAAAGGATTATCTTATCTTATCTTATCTTATCTTATCTTATCTTATCTTATCTTATCTTATCCTAATACCTACATACAATTCACTATGTATTGACCATGTGTTACCTGTTTGTTACTGCCTTGTAAAGGTTCATACTGTCTTCCAAAGATAGGTGTGAAATTAGTTTATTTTTAAGAGACAGGTGGAGTGTTTATCTGCAAAGCAGTTAAAAATAATCTACATTTACAGCTATTTGTTAATGGTTTGTTAACAAATGGTATGTTTGTGATAAATTATGAATGTATGTATGAATAATACATTAACAAACTATTTATAAATAGGTAACATAGCATGGGTGTAAAATTGCATATGGACACTATAGATGTGTCCATACCAATATTTGGATGTTTCTAAAATATCCATACCAATTTTGAATGAGAAAATACAAGACATTCAGAAAAGAAAAGGTACATTTTTTTCCCCTCCTCAGTTCCGCCTCTCATCAATGGTGGGAACAGCCTCACTATCTGTAGTGCTGCTTTCGTCAATGAAAATTTTGACTAAATATTGTTGTCAACGAACCTTTATCATGTGTATCATGTGACAAAAACGAAACAAATCTAGACTTAAATGTTGGTCTTGTGATGATAACTATATAATGTAATATAGATGAGATGAAATGTGGCTTAAGAAATAAAAACATTGCTAAAATGTGTCTTAGTTTTTCTTAGGCACCTTTTTTTTTCTCTTTCTTTTGTGAGAAAGTCAACCCTGGCCTCTTGGGTCAATCAGTACTTGCCATTAAACAATGTCACATAGCCACATGACATGGCACACCCAATCGTGTTTCCCATGTTAGGGTTTGGGATCACGTGTTGCATTGTGGGACGTGGCGGTCCTGTTGACAGCCTCACGATTCCAAACAAATCGTAGAATCACTATAGAAGTGAAGAGAGAGAAAAGGCTCCAGAAGAAGCAGCAATCATTAAATATTGTTAAAATGTGTAAAAGGATGTGGGATATACCAGGAAACATGAAATAGGGAACCAGGGGACTGGTATATGGAGAAAAACGGCATTATACATAGATATACTGTACATATGAAGTACCAATCAAAGAGTGGAGCACTGACTAGCATGACCTAACATTTCCTATCTTTTCACCTCCTTTGTTTGTGGTGTGAGTGCCTGCACTTCGACGGGTTTCCAAGTTCTAAGTTATTGGAGAATCATGTGCAGTTCACAAACAGATGGCGTCAGGAGATGCAGATCAAAAAGTGGAAAAACTGCTGTCTGGACGCAAGATTTTTTTTCCTAGTATAGTGAAGGATTGACTTACATATACGACACCTCAAACTAATTTCATTGGTCACTCAACTCAACAGACTCGCGCAACATCACTGACTGGATCACCTATTGTCAGATTAGCCAGCTAGCTAAAGTAATAAGGAGGATTTAGCTATTTCATTTATCAATAATATTTTTTCTTAATGTTTTTGTGCCAACACTGCCAGCAGCCAGGAAGGGGAGAAGCAGTAGAAGCAGGGACAGGAAAATGTTCACTTCTGTTAGTCAGTCAGAATGAATGAAGTTTAAAGCAAATGTATTAATATAGCACCCATGTCAGGAAGCAGTCAGAGCGTGCTTTACAATAGAAAGTGTAAACTCCACAACAGCGTCGGAGGATTTAACCATTTAATTTATCAATAATATAATTTTTATTAATCATGCTTTCATGCCAACGCTGTCAGCAGCCAGGAAAGAGAGAAGTAGAAGCAGGGACAGGAAAATGTTCACTTCTGGTAGTCAGTCAGAATGAATTAAGTGTAAAGCAAACTAACCCTTTACAATAGAAAGAGTAAACTACATAACAGTGTAGCCTACATATAAACACAGAGTGGCAATCTGGACAATAAACTGTTCAAGTCATCACAATTTCATCCAGCTAGCTAGCTAGATCTAAGCTATCACCATTTAACGTTAATCTAATTATGTCAAACTTCCAAAAGTGAACACTCTCCTGTCCCTGTCCCTGCTTCTACTTCTCCCTTTCCTGGCTGCTGGCAGTGTTAACATGAAAGCATGATGAATAAAAAATATTGATAAATGAACTAGCTATAAATCCTCCGTATTACTTTATCTAGCTAGCAAATCTGATGTTATAGGCTCGAGTCAGTGATACTGCACGACTCTATTGAGTTGGGCAACCAATAAAATGTGTTTTTGGGCGTGTCTGGACAAAGGAAAGCTAAGCTAAGCTCCATCTGTCTTACTGCTAACCTTTTCCCCCAAACAAAATACCCAGCATGGGTACTGAAGTGTTGATGGGCAGACATTACATTTTGTAAACTCTGTCAGTCCTAGATTCATGCTCCGAAGCCAAGTCATCTATGACCCGAACAGAGACTTGCTTGCATCTCCCAAAAAATCTGACCTACAGCAGACAGTGAAGAGCAGAAAAGGTCCATCCGCTCTACACACACTTCCGCTTCCCTACTTTTCCTTCTTGTTTTGTGTACATGAGCTCATTGTTGAAGATGGCTTGTATGAATATGGATTCAGTTGAGAATCTGCGAGACAACGTTGTTTAACTCATGCATAAAACAGCATTAAACTTTTATTTGCAAAGACATGAAACAGGGCTGAACAGCTATACGTTGACCTGAAAATCACTGGAAAATATACATCCAGATAAGTTACACTGCAGTTTCTGTCCTCATCCATTGATTTGTACTGATTTAGCTAGTATTACGAGTGATGGAACATCGATACTCAGCTAATGGACGAATATAAAGGTAGGATGTATCTGGAAAAATAGGTCCACTAAATGCTAAAACAACTGTTAGAAGGAATACTTTGCAATGATTATCGGGTGGCTGTCCACCCCTGACCACAAGGTGAGATTCATGTCTTTGCAAACAAAAGTTTAATGAATGATTTTCTGAGCGCCTGTTGGAGTCACTGTTAAGGTGAGAGGGGGGGGGGGGGTGTACTATGGAAACCTAAAATGCTCGGTTCACCACCAAAGGTCAAAATTGTGATCAGAAAGGCTCTATGTCATCCCAGATGACCTAAAAACAGGGCTCAACAAAGGTGCATCTTTTACACACACAATATTCAACTTTAGCTTTAGCAATTAGCCTTAGCATTAGCACTTTAGAAGGCAAGGAAGATGTTTAGGGACCAACTCCAGATGGTTGTCCATGATCAATGCCAACAGGAGAATTAACACTTACATACCTGTTTTTAATGGTGAGAGAAACCAGAGGACGTGGAGGATACCCATATGACAGTTAAGTCATCACAGAATGGCTCCGGTCTGTTGAAGTGTAAGGCTGTGAAAATATGTAAATAGAAAAACAACACATCAGAAAGTTGCAGAAATGACGTCTCCCTCTATGATCTATTCAAAGTCTGAAAATGCAGGACCAGACTGTAGTGATTTTCTTCTTTAATACCTTTTCACCTCAATGTCAAAGAAAGGCAAAATGTTCCAACAGTCACCAGTTGTTTTGGAGTTGGTGACACATATCATATGTGAGAAAAGATCCAAGTCCATTGAGCTGCTCAAAACAAAATTAGATATTTCTTTACCAAAAAAACTGCAACTTGTAAAATTATTTTGTAGATTTGCAAAATGTATATGTAAATGTAGACACAATCAAAATGCAGCAAACACTGACATAAACTTGTGGGAGGAAGCAACACTTGATTGACTGTCAAAGGAGGGGTGAGGGAGGCCAACATTACAAGACCTAAACTAGGGGTGCCCAATCCTGGTCCTCGAGAGCTACTATCCGTCATGTTTTAGATGTATCCCTCTTCCAACACACCTGATGGTCATTATCAGGCTTCTGCAGAGCTTGATGAGAGGTTTATTATTTGAATCAGGTGTGTTGAAAGGAGGATACATCTAAAACATGCAGGATAGTAGCTCTCAAGGACCAGGATTGGGCACCTCTGACCTAAACTCACAGACAAACGGTGACAGAAAACAACACCACATTTATCTGCACAATATGCAACAGAGTCTGCAATTCAAAAAGTAACTTGTTCAGCCATCAAAGAAGATGTTAGCATCTCCCTGGACCAAATCCATAATCTACTGAGATGGAAGGAGGCTGATGGACACAATTAGAATGGAATAATCATAACACTAATTTAAAAAAAATGTGCCTTTTACCATTGATTACCATTCTTATTTTTGGTCTTTAATGCAGCATCTTACTCGCCTACAAAAATGTAAAAGTTTAATACATTTCCACTGGTTATTTCTGTGTAAAACTGCAGAACCTAACAAAATCCATGTTAATGTTTTTCTCCCAGTCTTGAACATCTCATTAAAGGGATGACATATTTTCCAGACCTTTGTGTGACATCACATCCTACATAATTTTCACTGCTCTACATACAGAAAGTCTACTAATCTGTTTGTTATCAATCCATCCATGTATGGAGTAAGTGGAGATAAAGCAAAAGCAATGGAGGGGGTGGAATATACAGATATTTGAGGTAACATTATATGTATATAAGTAATAAGTTACCAGAAAGATTGATAGTTGAGTACAGTAGACATACATAAAAACCTACTTATTTTTGTTCTGTTAGTTTCTATCTGTACCAGTGTTCAGATGGAGGGTAAATGGTGACATTTTCAGGCTGATGATGAATATAGTGATGTCATCAAATGTTTAGGTTTTAGACTTAGATAAAGATAGTATAAAATTAAGTTATTTAAATAAACACAATACAAGTGTATTGTCAGATGCATGTGTCTGTCCCTTATTTCCCAAACATCTACACAATCTGCTGAATCGTCCTGTCTGTTATCTGCAGCTGGCACTCTGTTGCCTCGCTATCAGTCCCTACAGCATATGCTACCAGGTGTTCTCTCCCTCCAAACACAATCTTTCATCAAGGTAACCCAACTGCAGACAAATTAATTAGGAGAATATCAAGTCAACAGAGCCGGGCTCTGAAGTTGAAGGTGCCGTATCAAAGCAAAAAGCCAGATTTTTTGGCTTCTGTCCCCTTCTTTACTTGTCTCCGTGTAAAATCTCTTCTTCCCCATTCGTCCCCATATGCCACGAAATGCAGATTTATTCTGATTAAAGCGGCAGTTGAATCACGCTGTTTCTAAAAGCATTTCTCATTGTAAACAACAAAAGTAACATGATGAAAATGATGCCTCATAAAGCAATTTACAGACTCATATTACTCCAATCTTTTAGAAAGTAATGGGATATTTTTTTTTAAATGAGAGAGATAGTAATCCTTTTCATATGCTCTTAGTTTACTTACTTAGTTTAATTACTCACAAATAAACAGCATCAAAAAAATATTGATGATTTGTGACATTGATTAGTACTAACCAACTGTGCATTATTACAGGTTTTTTTTTTTACACATAAAATCCCTAATTACACTTTATTACATGTTATCTTTCCAGTTGAAAGAAGTACATTTATTGTTTTCAGACATATAGGAATGATTGACATCTATACAGATCACTGCTACAAGTGTTTTCCACATAATAGCCTCTTTTATGTCATTTGTGCAACCAGGGGTATTTTAATGTAATTCTGTAGACATATCATGTTAGTCCACTTGTTACATGTGTGAACAGTATTTGTATGTGAAATAGATGGGGTTTTTCTTTTCACCTCAAATGCAAAATAAGTCTACCTACAGGTATTAATGAAGTAATAAAGTAAAGTAAATCCTGAAATTATCTATGTTATCAATCATATTTTATTAATTAATCAGTACCAGACAGGAACAGCTACAGAAAAAAAGATATACTTGTAAAAATATTAATCTTTTTCATCTGTTTTCAAATTCTTCAGGTTCAAACAAAGCGGATTTTGTAGCTAGATATTATACGATTCTATCTGTCACATCATGTTCCTTTAACTACGGTGGCCGACAGGGGTAAACGCACCGCATTGACAAAACGCTGCAAACACAAAAAAGATGCAGAACCAAAAACACAAGAAAATTAAATAAATACAACACAAGTAAAGCTGCAGGAGAAAAATGCTGCAGTCATAGTAATGAAGCAGAAGCAAAAAACATACAAACCTCCAAAACAAATGTGAAAGAAAAATGCTGCAAATACCAAAAACGCTGCAGATTCACTCCACAACAAAATGGAAGTTCACCAAAATAAAACATAAGAAGAAGACGATGGATGAAGATGAAGTTGAAGTTCATTAATTTAAGAGATTAGCGTGAAAAGGTGTAGAGCAGCGTGATGTACCTATACTGCTCTTCTATGATATCATAACAGATTATGGCCAAGTGTTTAAAAAAGACAAAGGGAAATGTAGCTTTTCACTATAAGTTAATTCAGCTTCAAGAAGTACAGAGGATTCTGAATGGACAGAGAAGCCTCTTCATGCTGGATGCCTAACGGAAGTAAACAATCACGTCCACTTCCTGTTTTGCATTCGTTTCATCTATTAACTTGGAAGACCAGATACTACAGTACATGCAATTTTTGCATTTATTTTTGTAATAATTAAAAAGTAGCAGCTCGACTAAATCAATCATAGAAATAGACATACTAATGCTGGGCCGAATATATGCATATATTGCAACAAGACCAATGTACAGAACAACAGGAATAATCTTAAAGCGGAATTAATTGTTTACATGGCAGAGGACTTATCCAATTGGGAATTAAGATAAACCAGTAACTTTATTTGGAATTATCATTTTCAACTGGAATCAGGTGTTTGCATGTTCGTCTTAAATTGGAATTAAGTTTTATCTAGAATTAAACAGGAATAAAAACTCTCATGTAAACAGGGTTATTGATATAAAGCACCCACTTGGACAACAGAATTTGGACCACAGCACTCAATGCACTGAATTAATACAGAACGGAGATGTTACATGTAACATGAAGCTCTGCTCACCCACCCACCAGTACGATAATTAATGTTCTATACTATATACTATCACTAATTTTGTCATGTCTTATATCAATTGCCACAGTACTGTAGCAGCAAAATACAAAAAATAATACATTGAAGTATACGCCATATGTCACCACAGTACTGTAGCAGCAAGAGGCTAATGAGTTCATTTAACAGTATCCATGATTGGCTCTAGTACAAATGCTAACGCTTGACTGGCTCTGTGGCTCTGTAGACAAACATGTTTTGTGCCACAGTATTAAAAGTATGAATGAACAGTAGGCTACAGGCATATTCATATTTACAGTAAGGATTTTCAACCCAGAAGTATGTTATGTAAAGTCAGATATGTTGATGTGATAAAATTTTCACATGACCCATTGCATGGGAGTAATCATGATGTTGACATTGGTGGGGGAAATCATTTCTTCCTCGTGAGAGACAGCAACAGTAAATAAATAAATAAGAACAGAGCTAAAAGAATTTAAATTACGTCTCATTTTTTTTGGGGCAACAAAAACTAAGAGACATTTTAGGATTTTTTTTTTTATTTCTTAAGCCACATTTTGTCTGTTTTTTATTGGTCATCTATAACTGCATTATATATTTAATTATAGTTATTGTCACAATATTTATGTCTAGTTTAGTCTCATTTTTGTCATGTGATAAGGGTGTATTGATGACACACTGTCAATGAATGGTTTATTTTTTAGATTCTTCATATACTGTATAAGGCACACTGGATTATAAAGTGCATTATGTGAAGTCAAAATCATTAGATAAAAAGTGAAAATTATGAGATAAAAAAGTCCAGATTCCCAGTCACTAAGCACAACCAGAATTAATCCATATTTAAGGTGCACTATGGTTTTTGGAGGAAATTAAAGTATATCATGTAATTTCCAATTCAAAAATTGGTATGGACATTTTAGAAACATCCAAATATGAGTATGGACAATTTTACGCCCATGACCCATTGTGAAAAAAACAGTTTGAACTGTGTTGGTCTGCTAAATGGACCTGAATTCCAAGTTGAGGAAGATATTTGGGGAACTTTTTTATAATGGTTATAGATATATTTTGGAAAAGAGTGTCCAGTTATGTAGCTTTGAGTAGAAATTATAATTTTCGGTAACTGGCCCTAGAACTATTTCTGTCACAACTTTGCTCTGTAAAAATCTAAATTTAATTAGCTAACCTTTTAGATGTTAGTAAGAAGATTAAATTACACTGGTAATTTTTTTTGTATAAAAACACAGAACACACAGTGATTTTTATAGCAAAATGTTTTTTTTGTCACTTACATTTTATTGATATTTTCAACATTTACAAACAACAAGAACCCTCTTTGAGAGTCACATTAGTGATTATTCATCCACTATTTGCCTCGTCAGTTATTCCTTTTTCCTTTGTTTTCATTACTGTTTTGAGTTCTGAATAAAGTAAATTTTCCTCATTTTTCTTCAAACTGTCTCTGTTAATCTCAGACAATGAGTCACCTTTTCCATTATGCAAATTTGTTCTACAATCTTCATCCACAGTTCCTGCTTAGGAGGATCTACCTTGCAACATTTACTTAGAATTGCTTTCTTACCAGCTATCAGTGATATTTTAACAAATGAAACAGTCCATGAACTTCATCACAAGCACCTTTTTTGTCAAATTGTATGGGATTTATTGTTGAATTGCTATTGCACAAAAGGAGCATATCTGATGTCAGTGAAAAGCTGTGGAGCTGCATTAATTTACTTACATGTATTAATAGAATTAGTGGTTTATACCAGTATATATGCTTTTGGTCATGTTAGATGTTTAGGTCTTTGAGGGTAAAGAGATAAAAATGTAACATATAAGTCAGTATCTGTGGTTACATGAACCACATATTAACCCATAAACATCATCCAGGACCTTTGGTGGTGACTTCCAAATGAATTCCTCTATTTATCTAACCATTCATTATCATATTACCTATATATATTGTCTATATATTATTTATATAGGGTTTGGCACAGTGGTGCAGTGGTTAGCACTCGTGACTCACAGCAAGAAGGACCCTGGTTCAATTCTGTTTCCTCCCACCATCCAAACACATGCACTGATAGGTTAATTGGTTAATCTAAATTGTCCATAGGTGTGAATGTGAGAGTGATTGTCTATATATGTTCAGCCCTAAGATGAACTGGAGACTCATACTGTACAGGGTGTTTTTTTTTTTCCTATTGTAGGTGGATTAGGCCTCCAGTGACCCTAGTGAGGATAAAACGGGTTCAAATGATGAGAAGAGACAAGATTATTTATATATATCATTTTACTGACCATGTAGGTATTAAGAAGGTGCTAATGAAAGTTCAAAATAAGTTTAAGACATTGTACCAAACCTGAGAAAATGCCATTAAATGAACAAGAAAGACAAATAATCACTTTCATTTATGAAACAATACAGGTTTTATTGGTGATTAATGATTATTAGTGATTCAAAAGTTCTGAAACATATTAGGGATTAATAAATTACTAAATTATTACTCTTGGGTCTTCAAGGGTTAAGGCAGAATAAAATAATTGTGATTAGAAATTCAACAACACTAAATCTAGTGTGTGTTTTTTTTTTTAATATAATACACAATATAAATTTTTTTGATAGATGCAAAAGCTCCCAAACTCCTGGAAATGAAAGTTTAATCCACTTTGTTCATCTATTCAAATAATTGCTTGAGTAATGTGTGACTTGACGCCTTTGGAAGCATTCAACAATCCTTAAATATTTTCAGGTGTTGAACAAAAACTTTTAGATGCCACAGACCAGGTTTGCTTTGCTTCATATTACTCACAACTGGGTCCAACAAATACAGTTATCAGGTGCTGGTGTTTGAAGCATTTTTTTTTTTGTCTGACTATGCAATTATCGGCCATTATTGGTGGAATGTCAGTTGCGTATGTGGAGGCTTTGTCATAGCTTGTTATAGCGTTACAGTAATAAAATGTAAAAGGTCAAACACAACCTTTTCATGTACATTTTTACTTCTCGTCATAAAAAGTGTCCACTTTCCTCCTCAGATAAATGGAGCTAAAAAAAAAAATAAATAAATAAAATAAAATGAAATGAGCAAAAGTAATTCTTCTCATGGTGAACATGGCAAACAATTTCCCAGTTGTGGGATCAATAAAGTACTTCTATATTCTAGTCGATACATCTTCATATGCATTAGAAGACTCATCACCATTCACACACAAAACACACCTCACCAGGATGACTGACTCTATGCTCTCATTCCTAGTCTTTTCACTGTTCAGCTCTTTGCTAAATGGATCTCAGCGCCATCCCTCAGACACCAATGACCTTCAGTCATTTAGCAGGCAGTATGATAGGGACATGATATCAACACCTGAACAAAGCGCAGCGTAAAGCGCCACATCAAGCTCCTGTTTATTCATAGCGCAGTTGGCTGGGTCTGTCATCTAGAGGTCAGTCATTTGAATACTCCCCCATTACGGGCAACCGCCGTCCCTTTGCCTTCCAGTTAAAACAGTCCCACATCAGCCACTTCAAAAGAGCTCGGCTTCAAACATCGCGTTTCCAATATGACAAACGTACTTCACAGCAACAGCTCTGACAAAATATGCAGCAGCTGCCTAACGTAAAGGATGAAACGTGTAAAAATCAAGACTGTGCTGCGCTCATGTCAAAGAGGAGACATAGAGAGGCAGGGAACAAGAGAGTGAGGAAAGAGGAAAGAAAGGCAAGAAGAGACAGACAGAAAAGACAGGAGACAGGAGAGAAAAGCCCAAACAGGCTTTGTTTTAATTACTGGTGCAGGAAAGGCGGGGAAAAGCTGAGATTTTTGCTCGTTAGAGTATCGCTTTGGATCAAACGCTATATTTACATATCAGATTAAACTGCTCCCACAAACGGTGAGATCTGAGCTGTGAAGGCACGGCTAACGAGAGGAAGCCATCTTCCCGCTCACATTTGGTGTTGGTGGTGGTTGGTGGTGTGTGTGTGTGTGTGTGTGTGTGTGTGTGTTGGGGGGGGGGTGGTAACTGGCAAAACAACTCATCTATACTTATTAGAAAGAGCAGTGTACAAAGACGTGATGAAGGCAGTACCCGTAGCAGAAGAGCTAGTTAGTGCAACATAAACCGAACAAGTGAGAGAATAAACACCCATCACACATCACATCACGAGGGCGACCAGTTTGGAAGAAATTGGAAGACAGACTGGATTCAAACCTCAATATTTTGCGGCTGTACACTAAAACAGCCAATTAGAGGCCCTGGCAGGTCAAAGTGCATTATGGGAGGTGGTAGGAGTTTAGTAGCAGCACAAACACAGTGTCAGAAACAACTCCTCTGTCTTTCATCGTGCCTTTCTTCTGAGGCCTTTCTTCTCGCCTTCTGTGGAAAGAGAAGAGCTAGCTTTGTGGCTCAAGGGATCCGAAATCACCAGCCATCATTATTCCCTCTCAGATGCCAGTCCTCCCTGCACACAACCCCCCCACCCCCCACCCACCAGCACAACAACAACAACAACCACCAACCTCCAAGCATGACCACTACCACCACCCACCTACCCTATCCCACCCTCTGCATAGGGAGCTGCAGAGGCTACAAGAGGCTAAAGCTGCAGAGGAGTCTCCCTTTACTGTGTGGAATAGAGACTGCTGAGAGTGAAAACTCCATTACCAAAGAGCCACCGCTTCTCTCAGCCATCAAATGAGTGAGAAAGGACAAATACAGGCAGTGACAAACAGTGATGACTGATTACAGCACTGTGTACTGTACGTCTGTGTTTGTGTATCAGTCAACCAAGCAACCACTTACAAGGCCGTCTCTCCAAGAGGGGAAATGCATGGCATGAGCAGATTCAGCATCTATTGGAATAACAATGGAAGTGATTGGAGCTAACAACCCGAATCACTAGGCACAGGGATTTGAAACATATGTCATGTTGTTGCGCATCAGTGATAAAAACTAATAACAGTATTCCCTGACTGCACTGTATGAGTGAAAGTCAGACACAAAGCCCTAGCAGAGCAACCACCCCCCACCCCTCACCCCTCCTGCCATTGCCCCCCCCAATCCCATCCTGCAGTGTCAGATATATCAGCAATGCTAATGCCCAGGCAGCATCCTGCACTGCTCGCACTCACCAAGTGAAAAGACATCCATTTAGGCTTTAAAAGACACACATAAACAAAAAAGGAAGGAGGAGATGAAAAGAAGTGGGGGAAAAAAAATGAAAGAAAAGCCAAGAAACAGAGAGGAAGAAAGAATGAAGGGAGGCCACAGAGAGAAAGGGAGGGGCAAAAGAGGAAGTCAATTACGTATTCTGAACCTGGCCGATGTAGTCCTCTGGGATCTGCCTCCGCACCTCAGGATCTGTAAATAATTGACAGATAATATTAATTGGCTTTGGATTAGTGAGCAAGCTCAGTATCACACATTAATATTTGATCAGAGGATGATAGGGACCCTGGCAGGGGATCCGAAGGGGCAGCTGAGGCTGTTTTGTTGATTAGGCCAGAGAAGGGAGGAGACGGAGGCAAGTGGTAGCAGCAACAACAGCAGCAACCAAACACACACAGATGGAAACACACAGCCAGTCGTGGTTTGATGCACCCGTTAGCTCCAGGCTGCTAAACCTCCTACTGTACTGCCAGCAAACTGACTGCTCCTTCTTCCACCACAAAGAATGAGAAAAGAAATAAAAAGCAGACGGGTTGGGGGGGACTTCCGGAGTTGCTCTGATTGCTTCTTTTATTGGGGTGTGTGAGTGCGGTCTGGTCGTCAGCCAAGAGCTTTATGATGTTTTTACCTAAATGTTGGTTCAAAATCCTTTTATTTCGTTATATTAGAATTGCAGAGGAGAGTTTTGCGATGCCCCTAGACAATATATTACAGAACATCAGCTTTAAGTTTTAATACAGTCAAGATAGTTGTACGCTTATGAGTGGTTTAATAGCAAATAGTTCAGATCTTTGCATTAGATAATTACAGAACTGAGTAATGTGCTTCAGGTGCAACAACTTTTTTTCCAGCTTCTCATTTCTTAAACAACGATCAGTTTTAGTTTGATAGAGAATAAAGATTGGACTGTGTTTTGATGAGAAAAGGTCATGTGGGCCAGAGTAATGAAGTGATTATCCATAATGTCTAGTGCCTACAGTACAAGCCTGTGGGGGCAGTATTATGATCTGGGGTTGGTTCAGCTGTTGAGTCCCTAAAATTATGGAAATAATTGTTGTGATATTACATATGCTTACTGAATAACATGTTATAATGACAGCTATAGGTCAGGGGTGTCAAGCAAATTTCAATTCAGGGGCCATATTCAGCTCAATGTTATCTGAAGTGGGCTATAAAATAATCTTGTGTGTTAAAATGGAAATGTTTGTGCTCTTGTATTCCTATCTATACCATGGGGACCTCTCACACCATAAGGACCAAAAATCAGGTCCCCACAAGGGTTAATTATAATTGAAGGTCCCCACTAGTGAAATATAAATCTCTGTGAAGTATGGAAATTTATGCAAATGACACATTAAGTATTTTTTTTTGTGGAAGTCCCCATAAAGCATGAGGGAATGGGACATGGAAACCAGTGTTTGTGTGTGTGTGTGTGTGTGTGTGTGTGTGTGAGAGAGAGAGAGCCATCACACAAAATCCAGAAAGAGTTGACTCAGTTTGGCATACTTATGCAGTACTACTAATTTAGTATCCTTTGGAACCTGGGTGGAGGTGACACCAAACAATGAGTACCAGGTCCTTTTCATAGTGGAAATGAGTCAAGTCCAGTTGAGCCAAGTGGAAACACAGCAGAGTAGAGTAGTGGATTACATCTGGTTAGCCAAGTAAACCAATCATGTTTCAGATTGGAGTAAAGACTTGCTCACTTAATGTACATATGTTTTTAAACAGAAAGTATGAAGACAGAAATAAGTAAATAAATAAGTGTGGAAATATGTAAATAAATAAATGTACCATTCTACCAAGTTGGTTCAAACAGCAGTCCCATTACAAAAAGACATTTAAAAAACCCAATTAGGTATTCAGACTTTACATATGCAGAAATATATTATGATCTGATTAAAAACAGTATATTAATTGAGATAATATAGTTACTTTCTATTGGAAGGCAGCTGTCCCAAAGTCTAAACACTAAAGTTACAGTCATTAAAATAATGCTAAAATGATTTTTCTCATTTTCCTGAATTTAGTTTTTGAATACACCATTTGATTTATTTTAATCGAAGTAATGTGATTTATTATGTGTATTATAATAATAATAATAATAATAATAATAATAATAATAATAATAATAATAATAATAATAATAATAATAATAATAATAATAATAATAATAATAACTAGAAAATCACTCAGATAGAGCAGACCCCCCCCTTCATTTCTGCGAGCAGTGGTCTGTCCCGACCAACTGAATGAAACACATATGTGACCCCCCCACACATACCTCCACTGATCCAGTATCAACATTTCTTTAAAAATTCAGCCCAATCTGTCCATAACGTTTTGAGTTATCTTGCTATTAGGTAGACAGACAGACAGGCAGACAGACAGAGTTATATATATTTTTTGGCATTTATCTGTCTGTTGGTTTGTAAGACATAAAAAGTTATGCGTGTGTGTGTGTGGGGGGGGGTATCTTTCATTCAGGAGGTCAGAGTGGACCAGTACTTGCACAAGTGAAAGTGAAACCTGAAGCTCATTTTAGTCATTTAAAAGGGGAGGACTGATCTGCCTTGGTGGAGTCTGCGCTCTCAAAGTTCTTTTCTAGTTTTAAATATGAGTTGGAATTTTCTAACAGGGACAAAAGGAGAATCATAAAAGCACAGAGGAAAAGACAACTAGATCACAGCATGAAAGAAATGCAGATATTTAGTCAGGCTCCTACCACCATCAGTGCACTCTGCTGTTAGTTCTAATCTGATTTTGATACACCATATATGTTCAATATTACAAAATAGATTCAAATATTTCATTTTACTGTGGAAACTACCTACATTTTATAAATAGTCTATACAATGGGGGGAAGGGGAAAAGTAATTTTCTTAATTCTAAAGGGAATGTGATGTTTCGGTAATGACACATTTTGTGCAAGGAAATGTATTTCAGTACCATATGCAAATAAAATAAATTACTGGACTTTTACTATATATAGTGTATGTTCTTTAGATGTGGTGCAATATGGATGTGGTCAAAGATGTTTACAAAACAACATAAATTTTCACATCCTTTTGTAACCCTGAATTTGAACCAATTCAGTAGAATGGCCCATATATTGAGCTCTATGAAGTTCTACTGAAATGATCTCAAGATTCTAAATATATCTTTTGGTACTATATATGATACCTTGTAAACCTCAAGTTTATTTATTTATTTATTTTTTTTATTTCCATCACAAACTGCATTTGGCATAGTACATAATTTCTTTTGCCTCATAATGAAAACAGTCATAAAAGGTGAGTCCTAAACAATAGTGTGGGATTATGAGACTTCATGTTTTAACTACAACTGCAGTGAAAATGTACATATGATTGAGGCACATTTACTGAGTAGGTCATACATATATCCATGTCCTGTTTACAGCAGATGTAGTGATGGTAAATAATGACATTGATGTTTGTAAAAATTAATATTTTCTGATATTGTGTGACAATATTCAATATTCAGGAACAAAAAAAATCATAATTGTGACCTATAGATATTCTACAGATACTTCATGGCATAAATGTTGGATATTAATATATACAAAAGTAATTCAGCAAATCATAGATTTACACAGAATTTAATTAATTTCACACCCTGTTAAGTGACTAATTTCAGTCTATTTTGTAGACTAATGAAAGTCTTTCCCAGAAAAAAAAAACAACAAAAAACATATATATATATATACATATATATATATATATATATATATATATATATATATATATATATATATATATATATATATATATATATATACATATATGTATTTGAAATGTTTTAAAAGCATTTATATGCTGCTCAGTTGTGCTCCACAGCTACACACCATCCTCTACCTGTGATGTACACACTCACATAAAGCCACTGTTTGAGTAAAATAATAAAAAAAAAATGTCAATAAATAAATCTAAAAATGAGGAGCGAAACTTGAAGGCGAACAGTCCTGCAGTAGCAGCAGCAGCAGCAGCGATACACAGAGAGGAAAAACAAACAAGACAGATTTACGCAGCAAAACAAGCTGGCAGACATACATGCACAATTAAACTCATGGAGGCTAATTAAAGTGTTACTGGAAGCACGCAGCTAGAGTGTGACAACATAATGAAAGATTGAAGAGGGGAGGAGAGACACGGGGACCCCCCCCCCCACACACACACACACACACACACTCCCACCCCCCTTCATTCTGTCTGAAAACAATGCCACCTCTCCCTTTCTCCATTCACCTCCGCTCTCTCATCTACCATATGCTGCCATTTGTTTAGTCAAATCCCCTTTAAGCAGCACAGATCTATGGCTCTGAGGCAGCGCTTTGCTACAACTTGGATCACTCTCCATAGACACATCGGCAGCTCATATCCCTCATGGCCTGTGTCACTCGGCCAGCTAGAAGAGTCTCCGGGGAATGCCTTTTTATTGCTTTTCCACATCATTTGTCTGGCGATTACAGCTAGCCGCCAATGAACCAAGGGAATAATCACAATATTTCAATTTAAAGATAGCAGGGGAGAGAGAGAGCAAGAAGGACTATAGTTTGGCTTGGAGATTGTTTGTGCACCATGCTGTTAGGAGGGCACTGATAGGACAGGATATAGATCATGTCCCGACACAAATGACTGTTTAATGTCAAGAGGAGAGAGTCACGGTCAAATAGGATGAACCTTTTTTCCTGCAAATGTAATATGAAAATGTCTACATCTACAAACCATCCTTTAAAAATGTGAATCACATTTACAACCTGAAATGTCTTCAGAAAAATAAGTGCAATTTAACAGTATTATGCCTCAATTTATGAATGTGCATTACAACTTACAGATCATAGTGGATTGACAAAAACACAAAACATTTAGTAACGGATACAATTTTCTCTCAGTGTAAGTTTTGCATTTCAAAAATTCATCCCTTGACCTGTACTGAGCCTTTTGGTAACCTATAGACCATATGTGTGATACTCATGCCATGGCAACGTAATGTTATTATAGATTTTAATTACATTTTCACTGGTGGCTGATCTACATTATCCATACAAACTGGGTATCTATCTATCTATCTATCTATCTATCTATCTATCTATCTATCTATCTATCTATCTATCTATCTGTCCTTCTGTCAAAATTTAACTTTGTTTTCTTTGTGTATTTTTTTTTTTTTATAATTGTATCTTCTAAATAAATGTATACTCTTAGAAGCCATGGCTTGGGGTATATGACTAACACCCCCAGTCCTTGACCAGGCAGCTATGATATCATGACCTTTCATTTGCTCATGATTTAAAGTCAGACAAACAGTTTCAGAGATATAAACAAATGAGTTGTTTAGTGATTTTACACTTTTGAGTGGCCAATCTAGAAATGGTAAATTATTGAAAATGTAAGTTCTTCCATATCAATAAATTATATTTATTGATAGGGAAAACATGGAATTACCTAACTGAATATTTTACAAGTTATTGCATACATACAAAGAACATCCGGCAGCCAAGCAGGACTGAGCAAATATCAAATTGTGGGTCTTGTTCCAGACAGGGGGTTCTAATCCTAAACTCTGAATTTAGAAACTCTGAGTATGCTGTTCCAGAAAAGTGGCTTTGAAGTACTTCAGTTCACTCTCAGTATGTTTACCCAGAGTTAGTCATGTCCATGAACCACAATAATCATCAATGGAGCCCCGATACCTGAATTCACCATGGTAACCACTGACAGCAAGTGTGGCAGTTATTTCATTCCACTTGAACCAGAGGTTCGAATCGAAGTGTATAGGGAATACAAATCACTATTCAGTAGAAAATGTAGCACTACCGCTGCTGCTGCTTCTTGGAAGAAACATCAATGTGTAAGTTGGAATACACTAGTCCATTGACTTAATAGCCTATTTGAGTTAATTAAAACTATGACATGTAGGCTAAAACATTATTGGATTGAATGAAAGTGCTGAATAGAATAAAATCTGAGCTGTTTTTAGGTCCAGGCCCATGAGAGAAAAACACACATGGAGGAAATCGAACAACAAATGCTATTTTAACACATATGTACTCTCACCTCATATCCTGTCAATAGATTAATATTTCAGTTCCACTTAGTCAACAGGAAGAAGGAAGATGTCTTCGAAAACCCTGCTGTTCTAAGTTACCTACTCAATACTCAGATCTACCACATACACTAGTTTACAATACATTTACCACATATCAGTTTAAAATACATTTACTTGATACAGTAATTTAAAATATACTGAAGCAGATTGTTCTCCTTTATCACAGGAGGATGATGGATGATAGTAAGGAGACACTGTCTGCTGCTACAGAGGGATCCAGAAGAGCACACAGGTCATTGAAGTTAAAAAATATATAGCTAAAAGTAAATGTCTACTCATTCACATTGTGTTATTTTATGGAATTTCGACTTTGATGTGAGTGTGTGATAAGTGATGAGAATAAATAATTGGAAAAATAGTTTCACCCTTTTTAACAGAGCACAGTTGGAAACAACAACTTCCACAGCAGCAGCAGCTCAAAGGGAGATTTTCAATAAATGCCACTTTATCAGTCTTCATGCACAACTGTGGATTTTAAATACCATATGTTACATGCTATATCTTTTCCCAGTAATCTAGTGATCTAGTAGTTTACATGAGGCTCTTTACTGACCCAAGAATTTGTGTTGCATGAATTCAGTTACATATTTTAAATGCCAACATGCAGGACCAACACTCTATAGCAGTGTTTTATGACTAGTGCTGTTGGGTTTTTAATGATTTAATCTAATAGTAATCATTTAAGTGTCAAAGTCACAACACTGCGATCAGGAAATTAACTGAAGCACATCATAGCTCCAGATAGAGTTGTCAACTCTTGCTACCACCTCCCACCAATAAATGGTAGAAATGTGTCCTCATATCCTAACACCATTTCAGTGCATGTTTCTCGTCGAAGTAAAGATGGACATACGTGTTGAAAGGCATGGTCCTGAACTGGTTTAATAAGTATGCAAAGTTTATTAAGTTTTAGTTTTGGCTACTTTGCGGCTTGACTAAAAAGATACTAAACCTTACTTTTAATTTTGTACTAATATTTAATATAATATTTGATTTTGAGCTGTAGTTCTTTATTGATTTGGCCAGCTGTAGAGATTGAACCTCTATAACCACAAATTATAGAGTTTCTAGGTAACATTAGTACAAATTGTGTTAACAATGGGTTTTACTTTAGTTGTTTTGCTGATGTTGGTGGATGTTCTGTTTGGTTTGTCAGCTCAGATAATGTCTGAATAAGAGAAAAGTTGCTGTAGAACTGACAATAAAAGTTCACAAAATGAATTATTTTTAATTAATTATTGATTGAATTGAATGCTTTTATTGTCATTGCATATAAAATACAATGAAATTGAATGCTACTCCAGTAAAGTGCTTACATAACATTCATAATTATTAATTATTAGTTAAAGGAGGTGAAACTTCTGTACCTTGGCTTTTGACACATCTGACATCCTATAAGTTTTCAGTTTGCTAATACTGACTTTTTAACGAGTTTAGCCTCCATGCTAGTGCTAGCCAAATGCAGTAGAGCTCAGCAGTAGACTGTTCATGGTTGTTTTCTGCCGCAGTTATACACCTAATTGCACTAGTTGTGACACTTTTCTTTAAGCAGTGCAGTGGGGGCTGCAGTAAGTAGCAGTTTGCTACTCACAGATGTCCTGGTGTGTTCCAGTCATTGGCCAGTACTGGTCCGCGGATCAATTGGTACCATGCCACCAGCCGCCTAATAATTAATTAATTAATTAATTATTTCTCTTGTATTTATTATCCGAGTCTGAACAATCTTCTATATTGAAAAATGACCAGATTCTCTCGGTTACATCTCTGTCAGATGGATGCCAAAAATGTAACCCACATGTTAGCTGAATAAGTAAAAAAAAAAGAAAAAAAAGATGTCTTTGGAAAGTTTCATTTCGAAGAGGAAAAGGCACAAGCCCGGCGACCAATATAAACAATCTAGGTAACACCCCCCCCACCCCCCATCCATGGTGAAATTGTAAAACGTGGACCGGTCCGCGGCAATAGAAAGGTTGGGGACCACTGGTGTACCATATGAGCCACACACTACTTTGGGTCCCCACATGTTACCACAACTTCAGGTCAGATGTGAAGGTATCACAGTGTTTTATATTTTTGCAAAATAAAAAAAAATAAGGCTTGGAATTCAATGGTTCACAATTGGGCAAACTAGCAACAAACTAAAAATTTGTGTTGTATGTAGCTTGTGGCATTTTCCAGCTGACAGTATATTTGCATATACAAAATATAGCAACACTTTACTTAACAGGTGAGATCATAACACATTCATAGCAGCTGTCATAAACTACACATACATGACTGAGTCAAATGTTAGACATAACTCAACATTCATACCAAATCTTTCATGAATGTAGAAGACAGAATGACGACAACTTTTCAAAATAAAATTACAACAATCACAAAGCAGCACTGCCATTTTTTTCCCATCTGAGTCAATGGGCCAGTCCAGTGATGATTTGTTTAATAATGTAACCGTTGCTAATGATTTATCTTTTGTTAATGATACTGTCCAACCATTCCAGGTAGGTCTGCAACAGGACAGGACTGCAGGACCCACAAGATTATTTGACAGCCTCATGACATCACAGTGACATCATAAGTAATTGAATATTGAAATGACCAAATCACATAACCAAGCATCCTAGAATGTCCCAGTTTTCATCAAAAATGACTGAATAATCAAGCCTTGGCGGAGGTCTGCCATCTCTGACTGCCTTGTTTTTAGTTTTTTCCTTTTGGTTTAATATTATTTAGTTGTCTTTATTTCTCTTTTTTCTTTTACTGACTGTGGATGTCCCTGATGTCTCCACACTGCCTTCTGTTAATTTAGCTTCATCTCATTTCTAATAAGTGCTGAGGTCCTAGCAAGTCCTAGCAGTCCCTCCCCTGGTGCTGGTGTACACACGTTTCCCATTGCAGTTCACTGGTGGTTTTATAGATTGGATTGTTTTCCCCTTTTGAATGTGTTGCATAGCGTTTGCAGCCATAGTTTGTGGACTTGGACACAGTGCCATAATTTAACCTCCATGTGAAATCCACTTGTGGTTCTGCAGCTAACAATCCCTTATGACCCCAAAAAACCCTGTTTTAACCCATAGACCACAATGATAAAAGAGAAATCTCCAAAACTGATGAAAGGTCACCTACTAACTCTTTTTATAAGCTGTTTTTGTAACATGGATGTTTCTTAACCTTTTGAACTCAAGGAAAAGTTTGGAATAATTAATGATACAGTTGAAGGAAATAGATTGGAGAGGAGTGAGAAGTGTGCGTGGTGTCAATAGGTGAAATGTTAGTTAGTTCACGTGTCAAATGAACCACCTTACACAGGAGTAATGTGGAAGTAAACTCAGAAGACAAAAAATGATTTTTGGCTTATGTACTTTCAGTTTGGAAGAACTAACTTTGAGTCTGACGTCCAGTTCTGATGATGCATCCATCTACATTAAACCTTTGGTGCATGAATTAAGAAAACTTTAGTCAAGATTTTTCTTTAAGTGTTTTTATTCTTCTCAATGTGATTTTTTTTCATATTAACCTATTTTTCCTTGAATTACAAAGTAAACATGTATTTAAAACCCAACAATAGAAAATAAATTTAAAAAAAAATGTCACTAGTACAAACTCTAATATTAGTTCTTACTATAGTTATTGCATCATGGAAATATTCAAAAAAATATTTTAAACATTATTTTGTCCATCAAGAACAGCAATGTTAAAGTAATGGTGTGAATGACATTGTATTGGATGGTGCATCTCCCACAAAACCCATGAATATACAACAGAGCTGTGGAATAACTGTCCACTGTAGTGACTAGTTTATACATCAAAGGGTTAATAAAGTGTCAGTTGTTTTCCTGCTGCCTATCACTTTCTGGGCAGCAGTTGAATTATCAATATGGCAGAATAACTATGAGACATTCAGGATGACAGGAGTCAGAAGAATTATAAAGACGCAGATATATTGAATTACTAGAAAAAGCACACAATGGACACATTTAAGTAAAGAAGTACTAGTAGTGAAGACCACTGATGGCTAACATTACAATAACTGTTATGTAATAACAATTACAACTGTTAACAACTGTTCATGGCTAGTCACCTGGTGTGTGTTCTGTTCTATTCTATTCTATTCTATTCTATTCTATTCTATTCTATTCTATTCTATTCTATTCTATTCTATTCTATTCTATTCTATTCTATTCTGTTCTGTTCTGTTCTGTTCTATCCTATTCTATTGTATTCTATTCTGTTCTGTTCTGTTCTGTTCTATTCTATCCTATCCTATTCTATTGTATTCTATTGTATTCTATTGTATTCTGTTCTGTTCTATTCTATTCTGTTCTGTTCTGTTCTATTCTGCTCTATTCTATTCTGTTCTGTTCTATTCTATTCTATTCTATTCTATTCTATTCTATTCTGTTCTGTTCTGTTCTATTCTATTCTATTCTGTTCTGATCTGTTCTGTTCTGTTCTATTATATTCTGTTCTGTTCTATTCTATTCTGTTCTATTCTATTCTACTCTGTTCTGTTTTATTCTATTCTATTCTATTCTGTTCTATTCTGTTCTATTCTTATTCTATAATCACAACAATACCCAGAGAAAACAAATCCTGGTATAATTTCCATTCCGTGCACTGAACACATTCCTTTTCTACTGTTTATCAGAGTGCAGTCTGATCTCCTTCTGTTGACGAGCTATAATCTACATCATTTGATTTAAGAGGAAAAAAATAAGCGAACACAAAGAGATGAAAAGCAGACATGAATAAGGCCAATCCGTCTCAGAGAGGATTGCTCGAGCCTTGTGCATGGACCCTGTAATCCCATTGCTCCATTTCATGGAGTTTTACCCAGAGAAGCTTATCCACAGTATCTAACCCCTAACATACTCCTCAGTAAGATGGGAACCAGACTGAGGGAAGGCAAGACGACTGATGAGAAAGTTTGGAGAAGGGCTGCTGAGTGTCTAATTAAATTTCTGAAGGGAAACATCATATTGGCTTTACTGCACAGAGAGACTTACATTACACTTGCTATGATACAATACAATTGAATTGAAATAGTTTAACCGTCTGTAGACATCTTTCTTTGCTTGAGTGATGTGGAACCGGCCAGAAAGCAAGTAAATTCACCAAGTGTTATTTAACACTGAGAGCTTTACATCCATGATTTAAAATGAACAATTGCAGCTTTGCATTTTGTAAGGGTCAATGCGGTTGTTTTCAGAAAGAAACAAAGTACTTTATTTGTCATTATACACTGTACAATGAAATGTATCCTCCTTTTTTATGCCATTGGGACAAGCTTGTTTTCAGGGAGATGGTGTCATGGTTTGCTTTGGTATGGCCACCAAAAACTCCCTCTTAAATCTGACTCTGTCACATCCACCTGCTGCAGCTTCTTATTCATAATAGGAACATGGTTAAGGTTCATTATGTGGTCGTGCAGGGCGAGAACATTGTTCATTACTCGTCACTATAACCCGAACTTCATTCATCATCATTCTTCTCTCAACACACTGACTGAATCTTGCACAGCTTTTCTGTTTGTGTAGTTCATGTTTCTGTTCATAAACCTGTTTCTCCCTGCAGCAGTGAGGATTTGAGTCATATCCTTTACACCCCATGACAGATGGTGGAGGAAAAATATGACCATAATGCAGAATAACTTATAAACCATGACTTTATTATATCAATAATATATAAATATATATATATATATATATATATATATATATATATATATAGAATATAATGTATAATATATATAATATATAAATAATTCATGTGTATCATAATTAAAACTATTAACATGTGTAAATAATTGAGGTAAAATGCAGTTTCTCAGTTTTTCATGGTCATCAGATATTGTCCATTTGAATGTTCACAGACTCTATGGTGAATGTGGAAACACCACCGTGTTCTGTAACATTGATTCACTAGTAACCACCAGTAAATTAATTCATATTTTTTGTTGAAACGATAACTTTTGCTTCACTTTTCTCCATTTTTAATACAATAACCTGTGATTTTTTTTGTCACAGCTGTTATTAACATCTACATAATTACCAAGGGGCCGTTTACATGAGGATGATTACAGCTAAATACCACAGCATATTTTATTAGAAGTGCCTTTTATTTACACCATGCCTGTGCCGTAGGGGTGTAAATACGTACTAATCTGAAGAGTCCTTCCAGAGTGGGGTGTATTGAAGACACGCTGGGTCATCTCTCTGTCTAAAGCAGGGGTCTTCAGGGGCCACATTCAGCCTGATTTGATGTCCAATTGATGTCTTTTTCCAGACCAGGAAAAAGAAAACATATATTGACAACTACACATTTTTGTCATCGTTTTAGTGCAAAAAAACCCCCATTACATTAAGAAAATACTTTTATAAATGATCAAAATATTAAAAAAAAGGAAAAATAAAGGCAATTTTAACAATAATCTGCCTCGACTTATCATTAGTCCATGTGTTTTTTTTTATGAATCAGTTCTACAAAGACACTAAACATTTATAACAGAAGCAGAAAATGGTTCAAATTGTGTTTAATTTTCTTTAGATATTTCAGGTTAATCACATTTTATTGTTACGGGATAGTTTGTAACTGTAAATATTTTCGTAATTTTATATTTTTCTACAGTCAAACAATGAGACAAATTGGAACTTGTCATCATTTATAGGCAAAGAAAAAGCTGAGAAGAAAACATGGAATCATTTAATAGGTTATTATACTCTTCATCCCTCGGGCCGCATTGGAACTGTCAGCGGGCCGCATTTGGCCCCCGGGCCGCATGTTTGAGACCCCTGATCTAAAGGGAAAGAAATGTTCACATTGCCTGCATCTTTACGTCACATATGTTCATGTCGTATACACTTTCACGTTACATTCATACACTGAGCAGGTAAAGCAACAAACATGTCAGACAACTACAGTAGCAGCTCTAGTAAATGTACAAGAGTCGTTTCAGCTATTGTACAGACATTATATGCATACTATAGCCGAACAGAGATGGAAATCTTGAGTTAAATGAAGGGAAATACCTGATTGTCACCAAAAGAATACAAAATGATGATAATATAATAAATAATGATACATCACACATTTGGAATCACCACAAAAATAGCTTTACACAACATTTTCAATAGCTTAATTACTTTTTTAGAGTTTCTCAAAATCTTTCCAGAAAGAACAAGTTCTCACTAATATCTACAATTTGCTATATTTCAAGTAGCCCTATGTTACAGTATATAATTTGTGGACTTAAATTCCATTAAATATTTCCAACAGTGCACAAACTGAGAGAAATCTATTCATTTAGTCAATAATCTATCAATGGCAATCCCTTCAACATTAACTTATAAAGTTACTTGCACCTATTTTACAGCTCTGATGATCCCATGCAAGTTAAGATATTGCTTACTACAATTTTTTTGTGATTGTTTTGATTTCTTGAGCTGCAGTAATTATCCAATATATGTTTAAAACCTTTAAATATATTGGGGGAATAAAAGAAGAAGAAGAAAAAAAAGAGTAAACTGGATTACACTGATCTACAAATAAATAGAATAAAAGTAATAAAACTTTGTTTTAGTCACTAATAAAGAAAATTATAAAACAAAAACTCTTGGTGGCTGTTGTTTATAAGAGACAGTATTGACTCAAAATGTGGAATTGTGTGAATTAATGAGACAATATGTCTACTTTACTATTACAATACACTCACTTTACAGGTTGGATGATTTAAAAATAAAGATACATAAAGTAATATATATATATGAAATAACATTTTATTATATAAGTTAAGCAGCACTTTTGTCATTTGTTTTTCAATTCATTTTAATAACAGATTTACGATTTATTACGCTTAGTCTCTGAAGAAGATCATTGTTAAAATCTACAGACCAGTGTTACTAAATGCAAAGAGTGGATGGTAATAATGAAATATCTATTAAAGCCCTGTTTTTATTATAATGTATAGGTAAGTCATTTCTGAACACATTATTTACAGTAGGAGCAGAAAAAAGCAGCCTTTGAAAATCTATTATCTTAAAATGAAAAGGTTGGTGGTCAGGTGACATCATAAGCCTTAAACAGCAAAATCATGATTTATCTAACAACTAGATTATCTTAGATGAGAATATGTCATCAGCTGTTATCAGCATAAAGCCAACAAATCAGATTTAGAAACAACAGGGTTAAAAAAAATGTTTCCTGTGGGTAAGCAAAAAGACCAGCATCCTCCATCTGTGAGTGGAATGAAGAAGCTGTCAAACTGGAGAACACAACTTTCTGTCTTCATCAAGAGAGAGGGAGGGGAAGAGGAGGGGTAAGTCTGTGGACCAGAGGGAGGGATGCTGCTGTGATCCAGTCGTAGCCTTTGATCCCTGGGATGACCTGAGCCACCGGCAGGACTCTGGAAATGAACACACCAGAGGCCTGTGGGACACAATCCATCACTGTTCAGGCCTGATGCAAGCTCTATTCGAGTATGTGGAACACACACACACACACACACAGACACACACACACACACACAGACACACACAGACACACACGCACACCAACACACGCACACACACACACACACACACACACACACACGCACACACACACCAACACATACGCTCAAACCACAGCATCAATTAGTGTAGCGGTCTGCAGGATTTGCAAAAAAAAAAAAAAGTCTGTAAGACATACATTTTTGTTGCTATAAACAGTTCAAAAGTCATAAGCCACATTTAGCTTTGTTGTTTTTGCAGGGATGAAATGCACATACATATTTATGTCTCATTCTCTTTTCTTCAGATACAACAAGAAAACCCAGGAAGTGTGTCTGTATCCTTCAGAGAAACAAAACTGAACTCCATTTTTTTGTTCAAGTTAAGATGAAGTCACTATTTAGTGCAGGGGTGACAAAGTCGTTTTAGTTCAGGGACCACATTTAGCCCAATATGATCTGAAAAGGGCCCGATCAATAAAATAAGAACAGTGAAGAGTAAAATTACATGATCATTTTTAAATTGATAATGTTCCCCCTTATTGACAACTTGACATGTTATAAGTAAAACAAGTGCAATTTTAACAGAAAAATTTACTTTTCAATTACAAATACATACAACATTTAGTAACAGGCAGATTTTCTTTTTCAGTTACACTTCAGATATTTCAGATGGTTCATATTTGTACAGGTATTTAGTCAGGATTTTGTAAAAGAATGGTTTGTTAATATAAAGGTATCCATGTAATTTGACTTTTATACATTAAAATCTGCAGTTTTCATTATTTAAAGGTAATTATGATCATATATGATAATTATGACCCTCTGACCCAATTTAGATGTAATTATTCTGTATGTAGAACCTGAATTCAAATCATTTTTACACCATTAATATCTTCATTGTTATTCATCCTATGACCAGATTGGACCTTTTGGTGGGCTGGATTTGGTCAGATTTTCCCACAGAGAAAAGCTTGCATTGGATGTTATGACCCTCATTCGTGATTGTAAACATGTTCGTAAGTGGTGAGCAAAGAGGGAAGAGCCCATCACCAAATCCCCATCCCACAGGCAGGCATGGGAAATGTGGCGTACAGAAGACTCTATGCCCAGTTGTTGTCACCAGAGTCTGATTTTCTCTGAATCGGGTTGTTTGTGAATGCAGGTAACCTCCATCTAAAGCTAAATACTGACACCAGACCGATAGTCGACAAGTACCTGAAGGGAAAGTTGAAAAGAACTTTGAACAGAGAATTCAAGAGGCTGTGAAACCGTTGAGAGGTAAACAGGTGGAGTCCACACAGTCCGCTTGAGGGATTCAACCTCAGCGGATCAGGGTCAGCCACTGGGTGCTGGGAGGATCTCCTCGCGGGACCTCTCCCGGGGTGTGGTTTGTGTCTCCCACCAGGTGCGCCACGACCAGCTCTGGGTCGGCCAGAAAGGGTCAGGGGACAACGGTGGCTCGCAGCTCCGACGGGGAGCTTTACAGTGCGCTTCACTTGGACTTGGCCACTTCCTGTGGCCTTAGACTCACTACTCCTTCTCTCCTGCGGGTGCAAGGCCTCAGGAGGAATGGGAGTCGGGATCCCTTTTCCTCCTGCACACCAAGACATGCGTCGCCAGGGCATGGACCGGCCCACGTACAACAGGCGTGAGCTGCGATGTCAGCAACCCATCTTCAAACACAGGAGTCTAATGCATATGTGAGTCAGAGGGTCTCCCAGAAACCCCACAGTGCAATGAAAGTGATGGCGGGCATGCCGGCTGAGGTGTTATCCCAGCCCACGGTGCCCTGGTGCACATGGGCAGCAAAATCAGTGGAATCTAATGAAGTGGTCCCCAACCTTTTTCTTACCGTGTACATGAACCCAACCATTTGTTCAGTCATATACAAAGTCAGTGTGTTTATAAATCCAAGTCATAGTTCAATTCCAGAAATTCTAAAAGTTTCATCCGCTCATGAAGAAAAACACCAGCCCTACTATCAATATAATATTCTAGTCTTATTGAAGTCAGAACTTCCAAGATTATTGATTTCAATATGGAGATAGATGGAGGCTGATCTTCAACACATTTCACCATAATATTTTTTCTAGTCAACATTAAAAGTGTCATGTTCTATCAGAAATTTCCAAACAAACATAGTGGTAGATTTAATTAGCACTTGTTTATCCATTACTTCACTGATATTTGTACATAGTGCTTTGTAGAATATCTGAATGACATAGATTGTATCTTAATACAGAGACTGACAAATGCATGAATTTCAATAGAATTTCACTGAACCAACAAATCTAATGTTGAACTAGGACATTTTCCTCATTTCAGTACTGTACATCCATATGTATTATTATGTATTAGTTCCAATATTGCACTGTCACTGTCAGTCAAAATGTTAAAATACTTATTCTTTCCAACAGTTCATCCAATCTAACGTCCAAAGTCCAGTGTCCTGACCCACTTACTGACCCATTCACTGTCAGAGAAGCTGAATATCTGTGGAAACATTTTGGGTGGCGTGATTTTATGGCTTTAGTCAATGACCACTGCGCCCTGCAATGAAAAAAAAAAGCAGGTTGGTGCTGCCTCATATGATACAACAAACGATAAACAGCTGACCAGCTAAACCTACTTTGACATAACTGTGGTTTTGCTGATATTTGTGGATACTACTTTCTCAATTATCTGAATAATTCAGATTGTTTCTTATTACAGAGACTGACAAATGCATATATTTGTCTATTAGAACTCCACTAAACCAACTAATCTAATGTTGTACTAGGACATTTACACAGTACTTTAATTGCTCGAGAATGAAAAATACTCTCAAGCATGTTTGCTGCAGTCACACATTGCTATCATAGGGAAAATTAACTCTGATCTAGAATCGTCGGGTGTGTGTGTGTGTGTGTGTGGGGGGGGGGGCTAACCTGCGATGTGACAAATTAAAAGACATGCAGCATTATGAATGAAGAGAGAAAATAACTCTTGCTTTCCAAAAGATGAGTGTTGAAGCAGTGTAGTTGGGAGCACATGCTAAATCTCATTAGACAGAGCAATACCCAGAGCAAATTAAACCATTAGCCTCCGACATGTTTAAAGGAACACTTTAAGATCACTTCCTATTAAGGCTTGCCAGTAAACAGGCCTTTGAAATGGAGCCCTCAACTCAGAGCAGTGCAGTGTTGCAGACATCTGCCATACCCAGCCAAGCCCACAGTAAACTGCAGGGGAATAGTTTCTGTGCTACACTTCGCTGTATATTACACTCCACATTCTTGTACAAGGGAGATGGGGGTGTGTGGTGGTGGCGGTGGGGGGGGAACCCTGGGGATTCGTGGCCTCATACAGTAGAAGACATGAAAACAAGACTGAGGAGCTTGATTTTGACGTGTAGTCTGGGCTTTAATCACTGTATGTTACATTAATTTGAAGCATAGGTGGCCCCGTTCATAGCAACGCCTTTGTGGTTATAGGTTTAGCAGCAGTGTTAAAAGCCTTGTTTTTATGCAGTTATTGAAGATTGAAGCTAATATTTACAAAACCGAATATAAATGTCAATCTACGGTTCAGCTGAATACACTCATAAAGGCATAAATAAGATTCTCATGTCACCAGTTGATGGATTTGCAAGCATCTCATTAAAGTTTTTAAAGGATTTCTGGATACGGCTCTGCTTCTTTTGACAAAAATGACTAATACAGTCTACAGCTCCAAACTAGATTCCTAAAAATTACTACCAGCTGCTGGATTTAGCACAATTCACAATGGAAATTCCAGAGAGAGATTCACAGAACCTTAACAGCTGTGTACAAGTCCATATTTTGAATGTGTTTAAAAATTGGTAACATTTTTCCGGAGTGATTTTTCCATCGATCAGTTTTACTCAGGTACTCGTAAAGTAATATAACCAGCTGTTTATGAAGAAAAATGGTTTTAAGAAATACAATTTGAAGACCAAAATAGAAGGATTGGACCACTTCTTTTTCTTCGTTATTATTTTATTAGCATTATTCAAATTCCAGTATTTAAAAATACCTATAATCATATTGACTGATCTTAGGTCCATAAGTTTATACTTCTTCCCATTTTCCTGTAATGTTCTAATTGGTGAACTGTTTCTGTATTGTAAGTGACATTTTTAGAGCATCATAAAATATTGTGTTTGTACCCTGGGAGGTGAAATGGGGGGGGGGATGAAATACTTTCACTTCCATGCAAACAATAGCCAAAAATGCACAGAAACACTTTAGTAAAATAAACCTGAAAAGATAAAAAGAATAGTTGGTATGTTTCCTGAGTTCCAAAATAAAAGAAGTTAAAGCTATAATGTACATGTAGAAAAGAAAGACAACTGTTTGTTTGTTTGTTTCCTGTGATACAATTATACATAGAAAAGCAGAAATATACACGTATATAGAGAGGAAATAAATCTGCTATTTATATTACATCAATTTAGATTTAAATGTAATCTTAACTACTTGTTTACTTAAGCGTATTTTGAGAGCAGCTAATATAATAGAAGTCATAATGCATGAAGTGCCAGCAGAACATACATATGTTAATGTGTCTACATGGTGTCAGGAGAATTTTAGGTAAAATCCTGATGTTTGCAAAACTGACTGTTTGGGTTTTTTTTTTTAATCTCACAAAACTACATTTCTAACTTTCTGACATCTGTGGAAAGCTGAGTTAATTCTTCTTTATAACAGTTGTGTACTCTGAGGTCTTGTGTGGTTTGGACTTGAGCGTCAGTGGTTAGACTCTAGGGAGTTTTTTGTCTACCATGGTCAAAGCCAGTTCCATGTGTTGAGAGCAGTTTTAATAGGGTGCTGGGGAGACATAACACTGCTGAGAGGAGCGACCATAGGCTCTCTGCTGGAGGAGTGAGAGACAGTTGTGCCAGCCCCTGGTCAGAATCACACACATTCACATTCCAGTCTAACTGGATATTGCCCCAAAGTCCCCCTGAGGAGATTAACCACAGCTGAGTGTTAACTCCTTCCACTCTGTTCAGTTACCAGCAGGTCCCTGTTTGGCTCCTCCACAGAACCCTTCTCTGCCTCCGTCACCTTATTTTTTTTTTGTGCTCAAATTGAACTGTCCTATCACTCTCGCTATGATGTACAGTTGCCACAAACTTCACAAATATTTTCCACTTTCATAAAATGAAACTAATCCCTACCTAATACTATCAATCAAAAGGTTGATACTACTAGTACTAGTACTAGTTGAATTCAGGCGTTTCTTTTCTAACAGGGGTCTGGGTAACAAAGCAGTAATGACAAATGTCATAATGTAGTTTTATATTGTGATAAATATCACAGTTTTGTTCAAATGTTATGCCAGAATGCTTCTGAGATGGGTTTCACTTAATTTCTCATTACATTGATTTTGTTTGGGGTTTTTTTTTATCATGTAAAATGTCCTGTTCATGCTGATTTGAGATACACACGTCAGTATTTTCTTATAGTTTAATGGGAAGTTTAAAAGAAGCACCTGAATTCAATAAGTATAGTATTGTCCACATAGTGTAGGTTTGGGAATGTTTCTGATTAACTAAATTGGTGTTTACAAAATGTCACCAGCAGTGCATTTTGCTTTTCATACACAACTTGGAATATCAGATGATTTCAACAACATGATTATACAACATTTTCTAACAAGTTTAGGCACCTACAGAACTTTGGTAGGTTTAGGAAGAGATTCAGAAAAGTACAGAACAATCTGCTATAAAATACAAGAGTATAACATTCAGTGTGTTGCTGAATTTTCTGTACATTTCAAGGTTTTGGTGGTTGAGAGCAGGTGGAACAAACCTGCTCTCAAATCAGTCTTTGTAAGAGATCTGTCATGACATTCAAGATCAATTATCAACTCGGGAAGAACCCAAGGCACCGGAGGACCTTATCTAACTGGTCATGAAGGCTAATAACCATATTTGGGAGTGTCACCGGGGGTTCCAGCCTTTCCTCCAGCCTCAGCTGCATGTTCAGTCTTCCCTTCTTGCCATTCAAAACTGACAAATCTTCTGCTGATCCCAATGAGGCCAAGGAAGCTATTGAGATGGGGAGGACGTGACTCACACCTGAGTAGTATTGACTCTGTTTCAGGGTCTGTGTTTCTACTGTGGTCTGGTGAGACAAGTGCTATAGTCCTAGTAGTAGTTCTGTCCTCCATGTCCCTGGGGTCCTCGTTCTCCCCCAGTAATTCACACTCAGGTGAGTGGCGCCAGCTTCCTTGTTCACCAGACTGGACCACATTATACTCCCTGCTCACCTCTCTTTGAGCGATTTAGTCTCGTCGGTCAATATGTTAATTGACTCTGTAACTAATGACAACTTGACTGACTTTTTTGCCTATTCTTTGTCCCTCCCCTTAATTAGGATGAACTTTCCTCGCTCCTTGTGTGTGTCTGATGGTGGTTCTCTCCCTGACGTCACCCACTGGACTGTTGCCCTGATCCTCACTATCTCAGGTAATCATACAGAGGTGATCTCTCTCCTTGTTTTGCCCTCTTGTTCTTCGGTTACAGTCCACAATCCCCACTTTGACTGAACCAACACTAATATTTCTAAGTGGAACACATTCTATCACACTCAGTCCCTCTCCATTCTGCCCCTGAAACCACTTGTCACTTTGCTTCCGCTGCTCTTTTTCCTCCTGATCAGACCTCAGTTCCTCCCCACTTTTATGACCTGGATGAGGTGTTCAGTAAGGATTTAGCTCTCTCTCTTCCACTTCACAGACCCTATGATTGACCCATTGACCTTATCACTGGAGCCCCCCTTCCTTCCTTCCAGCCAACTTCAGAATGTTTCTAACTCAGACAGGGAGCCTCTTGAAAGGTATACTAATGACTCTCTGGCACCCATCCTCCTCTCCTCTTGGGGCAGGATTCTTTTTAATGTCCAAAAGGGACAAGACCTGTAAACCTTGGGTGGGCTTTAGAGGACTCAGTGACATTACTATGAAGAATCTGTACTCACTTCTATCAATAAATCCAACATTTGAACCTCTCACCAAGTCACCATATTCACAAAATTCAATCTCTGTAATTCTTACTTACCACTTGGTGCAAATCCAGGAAGGAGACAAATGTAAAATCAACATCAAGACCCCCATGAGGCATTTTGAATACCTGGCCATTCCTGTTGGTCTCACAAGTACACCTACTGCGTTCCCCGCTCTGATTTATGATGTCCTCTGGAACATGATCTACCAATTTGTCTATGTTTATTGTCGACGATGTTCTGATCCTGTCCAGATGTCCATAAGAACACTGTCACCATGTCTGGTTAGTACTACAGAGACTGTTAGAAAATAGGCTGTATTGTAAAGTTAAAAAGTGTCAATTTGTCATTTTCTTGGGTTTATTCTTGGTCAGGGGTATCTGTGACCAGATCCTGCCAAAATTAACTATGCTTAACTAGAAGTTTACCACCACTCACAGACAGTTGCAGCAATTATTGCATTTTGCTAATATTTACAAATGCTTCATCCATGCGTTTCATATAGTTGCTGTCCCACTGACAATGTTAACTTCTACTAAGAGACTCTTTCAATGGACTCTGGAAACTGACACAGATTTCAAGAAGTTCCCCACAGCTCCCATCCTGATCCCTCTCTCCAGTTCCTGGTGGAGGTCAGTGCTTCTGACTCAGGTCTTGGGGCAGTCCCGTCTCGGCTAAATCCTACAGATCACAAAATTCTTCTCAAGGTGGTTAACAACTGCATAAAGGAACTATGACATCAGAACAGAGAGTTGCTGGTGGAGATGATGGTCCTACAGGGGCCGACTGGAGGGTTCTGAGATTCTGTTTCTGTTGTTAAAAGACCAAAGGAAGCTTACATATCTACCTACACTCAGCCAAGAGACTGAACTCTTTCCAGGTCCGCTGGGTCCTTTTCAACCTACTACCGGCCAGGTAGCTGTAACATCAAGTCGGACACCCTCTCTCACCTTCATGAATCTGTCTCTACTGGTGAGAACCCTGACACTATTCTGTCTGCCACTTGTTTCATCAGGGCTACTTCCTAGAATGTGGAAAGAACTTTCCTGGAGGCCCAGGAGCAGCACTCTGACCCTGGCACAGGCCCCAGTGATGGCCTGTTCATTCCTGAACTGGTGAGGACCCAGGTTTTGGACTGACGACTCTCTTCTGCATTGGCATGTCACCTTGGTGCCTCCCGAACTATGAGTCTCTTCCATCAGCACTTCTGGTGTCCCAGTGAGGAGGTGACGTCAAAACGTTTGTGAAAGCCTGCATGACCTACAATAGAAGCGACCACAGACCTTCAGCTGGCTTCCTACAGCCTCTCATGATTTTCAGTAGGCCTTGGTTACACAATTCTGTGGACTTAATCATGGGTCTTCCACCATCAGTAGGTAAGACCACTATTCTGACTATTGTGGACAGACTATCTAAGATGGTACAGTTTCTTCCTCTCCCTAAGTTACCCTCTGCTCTTGAGACTGCTGGTCTTACATGTTGGATGTTTTTAAATATCACAAAATTCCCTGAGACATTATTCCTGACCAGGGATCTCTGCCAGCTTGTCATCCAACAACCAACCCCAGTCCAATGGTCAGGCAGAGCAAGCTAATCAAGACCTGGGGGTTGCTCTATGGTGTGTGCCTGCTTCCTGGCCACTTCATCCTTCTCTGGATGGAGAATACACACAACATCCTGACTTCATTTGGCAACAGGTATGTCCCCATTCATGGTCACTTATGGCTGCCAGCCTTGTGTTTCCCTCTTAAGAGACTAGCGGCTGCCCATCCCTCTGTGGCACATCACCTCTAATGATGCTGCAACATCTGTATCCACACTGGGTTGCTCTCACCAGGACCTCTGAACACAACCATCAGCTGGCTGATAGACATCAAATCCTGGCTCCCAACTACAAGCCTGGACAAATGATGTGGCTGTCCACCAGGGATCTTCTTGGTGGTTGAGCCTTTGTTAGTTAAATTCCATGTGCTCTGACTGTCACACTTGTCTGTATTCTTTCTCTTTCCATCATCCTCCTTGAGCATGTTTTGACCATTGTGTGTATTTATGCTCTATTTCTAAATTTCCTTTAGTTTTTCCATGTGTATGAATACCACATTTCCTGTGTTCTTGGATCTGTTTGTGTGGTTTTTCAGTCACACCATTGATTCTCCTTGACTCAGTATTGTGTTTCATTGGCATATATCATTGACTAATAAATTAGGAATTCATGATTGCCTTCCTGTTGTTGTCCACCAGATGGTTGGGATTCCACTAGTCTTAATAAAACTTGACAAACCTTGGGTTAGGGTTAGGACCTTGACAGAACTTTTAAAGAAGTGGTGCCAGGCATGAGAAACCCCACTGCAAACATTTTACCTGATTTGCCCTATTTCTTATCATTACAAAGACACATTTTTGGTGACTATGATGTTAACGTTTGACCCAAAATTTAATAGGATCTATTCTGAACAAGATTTTTAAAATGATTTGTATAACCTCTGGTTTGTGTATATCTCTGTGTTCAGGTACAAAAAAGAGATTGTTACCTGAAGACTTTACCCCACATTTTTGTTCACATTTATTAAGCCTTTGTATAACAAGGCTGCACGTGAAACATCAAACCAGGTGTACGTATCACCTGCAGTTGATCAAGGTTGGCACCTTTAGGAGATGGGCCAGACTGACATTACAGACAAATTCAACTCAAATAAAGAATACACTTTCATAACCACAAGATTTAAAGAGTACATGAAGTGAATTTTCCCTGCTAGCTGTCTCAAAATATCACATATAATATGTGTGGTTCCATCTGATAACTTTCATTATTACCCATTATTAAGTATGGGTAAACACAAAGTCACTTTTCTATCAGTCATTCATGCTTAGCGACAAATTGCCTCCTTCACAGACTGTTCCAGCATTGACAGTGATGGAAGGTTGTAGTATTGCCTGATTACCTGGGCAAACAAAGGTCTTGTTGAGAGAATTTGTTTAAAAATGAAGACAGAAAATATTCATGTTAAGGTCATATGAATTATAGTAGATGAAGCTAACTGATAAAAACAACAGAGGAAATTCCAGTTTGTAACTTGACTTGTCACAAAACAAAACTATGACATTTATCATTATTGTTCTGTAGCCCTGACGCCTGTTACAAAAGAAACATCTGATTCCAACGTGTCTTAACTACTTTTGTTTGTGTTGTGTACTTTGTAAAATGAAAGTAGAATTTCTTTAAAAGAAATGGAGGAAGAAAATATAAAAAACGTATGTTCTCTTTGCTCACTCTTTGTCCCTTCTATCACACGATTCCCTTCTCTTTTTCAGTTCTGTTGCAGCAGACAGTGATAGACTGGGTGTCATTCTCTTCTGTCCTGCTGTATCCTCACTCTTTGATCTGTCTGTCCAAGTCGCACATCTTCTTACCAAACTCCTGCAGGTCATCTCTACTGAAAATCTCTGTGTACTATCTGTTTTTTATTTCGTTCATCAAACATCACAATCTAGTGACTCCAATAAAGTTTAAGATTCAAGATAGAGCTCTGATTATGGTGCTGAGCTGGGAAACATGCAATTTTGGTTATTGCCTAGTGTACTTATCCTATTTTCTGCTTGCATGTCAACATGTAAAGCCAAATCAGCTTTTACATGTATAGATGTCTCAGCTGTTGGCAACATGTAATGCACTGCAAGTCCCCAAACGGACAAAATCTATTTACAGTATAACACTTTCCATAGTTAACCCATACTGGAGTGGCACTGTGAAGGCCAGAGGGGTTGCCAGTCTTTTTAAGCGAGAGCTGACTCACTTTTACATGTGTTTATGACAAAATATAGCAAATAATTTCCCCAGGAATCCCAGTAGTTAGTTTTCTTTTAACTAGTGTTTATGTTTAATTGTACCCATGTCACTTATACTTTAATAGATTTCATACTCAGAAAATATCTTATCAAAACATCAACACTGGTCCATAATTAGCTTTATATTTTGGCCCAAGCTGGTGCTATTTCCTGTCTAAAATGTCAGCACATGTAAATGAAAACACCTACACACATATATGGTTTCTCTGCCCTATAGGCTTGAACCCCGGCTGTGTTAGAATTAACTACTTCCTCTGAGGTGGCAATAAATTTTTTCTAAATACCCAGCCATTGGAGCAGTAAGCATCAGATGCTTCTTTAACTCTCATCTGAGTACACACCGAAAGTTCTGCGTCCTTGAGATCCAACTTTTAAGCATCAAACGGACCGAAAAGTCATACTAATTGATGGTGCATCTGATTAAAATGAGTGGCTAATGAGAATCGAGCCCGGAAGAATGCGAGAGAATCAGTGTTCAAGCTCAACTTTTAACCTTTCTGTCGGAGGGCGAACTACTTTGATGTTCCTTAGTCTTTTCATCAGGCCCGTTTTTAGTTATGAAAAAGGCATTTTCAAAGTACAAAGGCGAAGCTCACATTTGTAATTTGTCTCCTCTTCAGGAACAAATGGTCATCAGAAACACCATTTTTAATTTTTTTTTTTTTTTTTTCCCTCCCTCTATGAACTATGCAGAGGGGAACTATAAATAAAGCTGCAAAATGAGAGGTGAGGGGGCTGAGGGGCTGTGCTGTCAATCTGTGGAGTAGATTGGGAGATTCGGATCCACAGCCGTTCTGCCTGGAGTCTTACACCCAGAGCAACTATACTGTGATCACACCCTCTACAGACTTAGAGGCTCTCGCCTAGTTAGAGGCAGAGGGAGCGGGAATTGGCGAGGGGTGGTAGAGGTTGTACATGCGGTTGTGTGTGTGCGTGTCGGTGTGTGTCACATGGGGTGCGAAGGGGAGTGCAGGCGGTACTTGGATGGAAATAAAGGTCGAAATCCTTGACTGCGAAAACTGTCATAGCGGGGGACATGTGCAGAGCCTGTTTGCCTAATAACCTGGGTCTTGTAAAAATATGAATGTGGAGTCCTCTGGAGCATATAATTTAACACCCCTATGCCAGGGGAGATGAGTGAGAATTGAAGCGGGTACACCTTGACAAAGGCTATTCTCTTGGTTTCACACCAGCAGAGCAGTACGAGGTAGGGTGCTGCTGCTGAGGCACAGAAGATAGCATATATGAATCAAAGCTGTACAAAAAGTCACATTCATGTAAAGTCACTCAATCTGTACACATTACAAAACATGCTATGAGGTACAGCACAGGGATGTTTTTTTTCTCTTCTTCTTTTTTTTTTTTTAAGACAACAGGTCTGATTGGCAAAAAAAACAAAAAAACAAAATAAAAAGAACACTCGTCACACTTGTCAAGTTGGTCTTTATAGAACGGGAGCTGTGGAACACGACTCTGTATCAAAGTTTTATATTATTTTAGTGAGCAAAATAACTTTAGGAAACCATTTAACTTGGAATGGGCAGGTTTTAAACACTTTTTTTTTATTGTAATTTGTATCAAACAAGGATTAATGCAAGGATACCTCCAAAGCATATTTATTTTGTGATAGTTTTGTTCAGAAGTTTGTGAACAAACTACAGAAGGATTATCATCAATGCATCTCTCAAATAATAATAATACTTACTTTGTCTTTGTTAACCACAAAAGTGTATGGGCTGTAAGTGTTATAATTTGGAGTGCTAATCATATGAGTATTTACAATATTTTACTTCCACATATAATATATAACATATCATCGTGTAAGTCAGTGGTTCTCAATCTTTTCTTTGGATCATAAAAAATCTCCAACCCCTCCTCAACCCCAACAACATTGTAACAGTAGTACAATTCTAAGTTTTATTGGAACAAAATCAATATTGTAACAATACTTTTTGGTTTTCCTTGAATATTATTATATTACAATTTTAAAAATAACAATAACAATACATATAAACTCAACAAGACTGTACACTGAGACAATATTTCCATATACAAACAGGAAATGCAGTATTTTTTCAACTATGACAATCAAGTTCCTATTTTTAGAACAATTTTGGTAATAAAGTTGAACACTTTTTCAATATTCGTGGCTGCAGTGAGTCCCTTTCCATGGCTCATGTCAGAACATTAAAGTGCACACTGTACAAACTGTGTAAAAACAGAAACATTGCACATTTTTCTTTTCTAATAAACACTTGTCCATTCTCCAAACCTAAACTCTTTGTCTAGTCTAGTGACAGATTGTCAGTAGTATTTGTTGCTCCATATTCAAACTTGAAAAAAAAAAAAAAAAAAAAAAAAAAAAAGCACCCAGGAGTGATTTCTTGCCCCCCTCGATAAGCCTTTGTGCCGTTCCTGGGGGTCCTGCCCTACAGCTTAAGAAACCTTAGTGAAAATGAAACAAGAAGAAAAGGTTACATTTTCAGGAATAAAAATTGATAGTGCACATTATAGATCTAATTGCATTATTTTCAGAGAGTACGCTGTAAAATGTCTATTATATATAGATTTATGTAGAATAAAATCATAGATTTGTAAAATTAATATGACTAAATAAAAATGTAAATCGTGAATACTTTGCAGTTTTTTGTTTTAGTTCTTTTTTTTTAAACTTAGCCTTTATGTTAGTGCCATTTAGATCACAGATGTCTTTTCTAAGACAGACCTGGCTAAGAGGGCAGCAGCAGCATTACATAAAAACACAGTAAATAACAATGAATTCAAATAACAATATCAAAACTTGTTCATAAAAAACACTTGCACACAGACAATATAGAGTGTAATGATTTTAAACTAGTTTTAAACTCATTTACTGTAATTAGAGCTTGGAGCTGAAGGTCAAATTGTAATGGATTCCAAACATTAGGTGTTAAAACCTGAATGCTTTTAGCCCAGTATGGTTTTGACTTTAGGGACGACCGTTTGCAAAGAGTCCATTGATCTATGACATATTTACTTTCCTTATTAAGAGACAAGACAAATAGGGCAGACCAATGAATGGTTTTGCAAATAAATAAATAAATACCAAAGACTGAGGCATCGAACACACAAGCATGTCCAGATAACTTTGGAAGAAAGAACACAATGAATGGTTATGAATGTCAGATGTCCATGGTAAACATTATCCAACCTGTGAAAACTATGAGCAGAGACGTTTAAATATAACACATGTTCATAATCAAGAACAGGTACAAAAGTTGATTGTGCCTTTTTCACACTTAAAGAAAAGCAGATTTCAGAATATTTATTGTCATTGATACAAAAGCACAACGAAACTTGACTTTCGTTTCGTTTAATATTCTGAAATCTGAAAGCAGGACTCTATTCTAAAATAAAATTAAGAATTTTTTTAATTTTTTTTTTTACAGCATATTGAATGTGTTCTTTACAAGACAAATGATCATCAATTAAAAACCCTAAATATTTAAAAGTAGATACACACTCCATTTCTTGCTAAAATCTTGTCAGAATGTACTGATCTCAAAGTTGTAGTACTTATACTTACTCAGTACTTCTCAATGAGTATTGTTTCATGTTTTAACAAACATAATTGAAAACACAGACACACCCATATACTGTATTTTATTTAAGCTTTGAAACATCTCAGTTATTGTACCCTGAAGGTCTAAAGGTGCAACTGGAATAAGAAGACAAACTAAAAAGAAGAAATCCTCATCTTATTGGCACATAAGTGTTTTTGACATTACTGTATCTCCTCAGACATTTCATCCAGTGTTCAGACATAATAGTAGTTTTATTATCATCATTATCATCATCATTGTTGAAGATGAGAGTGATGGCAGTATTCTGTTTGAGTCAAACAAACCATGTCTTTTATATCACATTATAAAATCTAATTCATGTTTAATTTGATGATAATAAAATCATGAATAATGTTTAAGATAAATAAATAAAATGTTGTTTGCAAAGTAAAATATCCTGTTGCTTCAATATTGTGCCCCTTGTTTGTGTGTGATCTGCTAATACAAAAAAAAAAAAAACAAATAAAAACAACAACAAATATTGATGTAATTAATGAATACATGTTTATTTTACTTCAGGGTATATATAATATAAGGTTAAATAACCTTAAGGCTGCCTTTCATAAACTTACAGTTGGAATCTAAAATGCAGAGTCATTTTATGGGGTTGCCATTAGTATAAGAAAATACACTACACAAAATATAATGAGTGCAAAGTGAAACACATTTTCCTAATTGAAATACAAGAATGTTTTCCACAATAATTTAAAAAACCAAAAAGTTCCCAACAAAGATGAGCAAAAAACACCTAATTAAATTGAATTCTGTGTATTTTGATGGTGGAATAGACAGTAAAAATATGGACTTTTATGCTATTAAGTATGCAATTAAATTGCAAATACTACTCCAGTCATTGCAACAATATCAATCAAAATACAAAACAAATCAAAACAACAAAGAGCAAATAGAAAATGACAAAAACTAAAAGGATAAAATCAGAAAATAGAATGTCAATTTGTACAAGAACTAAAATAAGAATAGAACTTGAGTAAAATACATTAAAAAATACGAAGAGACACAATATTAACAATCCGAATTCGTGATGCATTTTTGTGTCCCGCATAGATGTAAAAATGCATTTTTTAAAATGAACTCTCTAGCTGAAACTGTTTGTAAACCACTACCTAAACGAAAGTACAATTATGACTCACGCCTAGAAATTGGGCAGTATTTTTTTCGGTGCAACCCTCTAGTGGTAAACAGGTGAATTACATGTCACTTCTTTTGCATTTTCTACTTTCTCTTATCATGTTTTTTTTTTTTTTTTTAAGACAATTCCTTTTGTTTTTTGGCGAATCATGATGCAAAGACTGATTGTGTATGACTGTATGGACGAGGCTGAAAAGCAGATACAGCCATCACTATAGAAACAGCATGACCTATTCACATTCATAGGGTCTGCTGGGCACACAGCTCTTGACTGGCTCAATCTCAAATCATTCACTTTGTTCTGTCATGGGGTTTTTGGAGGACTTTTGCTGCTGGGACAGAATGAGAAACAAGAGCTCCGCTTTCTTTTGTCTCTTTTTTCTTTTCTCTTCTCTTGTACCAGTACTGGCCTTGTCCTGCATCTGCTGGGCAGATTAGGCCGACAAGACGAAGGTTGCATTATGTCCTGAGGGGGCTTTACTGTAAGGTTCGCCACCAGTCCTCTCTGTCTCTGTCTCTCCCCACTTAATGTACTGCTTCACTCAAAAGCAGCTAAATCTTTGTTAACAGGGAAACTATGAACTCACAGGGAGTTAATCAGAGTCAGTGCAAGGCTAGCGATTTGCATGTGAATTGGCTGTGGCTGTATACCAGGCCTCTTTATGTCATTCACTCTACGGTGCCTCAGGCTTCTGTCCACTGAGACATCACACTGCCATAGGTACAAGTTAGAGGGAAATATCTGTATGCCTTTAAAAATAAAAAACTGCACAGAAACCAGAGAGAACAAGGGAGAAAAGTGATTTTATTTGCAGAAATTCTCATTTCTCCAGCTTTTATGATGTAGTTAAAAAGTCAAAGAAAATCAGCTTGTTTTTCATATGAACATTTTTGCACCACTTACTCTGACTTTTTTTTTTTTTTTACATATTGCTCTTTTCTTTTCAGCGCTCTTGTGAATTTATCATGTTACAAAATGGAGCTTTTATATATATATGTTTAAAAAAAATGGAAACATCTTCCTCGTTTTTCTATATGGTTTGATTTGAAAAGGTTATTGAAAGGGGGAGGAGAGAGGATGTTAAAGGAGAGAGTAAATCTGATGTGGAAATGTAGACTTAGTAGGATTTATCCATTTGAGAAAAGACCTTTTCACTTGTTTTGTTGGTTTATCCCCTAAACCCCGTCTCACCCCCCTGCCTAAAAGCTTTTGACATCTTCATCTTGTTCACAGTGGGCAGGCTTTGTTTGCTCTGCTTGAAAAAGCGGATGGGGCTCGGCCCTCCCCTCTCCATGGCACAAGTGTAGGACTTTGCCATGGCAAAGGGGGGATTTCTCTTTCCTCTTGCCCCCTCCTTTTCCACATAACTACAATATGGTCATTGTCTACCAGTGAATAATGTGGCCACTCGGGCAGCATGGACTGCTCCTCGGGCTTTGACTGTGAACCAGCTCTTTTCTTCAGCGTGAAAGGACTCTAATCCATGTAAATATAAGACTCCGAGTACAGCTTGGCCACGGTGGGGAGAGCGAGGGGGAGGAATGGAGGGGAGGGTCAGCAATTTAACCTTTGACCCAACAAATAAGAGGCATGTAAGTTTTAGAATTGCTCTCCAAAGAGGGGTTCCTGTGGCAGAATGAGCTTCTTTTGTAATCCTCGCAGTCTGGGGCTGATTGACAGGGGCCAGGATGGGAGCATGAAGCGACACAAAACCAGCAGAAAAACAGTACTGCGACGACGCAATCAGAAAGAGGACAAATGGACGATGCTAATTATTGATTATTGCCACCTGGAATGCATCTTTTTTTTTCGGGGGGGGGCTTTAAACCTTCCAATTCAGTGGCAGAATCAAAACAGGACTCCTCAGCTTGAAGAACGTCCAGCTTCTAAACACACACAACAGTGACATGAGATGTAGAAATAGGCATTTAATTTTATCTTCTATATCAGGCGTGTCAAACTCTTCTGGGGCCATATGTTTAATAATATAATATAATATAATATAATATAATATAATATTACAGAATAGAATAGAATAGAATACAATAGACTTTATTGCTATATCATGAGGACACATCAAATGAAATTACGTTCACTTGGTCTCTCCAGGACCAAAACAACTGGATGTACCCAGTCATCCAGTGCATCCAAATTTAAACTAAATGAATGACTAAATATAAACTCCTACATGTTTATCATGTATATCTGAAGTGCACTGGGTCAGTAAAACAATAACATAATATAATATATAAATAATGTCAACTTCGAAATGAAAAGAAAGGGAATAACTTGAACGACCATGAAATAAATAACATCTCTTAAGAAAAATAAATGCAATTGTAATAATATTATGCCTCAGCTACTCTACAAATACACAAAATATTTAGCAACAAGAAGAATATTGTTAAAATTGCACTTCTCTTAAGACATTTGAGATTCATTTCTGTTCCTGTTTTTCCACTTTTTAAAAGGATAGTGTGTAAATAATCAAATTAATAAAACATACAATAACATATAACATACGTATAACATACAATAAGACAAAGTTGTCATTATTTATAGGTTATTTTGAAAGTATTTTACTGGTCCAACCTGTTTAACCCATGGGCTGGATTGGACCCTTTGGCCTAGTTTTGGGCCGCCGGCCATATGTTTGACACCCAGCATTAACACTTGCAAAAGTCCCATGATGTGTGGCGATGCAGTTATTTTTGTCTTATTCTTTGTTCATTATTACAGCATTTTTCTTCATTGTCATAATAATCAAAAAGGAGGTGAGCGACCGTCATCCTCAACAATAACAGCAATGGTTGTAATAATCTTTTTTTTTCTCTTCACTCTAAGAAATAAAATGTTGGACTTTGTTGGAATTCATTAAAAATGCACCTTGTTCCACAAAATATGGTTCTTTAAATGTAAAAAGATGTTGCTGTTAATTGCAAAGATGACTTTCTAATAAATCCAAAGTAATTGTGTCAATAAATCTAAAGTAAGTTGTTGTTTTAATGATACAACTTAAGAACTGTATTTTGAAATCAACAGTATTGGTTTGGTGATGGGAAATCTGATTCTCTAACTAAATTAATTCTTTCAGTTTGTTCGTCTGTTGTGAATCATTTTTACTAATTTTAGAAAAGACACCCTGTAGGCGTTTGTTTTAAACTTGTCATCCATAACTGCTAAATATCAGTTTAATCCACTGCACCACATGACATGCTGCAGTTTTAAGAAATATAACCCTTAATATGTCTCGTCTGCCTATCTATCTAGCTCCTTTATGTTGCATAAAACACATTTGTTCTCTGTGCGTTTAATTGAATTGTATTACTGTTTTATTATACTACTCTTAGGGCCTGTTTTAATGGGTTGAAAACGCAAAAATGAAAAAATACTGAAAACTATCCGATGTTACATTTCCAAAAATGCAAAAATATTGCTGTTACACGTGCATTGACAATGCAGTGTTCTATCACAGCACCATTTAGCAGCTTGGCATGTATATCCAATCTAATTCCACACACTCTTACGTCCCCGTATGCACGGAAATTTCTTCATGACACCCAGGTACCAATGGGTACGTACCCTCCAAAATATGACTTGGTACCTCCCAACTGCAATGGAAGTTATACTTTGGGGGGGGTTAAAAAAAATAATAGATTTTTTTTCTTGAATTTACATACTTGAAAAAATTTGTCCTTATCTACTATTCCACTCATCTAATTTATGATTCATCATTGCATACTTTGAAAAACGAAATGGATTCAACCTGCTCGAGAGAAATTTACGCGTTCCCTGCTGAAGTTTGTCATGCATTCTTCGCATATGTGGTACCGGTGAGAATGAAAGAACAACCAACTAACAGGTGTAAAAATGTAAAAATGGTGTCATAACACAGCTCCCTTCTGTTTATATTACACCATGTATAGAAGAAGAACGAACGCATCCCTATTGTTGTAAAGAATTAGTTTCATTGAAAAGTCATGTGACATGTCGTAAAGGATTTCTGTCTCGTTTGCTTTCCATTCATTCATCCCAAACAGCTAGCCTAGCTGCCAATTGTTGAAAGCTAAAGAAACATGAATTAAACTGTTTTACGTGAAAGATACTAGCAAAGTAAGTCAAGACACCAAACCAGTTAAATGGGAACAGGAAATGAGGAATGATGAAGAGTGCACTGGATTTATGCTTTCATTGCCCAACAACTTCAACTCAGGCTAACACTAGCTACAGTAAGAATTGATTATTCATTTCTGTAAGCTGGCTCAGATATTACTCATGGTTTGTCGGTGATTTCGTAGTGATACGTCCTTGTATTTATGCTGACGAAATAATGGGAATTCAAATACATCTTTATTGAAGCAATCAAAATGTTTTTTCTTGATGTGTCAGAAGCTAGCCTCTCCAAGTTGGGGTGCATTTGGCCGTTTTTATTAAGTACAAATCAATACTGTATTTAACCCACAGTCTACTATGACATTTATTATGGAGCATCACCTAATTGTGTTTAGTTGAACTTTATGGTTGGTGGACAGTATAGTTCATCTGTGTGTCATACATGGATGTGCATGGTTGGTGTGTACACGCTATCATTTGAGTGTATATAATTTTACACACTATTGGTCTGTGGCATGTAAGGTCTACACTAAATACAAGAACATTTTAAGTCTGTACGCCATGCTATGGTCCCAGTGCACTGATGCTACGGTCGATAGTATGAGCTGCACAGTTCTGTTTGGGGACTGTCTGCTGGATATGCAAGTGTTACACAGAGGCAACGCACTTTGTTGCCCTGTTGATTCATATACGTGTGTTAGCAATGAGTTTTCTTTTTAGTCACATTTATAGGCATTTAGTATAGCCTAACTTCCCTAGACTGTTAGACACCATGCACAGCCACTTTAGAAAAAAGTCTGTGGTACAGTAGGTGGGCGTGGCACAAATCTGAAATGTGACATCATCACCATCTGTCCCAAAATACTGACAACCCCCCCACCGAAGTTGGAATAATAATTCGATCACTGATCACACTGTTTGTGTAAAAAGTTTAATACGAGACACCAGTTTATACCAGTTATAATCGTCTCCATATAAACGTAGCCTTGAACATTACAAAAATAATTAATTTCAGGTTGATACATTTGCCTCGTTTGTTCATGACTTTGTATGGTTTCTGTCTTCTTAAGGTAGGGGTATCTAGTCTTGTTCATTTGTTCAACAGCCTCAGTGTTTCTGTGATTTGCAAGTGGCTCAACAATCAACAAGTCAGCGATTTATGAATAAAAAGATGGAAAATTCATAGGCACCGCAAGTAGGAGAGCAACACCTGCAGTAATTTTAATTAATAAGTAGATTCAGAAACAAGTTGCAACTGATGAACAAACCAAGACAATCAAGTTAACTAAAGGAACTGTCATTATGTTTGTGGCGTAGTGCCAAGGTCATAGGTTTGATTTTGACATGGGTGGAGATACAAAGATGCTTCAAGAAAGCACTCTTGAAAGTGGATGGGGTTTTTTTTTGTTTTGTTTTTTTACATTTGGAATCATAATTATCCATCATGTCTATCTCTTGGTAGTCCTTCGGGTGACGTAGGTTGTGTGTCTCATCGTCTATGTACACGAAGATGGCTCTGCAGTCCCAGTCTGGACGCGCAGAGTTGACCACAGGTGGGGCATTGGAACTCCGTCGTGGTAACAGTGGTCTATCATGTAAAGCTGATTAAACAAGCTAACAATCAGTCAGAAAAAAAAAAAAATCAATAATTGACATATACATCTGAATATCATACATACAATATCAATACAGGAATTTAATACATTCTACAACATGGCTAACATATCCATCATTATTTACCCTCAACTGTGAATTTGCAGCATCTCCAGCATCTCCTCCTCCTTCTCTACCATCTGTCACCTGACATAAATATGCTCGTACATGACATATGGACAGAATAGGTTAGACAGAAACAAAACTTAAAAAGTGTATCTGCAATAAATCTAGTGTTTTATTTAATATCTGTATTGTCAATCCTCTGCAGCTCCTTACACTAACGCTAACCCTTTGACTCCGAAAGAAGTTTATTATGTGTAGTTTTCCTTTCTTTGACATCCTTCAAATCCTAATTACCACACACACACACACACACACACACACACACACAAACACACACACAAACACATACAAATGTAAAACATAACGTCTTTGCACTTGAAAACTTTCAACCTGACTTATGAAATCTAGAGTCTCACTGATATATTGATTTTCATTCTGTGACTGTAAATTAATACTGGAATTGCTTTGTGTACAGTAATAGTAAAGGAATCCAGGATTTATCTAAAACAGCCCATAGTGGAAAAGTATGACTGTAAATGAACTGTAAGTATAAAAGAAACAAATCTACAATGAGACATAATGACAAATACATATGTTTTCATTCATCCATTGTCTTATCACTGTCATGTCTGATTTGGATCCACACTAAGTTTGGTGAGTTAGTAGATGAGTACAAGCATATCCAGTGTATATATATGGCTCACTCTGGCAAACAAAGTGTAGTCTGCATCTAATGGCTACACTTATCAGTGTATGGCAAAGCTTATGGACGGACAGACAGAGGACAGACAGAGGACAGAGAGTGTCCTCTGTCTGTGTGTGTCTGAGAATAATGACGCCACTGATATTCAAATTCATCAAACTGACATGACCCCAGCAGAACTAAATATGGCTTTCCACAACTTATGCTAGCTGTCCAATATGTTTGAATGACAGCGTTGACAACAGCTGTCACATCTATGTTAGCAAAAACCGCGGAGTAGTGATTCTAAAAAATATCGATACCTCTGATAACAGATCTTTCTGCTCTTAAATCAATTCTCATTTCAAAAATATTGATGCTTTTGATACTTAAGTCATTTGAGGTAAGGTATATCCTTAACAGGAACATGGTGAAAAGTAACTAAACTAAATGACAGGCGGTTGGTGGGACTACTTTTTCTTCCGCCTGGGTAAGTGCATCATGCGTCAGCAGTGTTAATGTTGGATGATGTGTTATTTAAATGTTCAGTATTTTCAAGTTAACGGAACAATAATGAAGATATACATTTTCATCTTTATAGTAGTTTTTAGTAATTAAGCCAGAATTTATTTAAATGTTTTTTATAATTTTCCATATTTCCATTTTTTTTTTTCCATATTTCGGATAATTGTGTCCTCTTGGTTTTTATATTGTCTATTTCTATTTTCTATCTCAATATGTTTCAGTTTATAATACATAAATAACTTACTCCGCCTTGTATTCTTAAGGAAGCTATGATTTGAAATACTCTAGTTCTTTTTAGATTTAAAATACATATTAGGTGTAGTTGCATAAAATATTTGCATCGGTATCGCCAATACCAGCCTGACTTCTACTCTGTATGGGTATTGAATTCAATCAGTGGTATCAAATGTCACTACCACAGAGCCAATCAGAGAGCAAGATTTAGGTTAGGGGTGGGATTTCAAGTAGAAACCAACAGTTAACCCTTTGTGTGCCATAATCATTGACGAAACACTACGGACAGTGGTAATGACTACAACAGTATGGACAGTAAGGACATGTCCCTAGTGTCCCTACACAATCCTACTCCCCTGCCAGTCACATTCAGAATAGATTATATTCCCCCCTCCTCAGGTTGCCAGATCATATATGTGTATAAGCAGCGACCATGGCAAAAAACTAGTCCTACACATACAGTGTAGGACTAGTTTATTATATTTATTCTTCACACGTGACGTTTGCATGACAGTTTACAAAGTCATTAATTCTTTATCATATACTGGTCACTCCAGTGGACAGTTCTTCTACAGTTGTTTTCTTGTATATTCATGGGTTTAGTTGTTTTAGTTCCATATCAGTCAGTTCATATCATTACTGTAATTGGTCTGTTCTTAATACTAGATCTGCACTAACATGCTTACGTATCAATTCATTGCTTGTTGTTATTAGACTGTAATTAACAGTCTTAAACAAAAAAAAGTGCATTAAAATGTTTTATTTCATAGTGTTCTGATATTGTGTTTTAAATACATGTTTCTTTGGTTTAAAGCTTAAATACATTGTCCAGCTGAGTAGACATTTTTGTAACTTCATAAAAAAAATAATTTCATTAAAAAGCTTTCAATCATATTGCTTTTTTTCATGCCTAAAGAGGAATAAAAACAACACTTTGTTCTAAGGTTTTCACGATTCATGCATCAAAGGGTTAAAGATCAAACAGTAGCATGTAGCCATAGCACCCAAGCGGCAGCTGCAGAATCTATGCAAGTGTTTCTATATGTGTCCACTGTGTCTTTTCTACATTCGTCCTATATGTAAACACTGAAAGAGGACTCATTTGACTGATGTAATGTTTCAACTATGTTTCATATTGCTGTACTAACGGCATCTCAGCATAATACAATGTATTAATGTTATCAATTTATTACCTGGTTAATTCACTGTCCCACCTACATATGGGCTAATGCACTATGAACAAACATGCATAGTTTAGTATTATTTGACCTCAGGGAATATTTGAATCATCTGGGCTTATAGTAAGTAGTAGGGCAGGGGTCTCCAACCTATTCCACAAAGGGCCGGTGTGGCTGCAGGTTTTTGTTCCAACCAACCAAGAGTTCACAGTTTGACCAATTGACTCTCTGCAGACTGAGATCAGTTGATTCATTGATTGAAGTCTGGTGTGTTGCTGCTTGGTTTCAACAAAAACCTGCAGCCACACCGGCCCTTTGTGGAATAGGTTGGAGACCCCTGTAGTAGGGCATTAACAACTTCAGTTTTTTTCAAGTCGTGGTGAGATCATCACATTGTCAGCAGTGGAAAAACGCGGACACAGCAACTTGTATTAAAGTTCACTGCAACGTAACAATGTCCACTGACAAGACACAAGCATGAACTTTTTAACCCCAACAAAACAAAGGCTAACGTTAGCAAAGAGTTTTCTGTTAAATTTAACTGAACAACATCAGTAGGTGAACGTACGTATGTCCACATTGTGTCTGGACTCACGGCTCTAAAACCAGTCTGTCCAGGTGTCTGTCACGTGTCCTCACTTTTTATATTAAGTGGAAAAAGTTTACGTCAGCCGCAGAGACGCACACCACACTTTTTTTTGGGGGGGGAAAAAAGAGCGTGTTGTCTTAATCGGTGTTATCTGCACTGCTGCTCACACTCAGGTTAGCGAGTGGATGCTACTTATATCATGCAGATTAGCTAATAAATGTCTCTTCAGACTTTTTTTTTTTCATCTAAGGTGAAGTAAAAAAGAGTGAAAGACACACATGCGATGTGTGTCTGTCCACCACTACTGTCTTACCTGCAGCAGCCACGTCTTGTTTAGGTCTGACTGTGTTTACCTGCCGAAAGAGAGAGAGAGAGAGAGAGAGGGAGAGAGAGAGAGAGAGAGAGAGAGAGAGAGAGAGAGAGAGAGAGAGAAGAACATGCGATTTGTCGACATGTGCTTCGGGAGTCTGTTAATGACCTGGTAAGTTAGACAAATTTACCTGTACATATCAGGGACATTTTATAATGATTTGGAATATGATTCTTACATACAGCCTTGTCATCATTACATTTACAACTAGAAAAACACTCTAAGAACGCAAACCTCCGCCAAGGCAGACCCCACCCCCCTTCAAATGAAGAGAGGTTCACTAAGGAGGTTATGTTTTTGACAGAGTTCGTCTGTTATTCAACATGATAACTCAAAAACGTATGGACAGATTTAGATGAAATTTACAGGGTAGGTTTATAATGGGGAAGTCTGGAAATTATTACATTTTAGTGGTGATCCGGGTGGGGGTAACTCAACAACATAGGAATGGATTTTGATGACATTTTCTGGATGTGTTGGGAGTGTCACAAGGAACAAATGATTACATTTTAGTGGTGATCCAGAAGAGATCCTGGATTCTGGATCACTTTGAAATGTATTATCCATTTACTGCAATGTAGAATTTGAAAGTGATCCAGAAGCCAGGATCTCTTTCAGATCACCACTAAAATGTAATCATTTCTAGATCTCCCCATTACCAACCTACCCTGAAATATGTCATCAAAATCCATCCATAAGTTTTTCAGTTATCTTACTAACTAACAGACAGACAAACAAACTCTGGCAAAAACATAACCTCCTTGGTGGAAGTAATAAAATGTGTGTAAATCCACAATTACAATATTTAATTTTCAAGTTGTAGCATTAAAACAACTCTGTACTTTTGAGTTAATTGACATAGTTGATTTAATTTTGTTATCATTGCAGTTACACTATTTATCTATTTATTTATTTGTATATTTCTGGCATGTGTCAATGATTGTTAGCATTGGTTAATATACATCTTTTTTTTTATGTTAGATCAAATTATCTAAAATATACCAATGTGCTTTTTTTTGTACAGTTTGTAGAAGGATCAGAATATTAGAACAATTCTAACCTAACACAAATTATAATATGAATAAAAAAGTAATATGACCTTTTATATACATGAAATACAAAGTGTGTATAATATTCTCACCCAGATGCTAAACAATTAATCATGTTATTAGATGCAGACGCTGAGAATTTTGCTAGTTTGTTGGACATTTGGATGTATTTAAGTCATTCTATTCTACATTTAAATGAGTAATTTCTCGTAAGAATTATAAATAGATGTATATTTTTGTCTTTCAAATGACATATTGACACTTATTCAGTCTCAAAATATGTTAAGTTTAAACCCTTTTGTCTGGTAGTTAAAGATTTTCCCATCTGGCATTGCTGCTCAGTGCCTTATGTTGCTTCCCTGACACTAATACCATGAAAAGCCATAAAGCACAATGCTGATCAGATGTGCAGAGTTAATGTGAGGCAGGTCAGAGTCAGCTGAAGCTCCCCCACTGAGAGACGACTTAGATTAGCTCTTTGAACAGGCCTAAAAGATCTACAGTAGACTAAGACTTGGCCGACGCTGCCGGGTGAATGTGGACAAAAATGTGTCTCCTGTGTCCGGTTTTAATCCAGCCTCGACTTGGGCCATCTTTCAAATAATTGTTCCTACATTTAGCTTCAACTGCACATGACTTCTGGCATCATTTCCATATCAAACACAAATGAATGCACACGATTAAATGTTGGAAAATGAAGAATATTTATTTGGCATAGATTTGTCAAACTAGTAAAGTGTTTCAGATGAGACAGGACCTGTTTATTTTGTTGTTGTTGTTGGTTTTTTTTAGGTGTTTTAGCATCAAGTTGAGCCTCCTCAGAAGGATTTTAATGACATTTCTTTTTAATTGTGCATTTTCGTGACAGTAAAAGAAGTAAATTAAGCTTACATTACTTTCTATTTGTGTATTTTAATTTAAACTCACTTATAAATCACTTGTATACGTCTTTTGCGGAGACCAAAATCCAGGTCCCCATGAGGGTTAAATATAAATAAAGGTCATAAAGGTCCCCACGAGTAAGATAGAAATGATGTGGCCCTATAAATACACTATTTTGTTTAGTTTTTTTTTCCAAAGTCCCCATAAAGCATGAGGGAAACTGGTAGAAAGCCAAACATGTTTTTTTTCAAAAGGTTTGAGGATTTGAAGTTTATTTTTCTGTATTTTTATTTTAAAAAATATATTTTTCATTATTTATTTCATTATTTATGCATTATTTTCATTTTATATTTTGATATTTTGTGTATTTTGTGTTTTTTTAACCAACAGGTGCAGTGTTTACAACTGTTTCTTTATTTACCTGTAAAGCAGATATACAAACACTGTTGGTTAAAAATGATCTAATTTTACATTTACACTAGTATGAACCTTTACAAGACATTAACAAATAGGTAACAAATGGTTAATACATAATCAATTGTGTGTAGATATTATAAAGTGTTACTGCTTTATCTTATTATAAAGTACATAAACGACTTTGTTAATTGCTTTCATTGAATGAAAATGATAGATTTCTGTTCCTGGACATTGTATTTTTTAATTCAAACTTGTTATAAATCAGTATTTTACATTTTTGTGATACTTTGTATGTCTTTAGTGACCTTTTGTAACACAATGATATTCCAGTTATTATATGATTTCTTTGGCCAGAAATTTCACCTTACAATTTCTCCTCTTGCTTTCACATCAGTGGTTCCAACTGAGCAAATGTTTAATCTAACTATTATATTTTTGGCTCCTGGTATAAAAATGCCTATAGTCTATGTATGTGTCAGATTTTTGCCTCGTTTTCATAAAGTTGTATAAATTGTCTCTGAATGTGTCTTTTTTTTTTCTCTCAACATATTTTGTTCTTTAGCTTTGCAGCCAACGCAGAAAAACAACATTAACTCATACATTTACACAATAAAAAGAAGTTCTGCAAAACATTTTAACCCTTTGCTGCATACTAGTCACTACAGTGGACAGTTCTTCTACAGTTGTTCTCTTGTATATTCATGGGTTTTATTGTTTTAGTTCAGTCAGTTCATATCATTACTGTAACTGGTCTGTTTTAATACCTGATCTGCACTAATATTCTGTACTTAAGTAGAAGTACAGCTACTTGTGTGAAAAAATACTCAGGTAAAAGTAGAAGTAGTGATTTAACTCTTCTACTTAAGTAAAACTAGAAAAAAGTACTTCTCAAGTGTAATAAAGTACAAAAGTAAAACTGCATTTTTTTATTTTTTTTTTGCCATGAACGCAATAATACTTATTTAACCAAGAACAATTTGAAAAGTTTCAAAAGTATCTAAAATAAAGTACTTAAAAGTGAGTTACTGTGTAGATAATGTGTTTGATCCAGTTAAAATACTCAGTTGTGTAGATATGGGCAAGAAATTTAGGAAAAATGGGGAAAGAAAAGTCACAATTGAATTAAAGAGTCATGAGATTTAAAAATATATATATATAAATATGAGATAAAAATGTATAATTTTAAGAGAAAAGTCAAAGTTGTGAGATAAAATGCTAACATTGTGAAATAAAAAGACAAAATTGTGAGATAAAACATCAAAATTATAAGATAAAAAAGTCAAAATTATGAGATAATAGTTATATAACTATAATATATAAAGTCACAGTTTCTTTCCTCCACTGATTTTCTCTCTGAAGTCACTTATTTTTTTATACTGTCACATCTGTTTAGTTTCAAAAAGTAAGGAGTGTATTCTGAGAATGTAAAGAGTATAAAGTACAGATATTTATGTAAAAATATAGGAAGTAAAAAGTAAAAAGTTGCCAGAAAAAACTAAATACTCAAGTAAAGTACAGATACGTAAAACATTTACTTCAGTACAGTAATGAAGTATTTGTACTTAGTTACTTACTAACATGTGTAAATCAATTGCTTTTTCTTATAAGACTATAATTAACAGTCTTCTTCAACAAAATATTAATTAAAAATCTTTTATTTCATAGTGTTCTCATATTATTGCATTTAAACAACGTCCAGCTGAGTGAACATTTTTTGTTACTCCATAAAAAATAGCTTCATTAAAAATAGTTCAATCCCATTGCTTTGTTCGTACCTAAAGAGGAATAAAAAATCCTGTATGCCTTAGGTGTTCATGCATTAAAGTGTTAACATAATTGCCTTTTGCAGCTATGGATACAATGCATCCTTTTAACACATCCACTCCAGCGCTGTCTTTGTATAAACCTGGATCACGACACATTTTTTGTCATTTTCTAACACCATGTCAGGAGAAACATATGCTGCCGCAGCATAAGTAACGGCTCCTACAATATGTTGTGTTGAAATGAGATGGCAAAAAGAGGTGTGGGGGCAGGAGAGCGAAACCCTCGGCTGTTTTTTCCACCGCCTCCATCCACGTCCCACCTACGTTATTATAAGTCATCACAGACACTCATGTGGGTCATCCTCGACACTCCGAAAAAGAACTTGTTCTCTCAATGTAATATAATTATGGAAATTATTTCCACCTAAATAACATCTTATTTCACAACAAACTATTTTGTTGAGTGACTTCAATGTAAATATGTTGAATTAACATGATGACTTTATGTTACTGTACCTCTATTACTAGACTTTTAACCCTCTATGGGACTTATTAAGGAAATTTATTTAAAAAAAAAAAAAAAGATTAATTTTAAGCATATTAAACCCTAAAATACATTTCTTAAGCTCACTTTACAGAATTGACCTTTATTTTTGAGCATTTATAATTACTTTAATGTAATACTACTATGCTACTACTACTACTATAAAGACTTTGTCCCATTAGGTTATATATTTTTCATGAATTTTTAATGGAAAAAACAATTGATAAGAGTACAATGGCTTCATTATCCATGAACATATTAGACTGAAAAACAGAACATTTAATTCAGAATGATTCTAAATCATGAAAAAAATTTACGTTAGTTATGAATTCTGAAAAGTACACATAAGGTTGAATGGACGACTACAAATAAAATGGGATTTAAGCCCCATAAAAATCAAAAGCAGTGCAGTTAGATAAATTCTATCTTCTTTAAAAGTGATGGTACAATATGATTGGTTAGAGCAGGGGGGGGTCAAACTCATTTTATTTCAGGGGTCACATTCAGCCTATATGGTATAAAGTGGGCCGGACCAGTAAAATAATAGAAAAAATAGGATAAAAAAAATTTGAAATAAAGTCAAATCCAAAGTTTTCTCTATGTTTTTCAGCAAAAATAGTAAAATTCCACAATGAAAATGTTGAAATATATGAACTGTTCTTGACAAATATTAACAACCTGAAAATTCCTAAGAAAAATAAGTGCAATTATTGGTAACATTAACAATATTGTGCTTTAGTTTATCACTTATACATGTGTATCACAACTTAAAGTTAACAGTGGATTTACAAATACCCACAACATTTAGTAACATTCAGAATATTGGTCAAATTCCACATACATGTCAGGTTACTCACATTTTTTGTCTTTTTTATTTATTTATTCCCTTTTCTTAAATGTGCATTTTTTTCATAATTTATGGTTTATTATGATTATGGTCTGATCCATTTTAGCTTGAATTGATGTTAAATGGTTTTAACTTCCTTAATTATTAATATATTTTGTGTAATTTTTGCATTTTGCAAATTCATGCAAGGGGCCAGATTGGACCCATTGGCCGGCCAATTTGGGCCCCCGGGCCACATGTTTGACACCTCTGGGTTAGAGGGTTGTGTTACTTTTTGAAGCTGTTTTTTAAGCGTCGTTTATAAATGACATAGTCCCATAGAGGGTTATGGGTAAATGTAACACATGAACATCATTTTCTTTGTACTTTAAAAGACAAATGTTGGACCAACACAGTGTGTTTGTGTTACTGTTAGTTACTAGGATGATATTCAACTCAATTTTTAAGGGTGAATGTACAGTATAAACATAATACATATGATGTATTTGTGTTACTATTACTCCATTAGTAGGATTTAAATCCAACTATAATTGCATGAACTATTAGGTTCTATTGACATAAACCAAATATATAGTTTTAAGGATTTTTTATATTATGTTAAATCTACATAGTGTGAAAAATATTTGATCACTAAACATGAATATATATATAATAGAAGCTACATCTTATACTTGTGTTATTATAACGTACACTCAGAATACTTTTCTTTTTAATGTACATCCTTATTTTTGTTTTACCTTTCAGTCATTTGCATCATGTAGTTGACACTGTGACATCTTTTACCCTCAATTAGTGTTGTTTGAGGATTTTACCAGCTGTTCCATCACTTTCAGAAACAAAAAAAAAATCACATTTTAACAGAATTTGTGCCATCAATGAAGAATGGGAATTTATTTATGATTCACTCTTTGGGCTACGTACATTTTATATTTGTACATACATGTGTAAAACCCTAAAAATAATAAGGTCTGTGCACTAAGAACATTCTACAAATAGTGGTTTAAAGTCAGAATAGATTTGAGTAAATATGTTTTTCTTGTTATTTTTGGAGAATGTAAGAAGTGAGGAAACATAATGTTTTCTGAAGTTGATTACATATACATTTGCATTGAAATGATTGTTGAATTTTTTTAGTCCTCACATATTTTCCAGATATCAGATCGTATATAGAATTATTTGTACGGTAGGAAATGGGTTTATTTATTCTGTCTTTATTTATTGCTGGTTAAATAAAGAATATGTAGTGAACCATGCTTTTTCTGATATTTTACAATTGCTCAAAATAGAGTGACATCATTTTTATTTGTAATCTGTGTTTACCAATTCTCTTATTCACTCTTCTTCTCTTTTTGTCTCACTTTATTCAGGTTTACGTCCGGATACAAAACATGGAAAAGGACACAAATTCAATATTATTTTATCATCTCATGCTGTATGTCAACTAATGACTGAAATGTTTTATTGTTGCATCAGGATTTTTCCAGGCCTTAAAGTCATTATAAAATGGAAATTATACAGTTTTTTTTGTTTGATTTTCAGTGAAACAATGAGATTTGGATGAAACAAGGTTTAAAATTACATCCCTCGAATATGATTGGATTATAAAAGAGTGGGCGTGGCTTTGAAGTTACAATAAAATGAAGATGTGAGACAAGTTATCTTCACCATTTTTGTGTTACTTTTGTCAGTACAAACATAAACCTCTAGACCACAATAAGCCTGTTCTGCAAAAAAAACAACAACATTAAACTAAACCATTTAAACATAATTGATGTCTTTGATCTGCTAAACATTTATACAGGTGTTTTTATTATGTGAATATGTAATACAGTACATTATGATCAGTAGTATGTACATGTGCAATATTAATGTAATGTTATGATTGACAATCGGTGCACTTTTATGTATATTTTTGTATTAATAAATGTGCAGAACTTGAGACTAAGACATATAAAGGGACAATAATGTTTATTAAACAATAAAATGCTGTTTGTTGTCCAATATAAAAGTGCAGGTATAGAGAAACTTGTGCAGATATGTGTATGTAAAACTGTGTTACAGATATCTATAAATAAAGTATATTGTACATATCTGGTGTGTAAGAAACATATGAATATAAATATTTTTGACACATCTTATCATATGCTATGATTCACATTAATTGTCACACAAAGGCATATATTTTTAGTAGTTAAATCATCGCCTGCTTTTCTATTCACAACAGTTCAACAGGAAATAAAGAACAGTACACTATTGCCTTTAACCCTTTAAACTCCCAAGAGTTCACATATAGGCTCAGAAGTAGTCGCTCAAAAATATTAAGCAAACTACTGTACCCAAACCTGTCCCAAATGTCACATGACCTCATGTAGTTTGAAAAAAGAAGATTTACACACATCCCAAGATATAAACTACTTTCAGATAAAATATCCACAGCCGTTACAACTACTTATTTGTTCAAAATACAAATGTTAAACAGCAGATCTGAACCTTTATGTCTCATAATTATCCACAGAGGAACCATATTCTAACAAACGCAGTCATAGTCCAACAAAAACAATAATAAAAAAAAATAAATAAATTGTCCATATGTTGTCCAAAACATATCAAAACATCAATAAATATCCACAAATGGCTAATGCATCATTTAACAGGGCACACCTCCAATATCCTAGTTTTCATCTTAATATTTCCATTTATAATATAAGCAAACACTACTCGCATGTTATTCACTTTATTAAGAAATTTAGGCAAAATTGAGTGGACGTTTATAAGATTAAAACATCCACTGTTATGTTATGTTATGTTATGTTATGTTATGTTATGTTATGTTATGTTATGTTATGTTATGTTATGTTATGTTATGTTATGTTATGTTATGTTATGTTATGTTATGTTATGTTATGTTATGTTATGTTATGTTATGTTATGTTATGTTATGTAAAGTGAGTATAAAAAGTCTTGAGTAGCATGAAACTTCTTCTTTTTCTGCTTCCATTGAATGCAAATAATTCCTACATTTTTAAATACATTTCTAAATAAATATTTTACGTTGCTGTGACGCTTTTTACGTAGTCACTGGGTGTCAACATTACAATACTGACGACGTTGCAGTTGTTATATGAAAGTATTTGCAGGTTTTTATTAAATCCAGGACGTGATATATATATGGATGCAGACTGTAGTGATGGTCAGATTATGTCAGTGGGTTCCCACAGGGACACTCTTCGTCCTGCGTGAACTGACTTGTGTGAGTCTCAGGTGTGCGGTGGTGCGTTCAGGGTCCTCCATGTGATTCCTGCCGTCTTCTTCAGTGTGTGTATTTACATGTAGTGGGACGGTGCGGCTGCTGTGCGTACAGTGATTAGGTGCTTCCTCCCTTTCATGTGTTTTTAGTCTCTTCTGCTTTGTTCCTTTTCTTAATTACAGCCGAGTTCTCCTCAGAGAGCGTGTAACCCACTCCCCACTTCCACAGCAGCATCCCATTAGAGCCACGCACTCCAACACCTCCCCCTTTACCTTTATACAGAATACAATTACAAAAACGAGGGGGGGGGGATCAAAAAGATACCAGGATCCTGACGAGGGTGATGTTTTTTTTTGTTTGTTTTTTTCTGAAAAAATGCAGATGTGTGTTATTGATGGCTGCCCCGTTTGGAAATCATTACAGTTAATCAGTGGAGCTGCATCAGCATTTTATATTTTACTCCTGCACAACTAATTTACAACACACATACACAATACATGGACTTTTTTTTTTTTTTATCAGTGTTTAAGTTAGCTACTCACACTGTTAGTTTATTATCCAGAGTGGTTATTAGTGCATGAAAAACCTCTTGTTGTGCAATTAAAAGCATCTTTACTCTTTATCCAGCTGTGGCCTCATATCAGGTCACATTTAAATATTGTATGAGTTGAAAGTGACTGAAAAAAAAAATCGGACATATTTTGTTTGTGAACAGCAGCTAAACTTAAAGCAGTCTCATTAGTGACTTTATTGTCCTTTTTACACCTTAATGAGAAAGAAAGAGAGAGGGGGGGGTGCAGAAACTTGATCGTTTTAGGTTAAAAATAGTCAAACTTAAAATGTTTCAATGCAAGAAAAGTGATATTAGAAATGCAATAGTTGCTTATCTGAAAGAGGGAAAAAAATTAAGTGAAAATATGTAATTTTATATAGAATTAAATGTAGTGTGGCTTTTGTTGGCTACATCTGGATTATAGCAATATCATTAATTTCATATAAAATACTGCATAAATAAATATATGAAGTTTATTTTATTTCCTGCAGCTCAAAAACAATATTTACTCCTTCATTTTGTAAGAAATAATCCTGCATTTTTTTTCTCCCCTTCCATGAATGACTTGAGATTTTATATCACAAATTTCTGCAGTTGTGAGACAATAAATCCTATTTTATTTCATGTTAAATTGACAAATATGTAGGTGAGATATTGTTGTGATATTTAGCAATTAAAAATTCATTGTATATTTTAATGTCACACATTCCTACTGATATGAATACACTGTTAAATGGAATATTTCCTGGATTATTCTAAAGTGTGAGCAGTTTAACCTTTTTTTTTCTATTTAGACTTCATTTAACTTTCTGAGGCTTGAAATTTCCAAAGAAGTGGCCTCTTTTATTTTCTAATGTATGTCACAGTGATTGGCAACACAATGATGGAAGTTGCATGAAAAGGCATAAATGATGCTTCCCTGGCAACAGGACGGTGGCTGGTGCTGGTGCTGAGGATGCTTCGCCTTTTGATTCCGTTTTCTTGCATCTTTTTATCTCTTCGCACTGAAGATGTGAGTCTACTGCCCCCATGTTAAAAAAAAAAAAGAAAAAGTGTGTGAAGGAGAGAGAGAGAGAAAGAGAGAGAGAGAGAGAGAGAGAGAGAGAGAACGGTAGGGAGGGGGCCAAATGTGTGGGATGAACTGTAATTAATTCAGTTTTCCTTTTTTTTTTTCCTCCTCCTTTTTTAAATAAATGTACCATAGATGAATTAAATATTGGACTACTTTAACCAGCGCAGCTCTGCCTTAACACGCTTGTTAATTATCATATTGTGACTATTCTCCTCCTCTGCTCTGAATATTTGTGAACACACATTACTGCGAATATTCTAATATATAGACCAGCCCAGACCCCGGCCTTCATTTGCATAAATCACTTCTAAATTTCCAGTAAAACGGGTCTTTCTTTATTCTGAGAAGTTCCTTAAATCAAATCTTAGAAACACAACAGTCTGATTCTTCTGATACAAATAGATACAAACTGATATTTTCTCCTTAATCTTACACAACCTCCTAATATAATATTTCATACACGCCTGCAGACATACCCGCTGCCGCTATGTTTAATGTATAAACCCAGCCTTATAGCAGATAGAAAACGCAGATGATAAATATGCATGTATTCAATTAAGGGTATTACAGAGGGGTGATTTGCATAAGGATTTAGGAGCTTAACATCATATTTGTGCTATAAAACTTCACAATAGCCTAAACGCGAGCTTTTATACACGGGAGGGGGAGGACAGGTAATTCTAAAAAAAAAAAAAAAAAAAAAAGATGAGGGAAAGAAAAATAATAATTACAAATATCAAGGTAACAGTGGGGGTTTACAGTCTGTACATTTTTATTGCGCGTTGTTTTTGCAGCCGCATTATTGGGAGAAAAAAAAAAAACAACCCGCACAAGTCAAAAGGTTGAATGGTTCGGATTCAATCAATTGGCTTCAATTACAAACAACAAAAGCCAAAAGCACTGATGTGATAACATGCAATTGTCTCCCACACTGCTGTAACTAGCATTTTGTGTGTGTGTGTGTGTGTGTGTGTGTGTGTGTGTGTGTGTGTGTGTGTGTGCAGATCAAACCTCTACTCTGGTCCTCAAATGCATCTTGTGATGACGAACTCCACCACTACACCCCCCCCCCCCCCAACCACCACCACCACCCACCCCTCCCTCAATTAAGAGCAGAGAGCTAATTAGAACGAACGGATTCGGGATCAGTTCCTGCTGCTGAAGCAAACTGCTCGTATTCTGTGGTGGAAACATAAGAAGCCGCTGGGTTACACATGACATCAAATCACAGAGTGGAGTTCAGGAGATGAAGCTGCATGTGGAGGGAAAAAAAAAATTAATAAATAAAAGAATCAGAGTCGTGTAATGTACAGATGACACCTTGTGGCGCTTAAATTATTGGGATTTTTTTTTTGCTGTGTAATTAATTCCACCTTAAACGGTCGCATTAATGTTGTGTTTCTGTCAGCAATAAATGATTTTTTTTCTTGTATATGTATGTGTGTGTGTGTGTGTGTGTGTGTGTGTGTGTGTTTTTTTTTTAACTTGATCATTCTAATATCTCTTGAGAAAAATATCACTTGACATGTCAAGGCCCTTGCCTTCTGGTTTTGAGGAGAAATGCGCTTTTACGCATAAAAGTCAGTCTTATTTGTGCAGTCGTCTCATGCAGTTTAGGCCAAATGAATAAATCAGTGGTGTGTGTGTGTGTGTGTGCGTGTATGTGCGCGCGCGTGTGGTTTGAAGCTGAATTACAGTAGAGTATGAGAACACAAAAGGTTATTAAATCGTTGGGGTTTTTTTGTGCATTTTTTTTGTCCTGATCAAATGAAGCCAGCAATTAAGAATTACAAAGTATGATTCGTTTTGTGTGTATGTGTGTGTGTTTGTGTGTATATGTGTGTATGTGTGTATGTGTGTGTGTGTGTGTGTGTGTGTGTGTGTGTGTGTGTGTGTGTGTGTGTTTGGGGGAGACTGGAGCAGCAGGTTTTTGCTCAGAGCTGCGTGGTGCCATGGAGAGGCTCCGTGGAACCCTTTCCGCGCGTCACTGGAGTAAAGGTCCCAGCAGACCTCCAAAGAAAGCTCCTCCACCACCACTCCCAAAAAAACACTCTCACTCCATTCCCTCTCCGTCTGGACTCTGCTTCTACAAACCGCAGCTCCTAACGGATCCGCATCTTTGGGGCACTGTGGTCCATGGTCCGTGCGTAACAGAGTCAAAGGGGTTGCGTTTCCAAACCGATCGGTGAAGTATATAAGCAAACAGTTCGGTGACAGCGGAACAGCCAATGAACATAAATTGTGCGTCGTGACGCAACAGGGCCCCGTTGATAAGGAGCGGAGAGTCCAACCGGGACCTGAGAAGGAGGAACGGTGGTTTTGGGGGTCCAGCAAACACTCGCCTATCATCAGTCAACGTAAAACCAACTCCTCCTCTTCTGCTGTTACGCACATGTATGCAGCCTCCTTGGCAAAAGAAAGAAAAAAAAACAACATTAATTAAAGTGACTACTGTGAAGGAAAACTGCTTCTTCCAGACGACCGGAGGGATTTTAAAAAAGCACAAACAGAAGAGAGTTTTTGTTGTGATTGTTTTCCTTTTTGAATCTGCAAAGCGAAAAAATAGTTTGAGCGACATAAATCAGCTGCTTTTAGCATCAACTTGGACTTAATCTGGAGGAGGGGAACAAACCTAAACCCGCAGGCTCTGTCAGCTTTTTTTTTTTTTTTTTTTGGAGATATCTTTTTCTTTCTGTCTGTGATGCAGTAAACGACTGCTGCCCAGCTTTGGTAGCACCGGTTCTACAGAGAAACTTACAGGGTTTATTTTTTTTTTTTTGCAGAAAAAGGGGACATTTTTTGTTTTGCCCAATGTCTTTAAGACTGTCGAAATTCTGAAATATTACTCCCGGCGAGGAGGAGGAGGAGGAGGAGGAGTAGGAGGAAGAAGGAGGAAGAGGCATCGGTGCCGAGACCGATGCAACGGGGGCTTCCATAGTTGGTATGTTTATTCAACGTAGAAGGAAAAGAAAATATAGCAACAGTAACTGGTAAAAGAAGACAAATAATATCGTACCTGAGAGAGAGATAAAAAAAAAATAGACTCCAATCGGCGCAATAAGAGAAGCGGAATCTGTGTGGTTATTTATGAATTAATCATAGCTTATTAATAATGAGAGGTGCAGAGATTCGGATGACGGTTTCCATTGGCAGATGAGACGTAGTGTGAAGAACACGTGTCCAATTTTTCTCTCATAGTTTTTCCTCCCTGATTTGGATTTCTCACTTGTCACTGCAAGATATAGGAAAACCTGAGAAAAAAAAAGACCAATTCTTCTTCTTCTTCTTCTTCTTCTTCTTCTTTTTTTTTTTTCTTTTTTTTTTTCCATTTGAAGTGGCATTATTGCACGGGGTTTTGCCTCTGATGGACATCTTGGCTTGCAGATCCGAAGAGAACAGTTATAATATCCTCCCCTCTGCGGCAACGATGCTTTTCCATGGCCTCCCTGGAGGCGACGTACACGGTGTGGTGGAAGAAATGGACCGGAGAGGAAAGAGCGAGTCATCCGCCATCAGCTCAGCCATCGATATGGGGGAATCAGAGACGGTAGGACACATTCATTTGGCCCTTTCGTCTTGTTAGTGCAGGCAGC